>CM034153.1:704359866-704729844 GCA_019776745.2 Taxus chinensis | reverse complement strand
GATCCTTAGTTTCTTCAATAGCAACAACTAAAGGATCAAATTTCGTAGGCAAATTTCTAAGCAATTTTTCAATAATCCTTCTGTCCTCAAGAGTCTCACCATGAGATTTGATTTGATTGACTAAGCCAACTACATAAGTAAAAAATGATTCTACAGAATCTGAATCTTTCATTGCTAAATTCTCAAAATCTCTACGAAGTAACTGTAGCTTGGCAGTTTTTACTTTCTCCTTACCTTGATATGCAACTTGTAAAGTATCCCATGCAGTCTTTGCTTGACTGGCTGCTGCCACTCTTGGAAGAATGCTTTCATGCATTGCTTGATGAATATAGAAAAGAGCTTTGCCATCCTTCTTTCGTAACTCCTTCAAAGTATCTTTCTCTGCTTGAGAAAGTGCAGTATACGTTGCTGCATTTGCGGGCTCTGTGTACCCATCTTCAACGATCTCCCACACGTCTTGAGATCTGAATAGTGCCTTCATGGTCAACGACCAGTATTCGTAATTCTTTCCATTAAATTGCGGTGTCTGCATACCGGATGTAGAAGCCATAGCTTGCTACCAATTTAATAAGTTGCTGGAATAACCTTGCTCTGATACCAATTTGTAGAAAATCTGCAGTCTTATACAACAAGCAACATAAAAGAAATAAATAGAATACTTAAATAGCTTGCATAAACATATGAATATTCAAACCAGCACTGCTGTGCATAATCTCCATTAATAAAAGCTTCATCATACTCAGAGCTTCAGCTCTTTACAATTGTGCATGCAGCTGTGTGCTTTTAATACACATCCTTCCTTGCTTGTGCAGATTTCACACCTTTGTGTGTGCATACAAAGCAATTACAATTGCTGTTATTTAAATAGAATAACTCACCCACTAACAGCTCTTCAACTGAGCATTCTAAATTTAAACTCATGCTTTAAAACAGTTTGCATGCTATGCATGATTTAAAACAGATTTATTTGAATTAAATCTAATGATAAAAATAAGATAAAGCTAACTTAACTAAAGCAAACTAAAGCAAGACTAAAGCTAAAATTAGCTTTCCTAAAAAGCTATAGTTGGAATTAAATATGCATCACATGCATATTTCCAACAGCTAAAATCCATCCTCTCTGCGCTGCAGGCATTTTTAGTGAACATTTTGTCGGCAGTTGACTATCTTGTCAACTGTAAACATACGTGATACTGATAGATAGGTAAACCCGTAAGCAAGTTTACCATGATCAGCCATTATTGAACAATGTGTTTTGTGCTGCAAACGCAAACTGTGGTTGTGTTGGAATGTTAGTCGAGGCCAATGATCAGCCATTATTGAACCCTGTTTTCTACTGGGAACAATGTGCTTTGTGCTGCAAATGCAAACTGTGTTGGAATGTTAGTGGAGGCCAATAATAACATCAAAACAAATAATAACATCACATGGATGGCTTGGCGTGTTCCAGGATTTCAATTTTTGCCAGTAAAAAGTTTTTGTTGTTTGAAAAATTTAAACAAAGAAACTTGAAGGGACCTCTGAGGCTTTCACCTTTTGTGATTGATAAGTTTTTGTTTATTTGTGGTTGGAAGGTTAAAATCACACCTGCACTATTGTCTTATTTGGAAAATTGAAGTAACAAAATTTGAATGGACCCGACTTATTTGAGGCTTTCAGGTTTTGTGATTAATAAGTTTTTGTTTATTTGTGGTTGATTGGTTAAAACCATGCCTACACCACTATTGTATTTGGAAAATTTAAACAAAAGGGACCCAATTTATTTATGACTTTCGATTTTTGTGATTAATAAGTTTTTGTTTATTTGTGGAGTGGTTAAAAACCATACCTACACCGCTGTGGCATTTGGAAAATTTAAACAACAAAATTTGAAGGATCCCAACGGTCTATTTGGGTTTGAATGGTTAAAACCATTCCTGCACCATTATTGTCTTTGAAAAATTTAAACAAAATTCAAAAGGACTAGTCCTATGGGGGTTGGGGTAACTGTGAATGCTTATAATATTTTCATCGATGCTAAACAATCAGGTGCATTCCAGCTGTTGTGATTATTAAATATTTGTTTATTTTTGTTGAAATAGTTAAAATTATAAATACACCAACGTGTTCAAAATGTATCCACAGAAATATTTTAATAAGTTCAAATGGTCGGGTTTCATGAGGGGTTGAGGCAAGTATTATATTTCTAATCTTATCTAAGGAGAATAAACCAATTGATGCATTCTAGCTATTATCACTAATAAGTATCTTTTTATTTTTGTTCGTAAGGTTAAACCCCATATACACGCCTAGACTGCATGGAAATGCCTTAGACCCCCTCATACCATGTTTGGTACGTACCGGGCACTGGTGTTGGTACGTTGTGGTTACGTACCCACAGGCCTTGGGTACGTCCTGGGTATGGAAATCCATACCCAGGACATACGCAGGGCATGTGGGTAGGTACACATAACATACCCACATGGTTTTTTTAAATTCTTAAGTTTAAAAAATTAAATAAAACTTGATGCCTTTGACTAGAATTGAATCTTCGAAAGTTTGTGTGAGATTCAATATTGCCAGGAGGCTCCGAAGGGTCAAGAGAGATGAAAAGGACTTCATTTGGTTGACTTACTATTTGGGGGCTCTCTTGTTTCTCCTCATGGGTCCTTTATTCTTTAGTCAATTTGGAAGGCTGGGAACAAATGAAGCACTTGATGGTTGGGCAGCCTATCTTCTCTTCATTTGACATTAGGTGCCAAGCGTACAAATCGATTTTGTCAAATCAAAAATATAATGACAAGATCCTTGCCTTGAAAAGAGGTAGTTCTACCCTCCTTTGGTTTGAGAAAGAAATTAAAATATTTCATGACTTGTACAGATTTGGGAAATGGATGGAATGGAAAAACCTTAAAGCTTTCTATAAGCTTCCTCCGTCTCAGTTCAAAATGTATAAAATACTCAAAAATTATTTCGAATCTCTCTCTACTGAAGTAATTATGGAGGATGAGACGTCTAACTCAAGCTAAAGGCATTAATAATGAATTATCCAATCTATAATATAGTCTATGTTATAAACTATTATGTTTTGAACATTATGAATCAATACAAACTCCAGTCTCAATTCTAAAAGTACTGGAATTTTTTTTCATGTTCTATGAATTATTTAAAGTTGTATGAGTATTAAATTTCAATAAGTATGCAAATGCTTCTTTATATATATATATATATATATATATATATATATATATATATATATATATATAACATACCCAAAAGTGTACCGTACCTGAGTTTTTCAAAAATTTACCGTTTCACCGTACCGAACCCATACCCGTACCCGTACCAAAACAATATAGATACACGCCACCATGTTCAAAACGTATCTAGAAATTTATTGTAAAACTGTGCAAGAAATGAGTAGGGTAGATCCGCATGTGACATGCATGCATATAGGTGCATTTTGTATAGGGTATAGTTGCTTCGAGAGTTGGGTGCTGAGACAACTTAATTTTCTCATCATATGTGCATAAGAAAAACTATAAAAGAATTTGTAAACATGTTATTTCAATAAGTTTTTAACTATTATTTCTAAATCACTATTATTGACAATATATAATAATTTGCTAGGTGAAATATTTTTTGGGTGCAAAAAAATTAATTTAGAGGAAACATGCACATGCGGTCGCGGGCACAAACACACACACACATGACAAATAATCTAGGAAAAATATTAGTTTGGAATAAATGTAGATACATGCCACCATGTTCAAAATGTATCTAGAAATTTATCATAAAAATGTGCAAGAAACGGGTAGGGTAGATCTGCATGTGACATGCATGCATATAGGTGCATTTTTGGTATAGGTATAGCCGCTTCGAGAGTTGGGTGCTGAGACAACTTAATTTTCTCATCATATGTGCATAAGAAAAACTATAAAAAAAAATTTAAACATGTTATTTCAATAAGTTTTAAATTATTATTTCTAAATCACTGTTATTGACAATTTATACTAATTTGCTAGGTGAATTATTGGGTGCAACAAAATTAATTTAGAGGAAACATGCACACGCGTGCACGGGCATACACACACATGTCAAATAATCTAGGTAAATATTAGTTTGGAAGAAATGTAATTTTCTATGTATAATATGATGTGTGGTCTTAATTACACCAATAGGATTACAATGGAACAAGCAACCCTGAACTATGTATAACAGTGCATCATTAATGGCTTACTTTTTTTTTTCATACATTTTTATTTTTGACAACCATGAAATGAATATAAACCATCCATGTCTTTTCCTAGCTACAATTTGATTTGCAATGTGGGAGATTTGACTCTATAGTCCTTGATAAAATAGTGCAACCAAATGAAATGAATGAATTTTCATTAGGGAGAATGTTATATGTTTCTTGACGGTGTTTAGACAAAACTTGAAATGGAATATTGCCTACATGGTGAAAACTTACAAACGTAAAACACACAATAAAGAGACATGAAAAGGTCAATTTGATGTATCCATTATTGAGAGTGAAAATATGACATATAAATGTAGAAGAGAGAAATACAAAATAATATGAACATGTATCATATACCTTTGTTTCTTGAGGATTATAGCTTCCCCAAAACATCATTTGTAAATACCTATATTATAAGAACATTAGTTTGTTATTCACTATGTATTTAACATAAAAGCACAATATCTTGAGATATACTACACAATTCTTGCATGGAACACCAACTACTACTACTCACTCTTTTACAAATGAGGACATTGATACTCAATTTATTTCTAGCACATAAATTACACATGGTTGACCATCCTAATACTCATACTATTTGTATCCAAGTACCTATTGTGTAACATGAAGTTCATAAATTAAACATCATTGTACCACATTAGATATTTTGTGTGCGGATATAATAACTGTCAATAATGAATGTACATATTCCATTTACATGCAATCATATCCAAGCATTTAGATTAGACTATTCTAAGGAAACCATGTTTTGTTGAAGATATGTAGTTTGAAGAATAATAGTAACCATGTACCCTAGAAAATAACCCCATGTCTTAAGTGTGCTACTCGAGTTTAAGAAATGATAGTAGTGTCTCATACACATGATGACCGATACAAAGATTGTGGCCAAACTATTATACACTTACCAAATGTCGTCCCTGTCACATAGAACAATCAAATATATTTATTGTTAGAAGACATGGATAAAAAGTATCATGTCATGCAGGCCTTAGAAATACAGGAAAATAAATTATCCATACAAGGATGTCCAACATACCCACTTACAATTTCAACACTGTAACTAATAGATGTATCTTCTATGCTCTGACATGTCATGAACAATATGTCAGAATTTGAAAATAATCCATATAGAAAATAATCTACAATCCACCCACAAGATCAAACTTCATCATTTGCGGAAACTTTTCCTAATATAGAAAATAAGGTATTACATGCGATATGAACCAAGTAGATCCATATATGTCATTGAATGGTCACACATATTGATTCGTATTTGATCAATGAGTATAATGAGTATAATGTTAGCTTTTGCCGTGTATATATTCGACAACTTTTACATTGAATAATCAACAAATACTTTCGGCAAACAACAATTCCTGGTAAAGGAGGACTCGGCGCAGTAGGTTGACATCTTGTTTATACGTGGCAGAAGTTTGACATAAGACCTTCTGTGGAAAGACCTGTTCTTGCTAGGAATTCCTTTCACCAGAAACATGATATTGGCGTTGTTTAAGCGTGGAGTTGAAATTGCTTGCGTTAAGAAGTTGTTGTTCCGTGTTCTCGCGTGGAGTTTTGGTGTATTGTGAGTGCTATTCATTAGACCATTGTTTAGGTTGCAAATCAGTGCAACCAACGTGCAAATCAGTGTGACCAAGGACGACAGACCAGGAAAAACTGCTGCATGTTAAGACCAGGAAGCGAAGCGAGAGTGTTGGAAAAACTGCTGGTACAGACCTGCATAAAGTCTGAATTCCCTTCTCTAGTACGAGGTGATATAAGCCATGTCCCCTCTTGAAAGGGCCAAATTATGTTGCCTGGACAACGAAGATGTGCACAATTCTCCAGTTCGAGGAGCTATGGGGAATCATCACTGGCAAAACAGTGTGTCCCATTGGCGCAGACAAGCAAACAAAGTATGACAAGGCCAATGCAAAAGCCTTGTTGTCAATCACAGTCAACATCTCTGATGAGGTTCAACACATGTACGGGATGCGAGGACATCAAAGGTGGCATGGGATGTTTTATCCACAATCTACAAGGTGAAGAACCAAAAGAAGATCCTCCATCTCCAGTCAAAACTTCATACACTCAGTATGAAAGATGACGATAAAATAGTGGAGTTCTTGCATTGTGTGGCAGAATTACAAGTGGACCTTATAGCGCTTGGAAAGAAGGTAGAGGACTAGATGCTAATCCCCATCACATTTAGAGCTCTTCCTTCCCAGTTCAAGGCTTTCGTCACAAAATTGAACATCACAAAACAAGTGGCGAACTTTGAAGAAATGGTGAATTTTCTCCAATAGGAAGAAACCATCTAGACAAGACAAAAATAGAAGTCTCATAAAGCAAGTCGATGGTGTTACATCTACACCACAAATACTCATGACATTGCTAACTATTGGTATAATCGCCCAATTGAAGGTAATTCCAATGAAGAAAGTGTGCATCTAGTCACAATGATTTTATACAATCTAGATTACATCCTCACCACACGAAGCACAAAGGACATGTCGCAGACCACCAATATGATGAATCAAATGAGGAAGTACCCGACTCGGCCAATTGTGGCACTCACCAAAATGTTATTCTAGTCTCCCAAACTTTGCAACCCTCACAAAATGTTTGGTTGATTGACTCTAATGCCAACAAGCATATGACAGGCGATATGAAGGTTTTTGATTCATTGACTTATCACCTCACTGGAGATTGGGCTTGAATTGTAGACAACAAGGAGTATGTTGCAAAAGGAATAGGCAATGTCACCATTCCTCTAGGGAGGAGAAGTCGTACCCTCACAAAGGTGCTCTATGTTCTAGGCTTGACCATGAATCTCTTGTCTGTATCTCAGCTCTTGAATCACAAGCTCAAGGTGGAGTTCATGGTCCAGAAAGGCATTAAATCATGTTTCATTTCATGAGAAGGTATGATACTTACTAGATCTTTTTTGAAGGACCATCTATTTGTACTAGATGCAACTTCATCCTCTGTAGTTTATCTATGTGCTTCTACGGTGGAGTCTACTGTACTTTGGCATTATCGATATGGGCACCTTTCTATCAGCTCTCTCTATGAACTCAGTTCTAAGGAGATGGTACGAGGAATTCCTCCACTCTCCCACTCCTTTCCTATCTGTTCTGGATGTTTGGTGGGAAAACAACACTGGGAACCATTCGAGTTGAGTACCTTCCATGCTAATGATTGTCTTGAGGTTGTACATATCGATCTGTGCAGACCCTTTTCTTCCACCTTTCAGGGATTTCAGTACTTCCAATTGTTGATAGATGACTATTATCGCAAGATATGTGTGTTCTTTCTTCGGAATAAAAGTTAGATTTTTTTAATTTTTTAGGCCTCATATTAGCAAGTTGTTCAACACACCGAGCAGCCCCTTCTTGTCCTCTACTTAGATTGAGGGCAATAAATTCACATCAAAGAAATTCTTGGCATTCTTGAAGGAGAATGGCATCACACAACACTTGAATGCCCTTCATACACCCCAACAGACTGACATTGAAGAACATTGCAATCGAACCATCATGGAGATCGCTCGTTTCATGTTTTCCACTACCAAGTTGGAGAACATATTTTGGGAAAAAACAGTCTAGACAACTGCATATCTTCTAAATCGGGAACCTACAAATATATTGGAAGACAAGACACTAGAAGAGGTTTGGATTAATCACAAGGAATCCTACATGAACTCTCTCCCAGATGTTTCATCAAGAATCAGAACGAGAAGACATGTGAGAAATTAGGTAAATCCTTCACTCATAAGTTTAGTTGTTGACAACATTGAATTTGATACTATTTGAGAGGCACTTAGTAAACTACATTGAAAGAAGGGCATGGATTGCCGAATATGACTCCTTAATTTAGAATCATACATGGGAACTTGTTGATCTTCATGCATGAAAGAAATCTATTGGCTGTAAATGGATTTTGAAAACAAAATGCCAATGTAGATGGATCTATCGACAAGTACAAAGCATGAATACTTGCAAAGGGATATGCTCAGCAAAAAGGAATTGAATACAAGAAGATCTTTGTACCCACTACAAAAATCAAAACCATAAGATTTTTTTGTGCACTTGTAGCAAAAAGGGATGGAAACTTCAATAGATGGACGTAAAAAGTGCTTTCTTGAATGGTGATCTCAAAGAAGAAGATTATATGACCCATCTAGAAGGATTTGTTGAAGAACAACATCCTAACAAGGTATGCCGTCTAATTAAGTCTCTTTATGGACTTAAACAAGCACCCAAAGCATGGTACATTAGAATAGACAATCACTTATTACAGCATGGATTTATGTACAATCCCTTAGATTCAAATTTTTATATAAAGAAGATAGACACATAGATTGTCATTTTTGTTCAGTATATGGATGATCTTGTGATCACAGGGAGCTCAAACAATCTCGTCAAATTTGTTAAGAATGATATGAAGAAATCCTTCAACATGACATATTTGTGGCTACTTCATGTTGGGCCCCCTAAACTAATGGCTAAGTACAAAAGGGCGCATAGGCGCGCAAGGCCTGGATGAAGAAAAGCACACAAGGATAAAGCATGTAGGGAAGGGTTTAAGGAAGGCTTTAAGGAAACCCGTGGCACGTATGTGGACAAAACCAAGGGTTAAGGACTTACCCATATTGGGCATTTTTGGTAGAACACATGAAAAGCATGACCCGAATGCGCATGCAGAGTGGATAAGGTGCCATCCTGGTGATAGGTTGGCCCCAGAAAGGAGCATGCCCATGTTAGAAGCTTCTAGAAGCTCATCATGGGTAAAAAATGAAAAGCTCAATCCTGGAGGAGCATGCTCGCATGGATGACCACATTCAGGACACTTGGCATCGGACCTAAGGCTGCTGGAGGATGAGTTGGTAGTCTAGAAATCCTATATATACAAGCACCTATAGAAGGAAATGGAGAGAGATAGATAGAGGGCGGAGCTTCTGCAAAAATACTACAAGAAATTTGTTAGTTTGGGTAATTATGTTTAGGGAAGGATGTATTATGGGTATGGGGTTTATAAATTTCTTTTGAGAGCCTAGCCATATGAGTCCAGATATAATGCATGACTGTGGTCTGCTTCTTTGTAATATTGTTTAATGGCTCCATGAATGTAATGAGGCTACCGGCTTACATGAATATGAACATTGGTGATTCTGATGCATACATGTTTCTCATAGTTCCTTTTCAATTATGTTTATGATTAATTATGGATCTCTGTACAAATTATTTTTGTTTTGGTACAAGTTATAAACTCTGTTAGCACTTTTTGTTATGAATGCAAGGACCTAGAAGCCGTTCTGAGATCTATGGTGCTTGTATGTTTTACCCCTTTCAAATCTCTTAACATGAATCATAGATGATGTTTCCCACTAAACTCACATAAAAGAGAGAGTTGGCACCCGCACGTGCCTCGGGTGAGCACCCAACGTCCGCTGGGTGATAGGATGGCATGCACGGGGTTCCTTTCTTTTGTGATAAGGGTAAGAAAAACTACACTTCACTACTATCTTGGCTTGGAGATATGGCAAAAGAAGTATCACATTTTTATTTCACAAAAAAAATATGCCAAGAAACTCCTTGAAAATTATTGAATGTCTGATTGTAAACTTGTCTCCACTCTAATGGAGAAAGGTTTGTAACTATCTAGATTCCAGGATTCACCTCAAGTTTGTTTGGAGTCTCATTTACGTGACTTATACCAGACCAGACCTATGCTTTTCTTCCAACTATCTTTCTAGATTCATGCAGGAGCCAAAAAATGTCATTGGGTAACAACGAAACATGTCTTAGATGTGTTTGAGGTATAGTTGATTATGGTTTGGAATATTAGAAGAAATATCTATTCTTCTTGTAGGGATATACCAACTTGGACTATACCAGATCTATTGATGACAGGAAATCAAATACATGACATGTTTTTCATCTCGGATCTCGACCTATCTCGTGGATCAACAAGAAGAAATTTTTTGTTTCTCTCTCATCCACTGAGGCAGAATATTGTGTTTCATGAGGAGTTATGTGCAAAGCAATTTGGTTACATCGCATTTTGGTTGATATGGAAATTCCTAAAGAAAAGCCACTTTTCATTCATTGTGACAATCAGTGTGTGTTGAAGCTTGAAAAGAATCTAGTGTTCCATGAAAGAACCAAGAATATTAAGGTTGATTGTCATTACATTCGAGAACAAGTCTTGAACCACCACATCTAACTCCAACAATGGCCCACAAATTCTCAGGTAGACTACTTTTTGGTGATGGAGTAGCTTCTGGTGTTCCCTGTGGTGTCTCTTGCATGGCTGAAGATGGCTGAAATCTTGGTGACCTCCTGACTGTAGATGGAGGTGTAGCTTGTGCTACAACTTGTGGTGCATGTCCAAGATTTGTAGATACAGTAGCTTGTTGCTCTAAAGTTTCATCTGTCATATCATCATGTGGAATACATGTTGCTATACTCACTATTTTCTCTATACTTCCATCCCATGCTTCATTCTCAATAAACTGTACATCCCTGTTGATCACAACCTTTCCAGTGACTGGATTGTACAACTTGTATGCTTTTGTATTCTCTGAATACCCAACAAAAATACATTTTTCTCCTTTGTTGTCTAACTTCTTCCTTAGCTCATCAGGTACATGTGCATATGCTACACAACCAAAAACTCTGAAATGTGAAACACTGTGTTTCATATTAGTCCATGCTTGTTGAGGAACCATGTTCTTAACAAGTTTCGTTGGACACCTGTTCAAAATATAAACAGAAGTTACTACTGCTTCTGCCCAATACTCATTTGGAAGATGTTTTGCCTTCAACATGCTTCTCGCCATCTCCATGATGGTTCTAATTTTCCTCTCTGCCACACTGTTCTGTTGTGGTGTATACCTGGTAGTAAACTGCTTGTGTATACTATGATATCTGTAAAAATTCATAAACTCATTAGAAACATACTCACCTCCTCTGTCCGTTCTGAGAACTTTGATGTAGTATCCACTTTGCTTCTCCACTAATGCCTTGAACTGCTGAAATGTATCAAAGGCATTTGATTTATTTCTCAGAAAATAAACCCATGTCTTCCTTGTGTAATCATCAATGAATGTCATAAAATAAATACAACCTCCAATAGAAGCTATCTGCATAGGTCCACATAAATCTGAATGTACAATCTCAAGTGGTGCACTTGCTCTTGCTGTTTTGCCAACTGGGAATGAATCTCTGTGTTGCTTTCCCAAAATACAACCTTCACATACCCTTTCCGGTTTCTGAATCAATGGCAAACCTTTAACCATATTTTTTCTATGTAATAAATTCAAACCTCCAAAATTCAAATGTCCATACCTTAGATGCCAAAGACATGTTTCATCCTTCATGACTGAATTGAAAGCTGATTGTGTTCCTTTAGCATAGGACTCAACTATATTTACGTAGGAATCAGCGCAGGACTCGCTTACTGTAGCGCAGACTTGATTTTCATTAGCGCAGGACTCATCTGTTTGAGTGCAGGACTCAACAAAAGACTGGTTTGGCTTAACGCATGACTTTGCTGCAAACAGATTTGATTTCTTCTTCTTTCCAGGTTTCAAAATCAATGGAAACATCCTATTGCTGCTCATCTTCACTTTTGCAATCAACTGAGTGCTAGGAGCTTTGTACACAATCACGCACTCATTGTCTTCCATATAGACTCGGTATCCTTTTTGTACCAGTTGTCCAATACTCATAAGGTTATGTTTCAAACCTGCAATGTAGTAAACATCTTGCATACTTGTTTGCTCCCCCTGTCTTGTTAGAATACTAACCGTGCCTTTTCCTTTCACAGACACAATATTGTTATTTCCAAGAGTTACATCACTCTTAACTGAATCATCCAAACCAGAAAACAAATCTAGATTACCTGTCATGTGATTACTACAACCTGAATCCAAATACCATACATCACATGGACTCTCTTTTGAAAAATTACATTCAATAGGGGATAAAGAAGGTATTGCTTCGGCAATCCTTGTGCATGCAATAAACATAGGTTTAGAAATAGAACTTCCAACCTGATTTTGATTTTGTCTCTCTTGATCATATTGCTTTTTCTTGCAATCATAAGCATAGTGCCCATACTTCTTGCAATAATGACACTGAACATGAGACTTATCTTGTCTCTGACCATAACTCTGTTCTTGATTCTGTCCTCTTCCACTTGAGTTTGATGAACTGCTGCCACGTCCTCTAGATGGACTTCTTCCTCTGCCGCTTGGGCTGAAACTTCCTCTTCTTTTGCCACGACTACCTGCTGTCTGAGATGCAAAAGCTTGATCTACACTTGCATGTGATCTATTCATCCTCTGTTCATGATTGATTAGTGATGCATGCAACTCATCAATAGAAAATTGACTCAGATCCTTAGTTTCTTCAATAGCAACAACTAAAGGATCAAATTTCGTAGGCAAACTTCTAAGCAATTTTTCAATAATCCTTCTGTCCTCAAGAGTCTCACCATGAGATTTGATTTGATTGACTAAGCCAACTACATAAGTAAAAAATGATTCTACAGAATCTCGAATCTTTCATTGCTAAATTCTCAAAATCTCTACGAAGTAACTGTAGCTTAGCAGTTTTTACTTTCTCCTTACCTTGATATGCAACTTGTAAAGTATCCCATGCAGTCTTTGCTTGACTGACTGCTGCCACTCTTGAAAGAATGCTTTCATGCATTGCTTGATGATTATAGAAAAGAGCTTTGCCATCCTTCTTTCGTAACTCCTTCAAAGTATATTTCTCTTCTTGAGAAAGTGCAGTATACGCTGCTGCATTTGTGGGCTCTGTGTACCCATCTTCAACGATCTCCCACACGTCTTGAGATCTGAATAGTGCTTTCATGGTCAATGACCAGTATTCGTAATTCTTTCCATTAAATTGCGGCATCTGCATGCGGGATGTAGAAGCCATGGCTTGCTACCAATTTAATAAGCTACTGGAATAACCTCGCTCTGATACCAATTTGTAGAAAATCTGCAGTCTTATACAACAAACAACATAAAAGAAATAAACAGAATACTTATATAACTTGCATAAACAGATGAATATTCGAACCAGCACTGCTGTGCATAATCTCCATTAATAAAAGTTTCATCATACTCAGAGCTTCAACTCTTTACAATCAAGTTGTGCGTGCAGTTGTGTGCTTTCAATGCACATCCTTCTTTGCTTGTGCAGATTTCACACCTTTGTGTGTGCATACAAAGCAATTACAATTGTTGTTATTTAAATAGAATAACTCACCCACTAACAGCTCTTCAACTGAGTATTCTAAATCTAAACTCATGCTTTAAAACAGTTGCATGCTATGCATGATTTAAAACCGATTTATTTGAATTAAATCTAATGATAAAAATAAGATAAAGCTAACTTAACTAAAGCAAACTAAAACAAGACTAAAGCTAAAATTAGCTTTCCTAAAAAAGCTATAGTTGGAATTAAATATGTATCACATGCATATTTCCAACAAAATGTTGTACAAAAATCTAAACAATTCGTTGTTCCAAAATTCCTAGTGAATAAATTCTTCGTGGCTGCTAATCATTTTCATGAAGCGCTTTCTCAATGTTTGAGTGTCTGCAGTAGACAGTGTTACTGTTTGCACCTTGTTCTCTACCTTGATAAAGTTTTTTAGCATTGTAGTGAGAACTATTGAGCAACCATACACTCTGATCTTTTCCATGCTCTTCAAATTCCAATAACTCTCTGACAACATCTGCAAAGCCTCACACTCCATTATTGCTAATGTTTTAAGTGAAGGCATTGCTCCTTCCTCCACTACTGGCACCTCCTCTAGCTTCTCCAGGTTAACCAATGAAAATACCTCCAGCTTAGGAAATGCTCCCCTCTCGCCAAATTCCTTTGGTAACTTCTCTATATTAGAGCACCCAATTATCTCAAGTTGTTTAAGACTCACAACCTTGTGTAAAGCAGGTAGTCGTTTCAACATGCCACAGTTGTGCAATCTAATACAGCTCAGATGTTGAAATGCATAAAATGAATCTTCTATTTGGAGTAATTGAGGGCATGTTAACCAGAGTCTCCTCAATTTTGACAAGGAAAACATGTCATGGGGCAGGCTTTCCATGTTTGTGAGATGGAACCACATACTATCTATATGCTTCATGCTTCCCAACATTCCTGGCAGAATTATTTCACGATTGTTTTCAAGTGCCAACCTTTTCAGTTGTTTGAGGGCGGCCATATCGTTAATATTTGAGAGTAGCTCTCTTTTGTGTTTATTTTGCCCTTTCTTTATCCATGCGTTTGGACAGTTAAAAACTCTCAGGTATTCAAGAGATGTAAGCTGTGAGATCGCATAAGCTATGGACTGCAAATGTTTACAACATCCAATCTCCAAAAGTTTTAGGGAAGTTAATTTAGAAAGGCTAGATGAAAGCTCAGTAATATTTGAGTTATGAAGATCGAGGATCTGAAGGTTTGTAAGAGCACTGATTGAGTTGGGGAGTCTCTTGATGGGCGTAGAGGCTAACCTGAGGCAAACTAAATGCTTTAAACATCCTATGCTTTTTGGCAACGAGTTGAGGGCAGTCCTTGACAAATCAAGCACCCTGAGATGGATCATTCTCCCAATCACCCGTTCTGGTATTTCTTTCAAATCAGGATTCTTTCGCATTAACCAGGAGCGGATATGAGAAGATCCAAATGTGTTTGGAACATGAGCCAAACTGTTAGCGACCAATGAAATTCTGAAGTGTGCCAAACAGTCATTAACTGGAAACTCTTGTAAATTTCTGCCCGCACGAAAGAAACATTTCTTGTCTTTCTCAGCAATTTGTTGTGCTAAGTCCAGCAATGCATCATGCACCCTGAAACAGCTCACACTTCCATCCGATTCCTTAAGCAGTGGCTCAATAAGGCAGCGTTCAGCTAACATATTGACGAATCTCTGTGCTGTTTGGAAAGGATCCTGTCCAGTCACAAACCCTTCTCCAATCCAAAACATGCCCACAGTTCGAGTAAAGATGCCTTCATCTTCTGGGAAGGAAGAGAGGTAGAGAAAGCATAATTGCAAAGAAATGTCAAAGTCGGCCAAAGCATCATAGCTCAATCTGAGCCTACCATACAACTTCTCTGTAACATCGCCGTATGCCTGCACATTCTGTAAACTCTTCAATGCAAATTCCCATTCATTTGAGTGGGTGACGCCCGCCATTGCCTGTCCAATCACTTTGAGAGCTAAGGGAAGGCCTCCCCAGTCGCTGCACACACGCCTCACTGTTTCACTGTCAATGCTCGTGGGCAGAACTCCGTCAGTGTGTGGGAAAGCATGGAAACAAAACAACCGCCAGCTCTCATCCTCCCTCAACCGTTCCACTTTGATGGTAGCTGCATCTGGGATTCCCAACCGTTTAAGCACTCTGTTACTTCTGGAAGTGGCAATGGTGATGTTGGAGTTGTGGTGTGGAGAGATGAGAGGCACACACAACTCGGTTAACAAGGAGTTTGCACTTGTTTCCCAAACATCATCTAAAAACAAAGCGAACTTATTTTCGCTTAGCCTCCCACTTAACCACATTTTCACAACCTCTTCCTCTTTGCTCTCCAATCTTTCATTTATTTGAAGAGCTATTTGTTTGACAAGATCATTTCTGAGAGCATTGAAAGAGGGAGTTTTTGAAATGGTAAGCCAAAGCATTAGGCTATCACTGGAAAAAAGAGTTTGCACCTGGTTGCTGTTGAACACCTTTTTTAGGAGTAGAGTTTTGCCAGATCCGCCCATGCCAACAACGCCCATCCGCGACACATTTTTCTGCAACGCAGAATGGATCAACTCCTCAATCCTCTTGGAGGCATAATCTTGTTCGACAATCAGAGGCTCGTCAATATACTTCATCTTCGGCGGGGCTGAAGAAGTGGATGGAAAACATTCCGCAGATGTTGACATGATCCGAAGCTTGAGAGAATCAATCCTTTCTGTGATCTGGTGCAGTCCTTGCCGATTAACCACATCTTGCTGCAGCTGGTGGAGAAAAGCAATGGAAGGAGTGGAGTTTAGATGTTCCTCCATTCCAGAAATGAGACGAGTGATATTTCTGCTCATTCGATAACGAGAAATCAGGTGATAGGAAGATGGCACAGTGCAGTGTTGTGCCAAATCATATGCTTCCTCGAGAAAGTCATTCAATTCGTTCAACCATCGATTCAGGGAAGAGGACAGAGGATGGTGAGAGGAAGCATTGATTTTTCCAATGTTCAAAGCTTTCCGATATTCCTGAAATTCGATGTTGATGGAGTGAAATCTCTCAACCAGAAGTTTGAGGGCATCCAGCTCTTTCCGGCAGCGGACAGCAATGTTGATGTGATCAACAATCTGTTTTATTGCCAGCTGAATGGCATAACCAATCGTTCCAGAGATGAAACCATGATCAGCCATTATTGAAACGCAGCCTATTTTCTACTGGGAACAATGTGTTTTGTGCTGCAAACGCAAACTGTGTAGGAATGTTAATCGAGGCCAATAATAACATCAAAACAAATAAGATGGCTTGGCGTGTTCCAGGATTTCAATTTTTGCCATTAAAAAGTTTTTGTTGTTTGAAAAATTTAAACAAAAAAACTTGAAGGGACCTCTCAGGCTTTCACCTTTTGTGATTGATAAGTTTTTGTTTATTTGTGGTCGAAAGGTTAAAATCACACCTGCACTATTGTCTTATTTGGAAAATTTAAACAACAAAATTCAAAGGAGTCAATAGTTTTTCCAGGTTTGAATGGTATGGTTAAAACCATACTTGCATTATTATTGTATGGGGGTTGGGGTAAGTGTGAATGCTTCTCATATTTTCAACGATACTAAACAATCGGGTGCATTCCAGTTGTTGTGATTATTAAATATTTGTTTTTTATTTCTTGAAATAGTTAAAATTATACATACACCAACGTGTTCAAAATGTATCCACATAAATATTTTAATGAGTTCAAATGGTCGGGTTTGGGGTAAGTGTGAATGCTTCTCATATTTTCAACGATACTAAACAATCGGGTGCATTCCAGCTGTTGTGATTATTAAATATTTGTTTTTTTTGTTGAAATAGTTAAAATTATACATACACCAATGTGTTCAAAATGTATCCACATAAATATTTTAATAAGTTCAAATGGTCGGGTTTGGGGTAAGTGTGAATGCTTCTCATATTTTCAACGATACTAAACAATCGGGTGCATTCACCTTTTGTGATTGATAAGTTTTTGTTTATTTGTGGTTGAAAGGTTAAAATCACACTTGCACTATTGTCTTATTTGGAAAATTTAACTAACAAAATTTGAAAGGACCTGGCTTATTTGAGGATTTTAGGTTTTGTGATTAGCAAGCTTTTATTTATTTGTGGTTGATTGGTTAAAACCATGCCTACACTACTATTGTATTTGGAAAATTTAAACGAAATTCAAAAGGACTTGTCCCATGGGGGTTGGGGTAAGTGTGAATATTGCTTCTAATATTTTCAATGATACTAAACAATCGGGAGCATTCCAGTTGTTGTGATTATTAAATATTTGTTTATTTTTGTTGAAATAGTTAAAATTATACATACACCAACGTGTTCAAAATGTATCCACATAAATATTTTAATAAGTTCAAATGGTTGGGTTTCATGAGGAGTTGGGGCAAGTATTTATATTTCTAATCTTATCTAAGGAGAATAAACCAAGTGATGCATTCTAGCTATTATCACTAATAAGTATATGTTTATTTTTGTTCGTAAGGTTAAACCCATATACATGCCTAGACTACACGGAAACACCCTAGACCCCCTCATACCAAGCTTGGTACTTACCAGGTACTGGTACTGGTACGCTGTGGGTACATACCCACAGGCCTTGGGTACGTCCTGTGTACGGAAATATGTACCCAGGGCCTATGGGTACGTACCCATAGAATACCCACATGGTTTTTTAAATTTTTAAATGCAAAAAAAAAAATAAAACTTGAGGGCTTTGACTGGAATTGAATCTTGGAAAGTTCGTGTGAGATTCAATATTGCTAGTAGGCTCCAAAGGGTCAAGAAAGATGAAAAGGACTTCATTTGGTTGACTTACTATTTGGGGGCTCTCTTGTTGCTCCTCATGGGTCCTTTATTCTTTAGTCAATTTGGAAGGCTTGGAATAAATGAAGCACTTGGTGATTGGGAAGCCTATCTTCTCTTCATCTGACTTTAGGTGCCAAGCCTACAAATCGATTTTGTCAAATTAGAAATATAATGGCAAGATCCTTGCCTTGACAAGAGGTTGTTCTGCCCTCCTTTGGTTTGAGAAAGAAATTAAAATATTTCATGACTTGTACAGATTTGGGAAATGGATGGAATGGAAAGACCTTAAAGCTTCCTATAAGCTTCCTCAATCTCAGTTCAGAATGTATACAATGCTAAAAAATTATTTCACAACTCCCTCTGTTGGACTAATTATGGAGGATGAGACATCTAACTCAAGCTTAAGGAATTAATAATGAATGATCAAATCTATAATACGGTTCAGAACGTATACAATGCTTCAATTCAGAATGTACAGATTTGGGAAGTGCATGGAATGGACAGACCTTAAAGCTTCCTATACGCTTCCTCAATCTCAGTTCAGAATGTATACAATGCTCAAAAATTCTTTCACAACTCCCTCTACTAGACTAATTATGGAGGATGAGACATCTAACTCAAGCTTAAGGCATTAATAATGAATTATCAAATCTATAATAATTTGAGAAAGAAATTAAAATATAATAACTCTTCTTGAACTTATCAATAAACATATCTTCCAACTTTATTTCAATAGCATCGAGAGTGTCATCAACCCAGTTTCTTTTTATTTCAATCTTTTCTTTGATTCCATTTAGGGTCTCGACTCTAATTTTTGATAGCTCTTCAAGGGCATGTCGGCTTCACTTAAATTCAGCTGGTACAATGTCTTCCTCCTCAAAAACATCATCATTAAGATGGGTAGTGCAGTCTAACATGGGAAGAATACCTTCAAAATAGAATATCTCACTGTCACATTATGTAACTATCTCATCAATTTCACTGAGTCTATTTTTTGTGATTTTCATATTTTGATGTGGCCTCTGCAATTGCTTCGTTTCCCCTCTTGGTCAATTTCTCAATCCATGTGTCTATTGATTGAACCTTCTTGACAATCTTGTTTACCTTATTTATTCCTTTAGGGGTGTTTATATAAGAACTTGCTTACATTTGACTAGTCTTCTTTGTCAACTGTTGTAAACAAGAACTCAAAGCCTAACTTGCTCCTTTAGTTGCCTTTTTGCCATTCCATCTTCATTAAATGTTTGCAGAAGATCATTCACTTCCCCAGACACTCCTTGCTTCAATTGTTCCCTTGAAGGTTTTCCTAAGGGAATAATATGAATATTATAATCCTCAGTTGTTATGTTTTCTCTATTTTTACTCTCAAAAGGGGTTGCTATTTCCAAGGTCCTTGCTCCAGATGAATCAGTGTGTGTTTTTGTGATAGTCCTGGCCCTTTTTGAGGCTCTTACTGCCTTTGGAAAAGATAGAGCAGTAAGGTCAACAAATTTTATAGGGAGGAACTCTTTTTCTTCATTTGAAATCAACTCACTGATCTACCCTTTTTCTAAGCTTGTTATAGCTTTTGTTTCTTGTGATTTTGTTGGATTTTCTCTAGAAAAAATATCATTTGTTTGGATAATTATTGTTCGTTTTGCACCAATGATTGTGTCTATTCCTGATTACTTGCTTCGATGGTCCCTATGCCAATCTCACCCTATGCTATTGATTCTTTTAGATGCTCTTTTTCATGGTCTGGAACTTCAGATTGATCACTTTTTCCATGAATTGTATCAACATTCAAGGGAAACTCCTTCCTTTTTTCTCCAGTTGAAACCATAGTGGAGTCAATTTGTTCTCCAGCACTTTCTTGTACCAAAATTTAGGTTGTGGGCTCTCTCTCTCCTAAAGTCTACTGAGTTCCCACCTTACCCTTTTCATGTTCTAATGATGTATCTGGATATGCCATGGTAGGTTGTTCCTCTAGAAACAACTCTATATTTCCCACTAAGGGCTGTAAATCCTCACCAGTAATGATTTATTCATTAGCAATTACATCTTGTGCTATTTTTCAGTCTTTCTTCAAAAATAG
The DNA here is from genome assembly GCA_019776745.2 of Taxus chinensis. Lineage (NCBI taxonomy): Eukaryota > Viridiplantae > Streptophyta > Pinopsida > Cupressales > Taxaceae > Taxus > Taxus chinensis. The sequence continues at coordinate 704,709,435 of CM034153.1, read as the reverse complement.
ATTTTCCCTCCTAAGGAAGGTTATTAGTCTTGGTCACCTCAACAGAAATGGATATAACCTCTTTTACTAATAACTCGGTATTAATATCCTTTTCAATAAACGATTATGGTTTACCCAATTCAGAAACTATTTGTCTTGGGGAAAGTAATTCATTTGCCTAGATGCCCACTTCAGTAGTTGGTACATGAATGTCTTTTTCCAATTCTTTACTTGCTTGAATGCTACCGCTAGTGTCAATATTGTTTCATCTACAGATAAATTAAGTGCATCCAACATGGAAAATCCTTCACCAACATCAACATGATTTCCATCAGTTTGGAGCTTTGCAAATTCATGCATTATTTCGATTGGAGGTACATTTATATTCTTGGCAAGAAACGTTTCAGAGATTTTCATACCTGGGGTAATAAATTTATTGTCTACTAGATTAAATGTAGTATTTCCCTAGGAAACTGGAATCTAAGTGCATTCCACTGTTTTCTCCACAAAGGATAGAGGTGGGATCAAAGGATCTAATTGCTCCACACATGGTAGTGATGCATCATGCTGCTTTAGGAAAGTATCACTCTTCTTAGATTCTGGAGGATCAATTACCATATCCTAGTGCTTGAAATTTTTAGGCGTGTGGGAACCTACTCTTACCAAGACTGGATGGTGAATAACCTTGTGTTTTTTTATGTCCTCTCAAACCTTTTAAAATCTGGTGATGCTCTTATTTCATCCTTGTGTGGCTTAGATTAAACATGGCCACTTGCAATGCCTCCACTCATTAACTTTCTGGAACTATGTTTCTTTGGCAAAACACTTGGACAGACCACATGTGATGCCAAACCTTTCCCCCTTTCCTAGAGTGACACTGCAAAAGTAATGGGGGCATTCTACATAGACTTTAAAAACATCTCTTCAGTCTTTTGCATGAGGACTGACATAGAAGTGCCAGTTCTGCTGGTACATGATGTCCACTCATCAATGAATTCAGGAGTAGGCATTTTGGATGGCAATTGAGGGGTCTTTCCTCCGAGTGGGTCCATTCTATCTGTATCCTCCCTTAGGGGTGGAATATCCTCACTCAGGTTTCCCAAAATTTTGAAATTGCTTATGATTTTTGTATTCTGGAGTGAAAGATCAATGTTCTTTTGGGTCAACCAGTTTATAGTCCTTCTCATTCCATCAGCTATTCTTAAATAAGTATCATCAGATTCTACTACATTCTAGTTTGGAGGAGATACAGGTTGATCCCCCACCTTCTAATCAATATAGAATCTTCTCACTATGTGTGGATCATCCATAATACCCTCTGGGATAACCAAAATTCATTAGTCTATTATCTATGACAAATTAATTATGGAAAAATCCCTTAATCTGACTTCTACCTCATCCCTGCAGTTCGTCCAGTAATCCTCGAAATGGGGTTCATCCTCAAAGGTATTTTCAATGTTGTTAAACACCCATCTAATGTCATAATTAGGCCTTGCCTCAAAATTTTCCATATAAAATTTATGCATTTCCTCTTCAATAAATCTAGCCTTTATGATGGAAGGGAATGAATACCTTCCAATTCAAATAGGAAATTTGATATTTGTTTTATGCCTCCCAACAATTATTTTATGCACAGGTGTCAACTACCTTGCTAGTTCACATAAAATCAATTTATCATATACATACCTAGGCTACTTATATGGCTTTCCCTCAAAACCACTAATTCTTATGTAAGTGAACTTTTTATATTGGATGAAGCAACATCCAAATTCCAAAATTACTTGTCTAGCTTGTTCAGACATCCTATATTGTCCCCACTCTGGATTGAAAAGATAAATGATTGGGGAAAAGAAAGCATCATTGACTAACCTTACATTCCCACTCCAGTTGATCAATTGAAGTTGGGGAAATATCTCATGAATTTGGCACTACTTGAAATATGCACGTGGCGACAAACCCGGGAAGCGTCTATTTCCAACAACATTGTATATTAGGTAAGTCATCATGTAAAATTCTAGCTTTGAATTATCACCCATCTCAATTCTCTCTGCTAAGGTGACCATGTGATCATGGAGTGCGTCTGTAATGAAAGTTTCCTAGCAGATGCTCCCTTTTCTCTCCAGAATAATCCATATGTATGTAGTCACCCATTCTTTGAATTCATTTGCTTTTTCTAAACATGTCATTCAACTTAGCAACGTAATTCCATCTTCAACTTCCTCAAAAAAACTATGCCCTAACCAAATTTTTAGGGATTCTAGCCGTTGTCTTCATCGTAATAAGACATTTTGCATTTATCATCTTGACATAGTCATTCTTCTTTGTTTCATAATTTTTACAGAGCTAATTTGATGGAAATGGTGATTACAAGAAACTTTAGCATTATTCTAATGGCTTCAGGCGTCAAATTCAAAACTGTATCCCCACTCTTGTCTAATACTTCCCTCTTTTCAGGATCATAATTCATAGCACAATGCCATACTAATTCTGGGAAATGAACTGCTGGGGGAATAACACTTGCTAAAGAAATACAGCTGTCTTGGATTTCCTTAAGGGATTCAATCTTATGGGGACTATTAAGCCTTTGAAGAAAATCATCTAAATTAGCACATATCAAGTCCATGTCTATAATCTTGTCCATTTCACTAGTGACCCCAGACGCAACCGAAAATGAAGACGACATAGTCTTCATCTTTCAAAAACCCTAACTTTCCTTTAAACCAACCTGACACTAAAAGAGAAATATAGGAGTTTCAAAGCTCTTACCAATCAATCCATGAGTTCCTGCACAATTTAAACCCAAATCAACAACTTCTTAAGTCCTTAGGTTCACAATTTGATCTCTAAAGCTAATGACGTGACGATTCTTCACAAAAATCACAAAGGTAGCAACAAAAATCAGGCCAATTGGTAAATAAAGAGGAAACCATTCATAAGATTTAAAACATCCGTGATTTGCATAACAACATTAATGGTAGTAGAAGTAAGTGCAATGTATCATGACTATTCAATCCGTCATTTGTAATTTTAAAAATAAGCCACCCACGTGGAAAGTTTTCGCTATCAAGGGCTCGGGGACACCTTTTGTAATTTTGTAGCATTAGATAATTTACAAACTTTTGGAAAACATGACCCACCCATCTACCTTTTTATTTTCACTACTATCTTGACACGTGGTCGCACTTGAGTGATAGAAGGGTTGTGACACTTTTTTACAATTTTATCCCACTTCCTTTTCAAACCAAAAATGATTGAGTTCCCTGGAAACTCGCATCTCCAACTTTTGTAACTAAGTATCCGCGTGTCCCTTGCGGGTTTCAAGAAATTTTTACACTTTTAATCCTTTCTTCATAAATGTACAAAGCTACAAATATGTGCCGCCTCCCTGCATCCAATCCAATTGTGACACATGTACAGTCCTTGGCGTCAATTGAGGAATTATTTGCGTTACCTTTTGACTGTGAATATTCAGAGAACATTTATCGAATGACGAGGTCGATTTCACACTTTGTGAATGTGAAAGAAAATTACAAGTTTGTAAATTTGACCCGCCACACCGCAATCAATTGGGAACTGCCACATATTAGTGGGCACTGGGAGAGAAAATGTAAATAAAAGACAAGACCTAGAAGTAATTTACAACAAGTGATCCCCCAAACTCTAGAACTTAAAACACAATGGCTTCCCCATAAGAAACTACCAGATAATGCACATGCAGACATGATCCTTGACCGAAAAAGAGGAAAGACTAAACCATACACAAAAAACCACAAAGTTGAATTGAACCTCAATAGGGAAAGCATAAACATATGGTAGACAACGATGAAAAATATTAACCAAATAAGGGCGAGATTAATTCAAGCGCCAACACACAGGTTCAATAAAAGGATATTTTATAGCCCATTCGAATTGGAATTTCCTTCTAATTGTCTAGTTTTCCCTCTTTCTTCACACACACACACACACATTTTCTTGGGATTTAACTTCTGCATCTGAGTTGTCAGTAGGAATATTTTGATTCTCATGTCTGGTTTTTTCTGGAAATAGACCTTAGAGTATAAGCTTCATATGCTGGTGTACTTTGAGAATTCAATGAATTTTCTTGTACTTCTATGTCATCAAGGGACGGAATTTTTCCTCAACATAAAATGGATCATCCATATCTTTAAATTGATTATTCTGTGAAGGAATTTTCTGAAATGTCTGCATATAATTCTATAAAATTGTTACTTATATAGTATTAATTTTATCTATAGTTAAATTTTTACAGAGTACAAAGAGTTCCAAGAACAATATGATAAACATAATTATTAAATTCTGTAAGATTAAATAACCAGTAAATAGCATGTACCACATACCGATATTTTTAACTAATGCAGAAATCAACTTTGTTTTTTTTATTTTCCAAAATATCCAAGAAAAGTATTTGCACCCTTTTTTGAACTGGTTGAATTTGTAATCTTCTAACGCTGATTTCTAGTATCCATGACTGCTTACTGCTTAGGCCCTTAGGGGTAGCTCTTATGTTTGAAGGCTCTGAGAATGGATGGTTTAAGGTTAGATGGTATTGGTTGTATGGTAAAGGGTTGGATGACTGAGTCACTTATTAGTTTGATGGCTCATGACTGAGGGGTTGGATGCCTAAGTTATTGGAAGGCTTAAGCCTTAGGGGTTGGATGATGCAGGGTTGGATGGATAACAGTTGGATGGCTAATGGGTTAGACGGCTAGGGGTTTGATGGCTAGGGTTTGGACAACTAAGGGTTATACATATAAAGGTTGGACGACTCAGAGTTGGATGAAATAGAGTTGGATGGATCAGAGTTGGATGACTCAGGGTTGGAAGGATCAGATTTGGATGGATCAAATTTGGATGGATCAGAGCTGGATGGATCAGTGTTGGGTAGATCAGATTTGGATGACTAAGAGGTTGGGTGACTCAAATTTCAGAGTTAGACGGGTCATGGTTAGATGACTCAAGTTTGGATGGCTCAGAGTTGGATGGATTATGGTTGGAAAACTTATATTTTAGTGTTGGTAGCTGAGGATTTTCTTATGTTTACTTTGGTGAATATGCGCATGATATGATTCGAAATGGTGGCAAGTTACATTCATAAGCTCTTATATATGTATAAAATCTAGGTGAAACGAATAGTATAAGGGACACGCCGGTCCAATTTTTCAACGAATAAGTCGGATGTGAACCACATAATATTTTCCAATTCAAATTTCCATAATCCTTGATTTTCACGAGTTTATGAAATTTCACCACTAAATTTTTCCCTGAATAGGTCATCATCAATTCCACTCCTCAACTACCTTGTCTTAAGGACTTGTCTCTTTATCGACCTGACTCAATCTCGTAAGAATTTCCTTTATCACTTCTTAATTGACCTTGAGAATACCTTACTCTATTCCCCATACCTTTCAGAAGATTCATTCATCCTTTTGGTGACTTAATACCATGAAGAAAAACTTATCATTCTAACTTATCTTTACTTTTGCTTGGTTATCTTCCCAATAGAACTTAGACTACTATTGACCCTTGTCTTCACTATACCTTCATAAGCTTTATACCCTATCCATGATGATATATTAATCATCCAATTTCTCATTTAACATTAAAAATTAATTGGCACATACCTTGTTTACTCTCCTGTTTAGGCTTCTTAACAAAACCTTCTTCATTGAGCATGTAATTTTTGGTTTTTAGCCTTCTTCAAGGCTCCCTAGCTTACTATCCCTATTACAAATTGTAATTAAGTAAGGATCCAATAATAATTTTATGCTAAAGGTCATGTAATTCAATTTCTCTCTTTTTTAGTTTCTAAACTGTCCCTTTAGTATATTAAGTTAAAAAATATTGTTAATCACAGGTCTGGGGGAACCCCAACATCACCCATCACAATATGAATACATGTTCAAATGACCTTTATTAGTTATAATGTATACCTAAGATTTACAATCCAAACTTACAACCCTTCACCTTGAAATCACTCCTTTTACTCTTTTGGCTTGTAAGGTTCAATTAGGTCTTCTACAATTCTAGAGATGGATTGTCAACATTTTTTCTCTCTAGGCATATAATGATAAAAACAAACTATCAAATCCTAATCTAGGGGAATTCTATATGGTTTTTTTACACCCATAAAGTTTTCGTTATTGAATTTCTCACTTAACCTTCCCCTTTCCCGTACTTTCTCAAGCCACTGTACACCATAGTTCCCTTAAGTCACGCACTGTCATGAAATTCTTAGCTTTGAGAGTCATTTTAGAGTCTATACCTTCAAGGAAAAGATAGGAGTAGAATAATAGGATCAATAGTTTAAAGTGTTAAGTCATTACTTCATCATTAGATTCCCTAATTACTAATTCTTGTCAACTTTGTGTCTTCATTGGTCTACCTACACTATGTTCGACCAACTTTTAAAGATAACTTAAGCATCACTAAATCCTTTGACCTGCCTCCTTCATCAAAACTTGGATGATACTACCATAGATATTCCTTCAAAATATCAAGAATCTTGATTAGATGAATTATGAGAAAAGTGAGTTTTTCTAACTAAACCCTAGTTTAAGGGTTTCCCCTCTCTGTGTGAGCCTTAGAGGGAAAAATTTGATGATTCTTCGTTATATTTTCAAATAAATCACTCATTAAAGATTCACAACAACTGTTTCCACAAGAATGACCTTTCAAAATCCTAATTGACTCATGAACAACCTTAATATTCATTGGATATCAATATTCAATAGTGAAGCTAGAACTGCGAACCTCTATTTCACACTTGGGGAAAGGCTATAATATTCTTTGACAACTTCAACAAATCACACTAGGGTATAAAAGTATCAATCAAGTTTCTCCTCAATTCTCAAATGGTATTGGTCCTTTGAACACCAAAACAAGTAGTAATATTAGTTGCTCTAGCCTCAAGAAAAGGTTTTCTTTAACTATTCAATATGACATTCAGTAAGTCATGATCAATGCTCACCTTCATAGCCTTATGAGAACATTTTTATTATTTTTTATTATTGGCAAGTATTTTTTTGAAAGGGACTATACCCTTATACAACAAGACTTAGAAGCCAAAATAGAAATAATAAGCACAAAGAAAGGGATCAACATCCAGATATAACAATAAGGACCAACTGCAGAACGTCGTCTGCAAAGAAGAAACAACAACCATCAACTTCAGCAGCAAATAAACAACTGCTAAAAAATGAACAACCAACAATGGTACACCAACACCATTGGAAAGAAAACATGCTGTAATCCGGCCACAAAAATGATAACAATGTACTTCGGCCGAACACTAACAGAGAAAATCATCCAGACGAATAGCTCTCCTTCAGGGTGAATTTTTTTTATTTTTTCTAACCGTAACCCAACCTGATGGAGTCTGCACTGTTGGAGGAGAATTCAAAGGAGGGGTATTATCCTTAGTCACATTTTTCCCAATTGGGACAGCCGCAAACTTATTATTTTCCATGTTGCCCTCAACAACTTGAGCATTATTCATGCTGCTAACAGTTTGATTTTCAGATAGAGGGGTTTCCAGGGCAGATTTGGATTCATCCATTATTTCTACTTTTGATTCAAGATCCCTTTTAGCATAAAAAATTAGGTGTTCTGGGAGTGCATCTTTCCACCAATTTCACTTTTCACGTTTACGTTTTTCCATCCCACAAGCAGTAGAGGTGTGTCCTAAGCCAAAACATCTTCTACATCGGAAAGGTAGACCTTCATAATCAAGAGTTTGTGACCAAGTTCTATTTTGCACTCTAAGATATATAGTAGTAGGAAGATTTTTATCAGTGTCAAGTTCCACCAGGATCCGGGCATAGGTAGTATGGCTGTAATTAGTGGTTTGAAAAAACTATAAAAAGTGTAATTCCCAAGGTGTTGCCAATGGCTTTCAGACAATCATGACTCTAGAATTGGATAGGTAAGTGGGGTAGCCTGATCCAAATAGGTTTCCATGAGAAAGATTCTGTGTGCGGGTTTAAGGATGGGAACCAGGGTTTCATAACCAAATATTTAGATTGACAGGTCCAGAGTTTGGAAGCAATGTTTTCTTTATCAGCTATTGAAGAGAAAGTCACAATGAAAATTCCCTTAGCACACAGATGTAAGTCTATCTTACCAGTTAAATTTGGATTCCAATGCTGAGAGATCCATGCGTGAAGAGCAGGAAGGTTGGGCCACAGTCCCCCGAATCTACAAATCAAAGCATGCTCTTTGTAGTAAATCTCAGATGAAATAACAACTTACCCAAATGTAATACATGGGGTAATGTCTACAGGTTTCATGGAGGATTCCTTTCCCTTTAGAACATATTTGAAGGAGGATCCACATTTATTCTCTCTATCTAATGGTTGAATAATAGGTAAAGTACCCTGTTCCAGCCCACCACAAGAAGAGCCTTCTAGCAAGGGTTTGAGAGGGCCATTTTCCGGCATATTCACAAGAGCATCCCCAGCTGGAGTTTGAAAATGGTTTGTGTAGCCATCCTTGGAGCTCCCTGCAATAGTGAAGGCAAGATCAATCCACGAGTAGGGCAAATCCATAGCAATCGTGCCTCCTCCATCCCGTTCTACTGGCCGACGCTTGCGTGGTTTTGTTCCAAGGCTTGTAGACCTGCGTGGATCTAAGGTGTTTTCGCTGTAAACCTTCTGGAGTTTTCCGCTGCCATGAAAATCATAATCCATTCCCCATTTAGGGTTCTTGGGGGGTCTGTTAGAATGCGCAGATTTTAGAACAGAAAGGGCGCGCGTAGAAACCATCGCGTAGAAAATTTGGATCTTAATGGTTATGATAACATTTTAAGGTATATACCAATCATAAAAAATTATCTCTCTAACATGCATCACCTTATAGGTAAAAATATCTTCCAAAATCACAGACAAGATTACAAATATCTCAGCAGTGTGCTAGAGAACAAAGAAATTGTATTCAAGTCTATATATCACATATCCTAGTAAATAAATCAATCTAAATAATGAAAACACATATAGGAAATATTTCTTACCATAGATTATTTTCCTTCTCAATGACATGCACACAATTTCACCTTCATTCATGCATAAAATTGCTTGTAAAAATATCACAACAATACATTCATACAAGAAAAAACTCTTTCTCTTGAAGATTCCTTGATTCACACTCGAGTGGAATGAAGAATTTAGTACATTTTACAATTTATAAATTTTTCCATCAAGTCCTAACCGAATATGGCACCTATACCCTTTTGTCACATGAATAATTTTAGTCTTAGCACTAAATTTCTTAACCTAGAGACCAATTTATTACCTTCCAACTCATATTGTGATTTTATATTCCCTAAGAGGACTTAAGACACAAATTTTAAGCCTAATTTTCATCCTTTACATATCTTACAAGCTCCAAGAATATCTTAAAACAAATTTATCAATCCAAAAATGGCCTTCAATACTTAACTTACACTTTTTGAGGGAAAGTGTATAATTTAAATATGAAAAGGACAAGACACGAACTAACACACCTAAATGAACATCTAATGACCCCAAAGACCCTATAAACATACCTCAAAAACCAAAAAATTGATGTTTTCATCCCTATATACACACTAGAGTTGATGCTCATGCATCATAATCTAGGGGTAAGAAGTTTGAAACATAGTTCTTTATTATTCTTCTTCTCATTCCAATTTATTTGCATCTTCAACTTGAATCTGACCTGATCTTCTTATTGAGCTTCCTAGTTCTTCATTTCTTTAGTCTTGAGCTCTGTATGATCATAATTATTTTGTTTTTCTTCATTGATAATGTTTTCTTCATAAGATTTTTCCTATTTATCCTTCTTCTCTTCAACTTTCATATATTCCTTTTGTGCTTGCTACTGCTATTGATCTCTATCATCCTCCTCATATGACTCTTGTTCTGTTGCTACACATTTTTTAGTTATCTCTTTCTTCTCTATCTCTGTAATCTCTTATTTCATCTTCTTTCTTTGAGCTTTAAACTACTTCTCTCTCTATCCTGAAACTAATACCCATCTCCCTTTTCACATGGTTTCACTATGTTTATAGGATGCTCCAAGGTTTCTATCTCTTCCTACAATTTCTCACAAATATCATAGAAAAATACACTCTCTGGTTCACTCATCCCTTTTTTTCTTGGTTCATATCATTCTTGATTTCATCTTCCACTTCAAGCTCATTCTTTGTACCTGTAAACACACATCTACACACATTATTAGATTCAAAAACTTGAGGCTTAACTACCCCTTGAAGTTCTTCCTTTCTTGTCAACACTTCATTTTGTTCTCTCTTGAAATCTACTTTCTTTATTATTGTAAACCAACTATCCTCATAACAACCATCTCAAGAGAAGATAAAAATGCTTTTATCACTTCTTCTTCTTTAGTCGTATCCTCTATCAGCACCATCTATTTAATCACATCTATTTCTTTATTACCCATTCTCTCTTTTATCCCTCTCAGTCTTCTTTCTTCTTGTCTTATATTTGTATTCAATTGATTTATTTTCATTTTCTCTACAAGCTATCTAACTTGCCACTTGGCCCTCTTCTTCATCACCATCCATGTTTCTTGTACTTGTTCTTCTTTCTCTATTTCTATGAGCACTATCATCTACTCTAAATCTTATTTCGATGCTGTGGTCTCCTTCTAGAACCAAAATTCTCTTTTCTCATTTCTTTCTTCTTTTCTTTCCGCCCTCTCTCTTCTTGTTCTCTTTTTATGTGGATAATCAACTTGACCAAATTTTCCATCAACTATTCTCTATCCATCTCTTTCTTATACTCATTCACACTTCCATTTTTTCTAACCTATCAATCTTCACTCACATACTTCACAATTCCACTTGTTAGCTAGAAAACATTCAAATTTCAATCATCAAAACAAATTATATAATATCCTTTTTCTTTGATACCAAATGATGGAGAGATCCAATAGAACATGCACTATACACTTAAAAAATCAATAGGTCACCCTCAAATCCACTCCTCAACTACCCTATCTTAAAGAGTTGTCTCTTTTTTTACTTGACTCAATATTACAATATTTTCCTTTATCACTTATTAACTAACCTTGAAAATACCTTACTCTATTTCCCATTCCTTGCAGAAGATTCATTTATCCTTTTGGTGACTTAATATCATGAACAAAAAGTTATCATTCTAAATTATATTTACTTTGTCTTGGTTATCTTCCCAACACAACACAAAATAATACTGACCCTTGTCTTCACTATACCTTCACAATATTTATTCCATGTCCCCAATGATATATTAATCATCTAATATATCACTCATCATTTAAAGTTAATTGGCACATACCTTGTTTACTCTCCTCTTTAGGATTCTCAACTAGACCTTCTTCCTTGAGCATCCAAATTTTGGTTTTTGGGCTTATTCAAGGATCCTTAGCTTACTATCCTTCTTACACATTACAGTTAAGTGAGGCCCAAAAAATCATTTGATGCTAAAGGTCATACACTTCAATTTCTCCTTTGTAGTTTCTCAATTACCCCTTTAGTATCTTAAGTTCAAAAATCTCGCGAATCATAGGTATGGGGAAACCTAACATCACCCATCATAATATGAATGCATGTTTAAGGGAAATTTATTAGTTAAAATGTGTACCAAAGATTTAAAATCCCAACTTAAAACCCTTCACCTTGAAATCACTCCTTTACTCTTTTGGCTTGCAAGGTTTATTTAGGTCTTCTGCATTCCTAGAGATGTACTGTCAACATTTTCTCTCTCTTTAGGCATATAATGATAAAAAACTCTCAAATCATGATATAGGGGAACTCTAGATTTTCTTTTATACTAATAATCTTATCCTTATTAAATTTCTCCCTTAACCTTCCCCTTTCCTCTAATTTCTCAAGCCATTATACACCACAGTTCCCTTTAGTCACACAATGTCATGAAATTCTATGTTTTTACAGTCATTTTAGAGTCTAAACCTTTAACGAAAGTTAGAGAGGCTAATAGGATCAATATTTTTAAGTCTTGAGTCATGCCTTCATCATTAGATTCCCCAATTACTCATTCTTATCAGCTCTGTGTTTTCATTAGTAGACCTACACTATGTTTGACCAAATTTCAAAGATAACTCAAGCATCACTAAATATTTAAACATCCCTCCTTCACCAATACTTGGATGATACTCTCATAGATATTCCTTCAAATTATCAATAATTTTGACGAGATGAATTATGAGAAAAGTAATTTTTTCTAAAGAAACCCTTGTTTAAGGGTTTCCCCTCTCTGTGTTATCCTAAGAGGGAAAATTTTGATGATTCTTCATTATATTTTCAAATAAATCACTCCTTCAAGCTTCAAAAAAATTGTTTCCACAAGAATGAACTTTCAAATGCCAAATTGACTAATAAAAAACCTTAATATTCCCTAAATTTTTGTATTCAACAGTGAAGCTGGAACTACAAACCCCTATGTCACACTTGGGGAAACGTTATAAGATTCTTTGAAAACTTCAACAACTCACACCAGGGTCTAAAAATATCAATCACTTTTTTTCTCGATTCCCAAATGGTATTGTCCTTTAAACACCAAAACAATAAGTAAAAGTATGTGCTCCAGCATCAAGGCAAGGTTTCTTGTAACTATTCACTATGGCCTTTAGAAGGTCATGATCAATGCTCACCTTCATATCCTTCTAATAACATTTTAAGACAAACTCTTCTCTCTGACATGCATCACCTTATAGGTCAAACTCTCTTCCAAAATCACAAACAAGGTTAAAAATATCTCAACAATCTACTAGATAATAGAGAAATTGTATTGAAGTCTATATATCACAAATCCTAGTAAAGAAATCAATCTAACTAATGCAAACACATATATGAAATATTTATTACCATACAATGTTTTCCTTCTCAATGGAATGCACACAATTTCACCTTCATTCATGCATAAAATTTCTTGTAAAACTATCACAATAGTATATACATACAAGAAACAACTCTTTCTCTTGAATCTTACTTTATTCGCACTCGAGTCGAATGGAGAATTCAGTTAAATTTTACCATTTATAAATATTTCCATCAAGTCCTAACCGAATAGGACACCTATATCCTTTTGTCACATGAATACCTAACACTAAATTTATTATCCTAGAGACCAAGTTATTTCCTTCCTACTCATATTGTGATATTCTAGTCCTTGAGAGGACGTAAGAAACACATTTTAATACTCATTTTCAATCTTTTCATATCTTGAAAACTCCAAGAATACCTTAAAACAATTGTATCAAGCCAAACATTGTCTTCAAGATTTAACTTCCACTTTGGAGGGAAAGTGTACAATTTAAATTTGAAAAGGCCAAGACACCAACTAACACACCTAAATGACATATAATGACCCCAAAGACCTATAACCCTACTGGAAAAACAAAAATTTGATCTTTCCATCCCTATATACACATTATATATGATGCTCCTACATCACATCATACAAGAAGTTTGTCTGGTTGGAAGCTTTCAAGAATATTCAAGGGAGATTCATCTCCAAGATAGAAAAATAATCTTCAGGTATCTCATGGGGACATTGAACTATGTGATTTAGTATTAAAAAATATAATGAGTTCTAAATCAAATAAGATGCAGATTTGGAAGGCATCATTGATGATAGGAAGAGCACAACTGGCGCAGATTTATTTATTACAAAGTGGCTTGTGTCTTGATTGTGTAAGAATCCTTATAGAACTCTCTAGTTATGAAGTTGAGCATGTAGATGCAACTATTTTTTATACTCAAGTGATATGGATAAAGAAAACACTTGAAGACTATAAAATTGAAAGTGAAGGTCATATTCCTCTATAATGTGATACCAAAAGTTCTATAACTGTTTCAAATAATACACCATTGCATTCTAAGACAAAACACATACTAATAAAGTATCCCATTTGAGGGAGTAAGTGAATGAGCAAAGAATTAGGCTTGAACATGTGTTGATAAAGGAAGAAGTAGCTAATATAATGACTAAACCTATACCAAAATAAGCTATTGAGAAGTCAGGGATAATTCTATCCTCTAGTAGTCACTAAATATCTTAGTTATTAGGGGTAACAACTAAAGTGCCATGGTTTCTCTAAGAAGGCTTAAGACAAGTCTAGATAGGGGGAGCTAGCTCACTAACTCAAGGAACAAGTCAATAAGACCACAAAAAGGAATATACAAAGGGTAAAAAGGAATAATTTCAAGGAGAATAGGATCAAGTGGAGCATTGCATCTGATTGATGGAGTTAATGCAACTGGTAGATTTTTACCTAACAAAATAACATCATCATTCAAGGGGGAGCTTCTTGAGGTGAGGTCATGCTTTGTCATTGTTTTCTTTCTTTCTACTCATGGTGCTGGATGTGTGTACCTTTAGCATAGATATAAAAGGGGGAGAGATTTCTTTAAGAAAAAAAATTGAATTTTGTGAAGATGTTTGTGCACTGGTTTGCCATCAATTTTTTGAGTTTGTTGTCATCAATGTAAAGGGGGTAGATTGTTGAACCCTATTGCATTGGTTGGTGTTGTCATTGATTTCACATATAATTGATGCTTAAGGATGAGTGAAATTTAATTGGTTGGTTCTTTCCCAATGGTGCTCAATGGTGTTTAGTGGTCTCAAGATGGTTTAGTGAACAGTCAGGATGGTTTCAGGGTACTACAGGCTTGGAAAATGAGGTAATTGTTTGATGGAGGTATGGAAAAATTTGGTGTTCTTATATTAGGTATCCTATAATGAATAAATGATGTTTATAACATGTGCAATAGGTTCTAGAGTGATCATCAGGTCAGGTGTTAGAAGTCAAAGTTGAAAATAGCTCATTCAAGCCTAGTTTTAGAGCCTAATGAGGTGCATGTGAATAAGGAAGGTCATGAAAATATTTTTTAAGCATGGTAGAAGCCTAAAAAAGCTTCCTAGAGAATGTGAGAGCATATACATGGCTTAATTTCTGTTGTGGATGAAAAATTCAAGTTTTCACCAAAACTTCCCTTGAGTACTAGGAGTAAAGTCATGATAAAATGAGATTGGTATGAACATTAAAAAATCATTAATGAGAAACCAAGATATGGATCATGAAGAAGGACGTGTTTTTGTGCTCTGGGTCATATTTTATAAAGTGTTGAACATGAATTTTGAATTTATTCAAGTTTTACCAAAACCGGTTTCTTGAAAATGGAAAACTAAACACATTGTCTTCTTAGCATCCAAAAAAAATATATAAACCCTCCTTCAAATAAAAAATAGAAGGAATTTTTTGAGATAACTCCAAGTCTAAATGTTTGAAAAATGTTTGAGGACAAAATGTGGAAGAACAAGAAATTTCTCGTTGTTTTTGTAACACTACTTTTCTCTCTCCAAATATTCTTCTTAAATCGATGGGAATAAAATGAATTTTAATGTCTCTAAACTACTTGTGTGATTTGATTCAAGATATCAAGGTTGAATAATAATCCCTCTAGGTCAAATAATTCATTTATTTTCCTTCAAGCATAACTATCTCTTACAAGTCTCATTCAATGTTTTTCAAGTTGTGTACTTACAATTATGGTGTGTGGAAGTACAATCCTAAAGTTTACATATGGATCTAATGTGGAGGTTGGAAATAAGGTATACACATTATAATATTCCATGTTGAATGATTAAATCTCATAATTTTCTGATTGAAGTAGAGTAAATCCATAGTTCTCTATTTCTCTTAACCTGCCTCATAGGCCCAATCTTGAAGTATGAAGCCTGAGTTGTAAGTATGGTCTCTACCTCATAATGAATGCCTTCAAAATGTTGAAGATGTTATAATGGTCTCCACCTCATAATACATGCCTTGAACATGTTGGAGTAGTGTATTGATATAATTTGAAGATGGTGAAGCTTAATGTTGGTCATGGTTTCTCAAGCTTAGACCTTTTGTACAAGGACAAAAATATGGAAGACTAATCATTGAGAAGTTATTTGGTATTGAAATAAGGTTTAGGGATGTTCAATGATTTTTTAAAGCTATGCAAAGCCTCAAGTTATACCTAAAGTAAATCTCATTTTGGTACAAAGAATTGAAATTACATGGTGCACTATCTTTTTCTAGCCGCTGGAAGTGAAGATCATAGTTTCAAGGTAAGTTTGGGCATGGGAAATTTTCCTCAAGGTTAAAAAGTCCTCTAATAGCTGGTATCTTTAGAAAAAAATTAATTCAAGGTCAAGAAATTTCTTTTTGTTCCCTCTCGTGCTTGGCTTGGTATGAAAACCCTTAGGCTAGGGTTTAAGTGGAAGAATCCCTCATAACTAAAAAAACCAGTAAATTAGCTCAAAAATTTGAATATTTCTATGTTATATCCAGTCATATTAAAGATTTTTTAAGTCTTAGTCCAAATCAAAATAGATTTCTTCAATTCTTCATGACAATCTTATTGTAAAAGTTCAATGCCTTGTGTAAACAAGGAAGGTAAGAAAGATGTATTCTTTTCACTATCTATGAAATCTTGTAACTTTGTGCAAATATCAACAGGGATAATGGATGGCCCAAATTATTCTTGATTGTATTTGGATTTGATTGCAAATCTAAAAATACTTGACAGAGTTGTGTCTCATAACTATAAGATGAAGAAACCAATGTATCAAGAAGTTGTAAAGCCTGGAGACTACGTTATGAGCTGTGAATTGTGGTTTAAGCCCAAAATGAACATATAGGTTCTCAAATCAAAATTAAAGGTCACATCTCAAGTGATGAAGGGTATTAATTGAATACAAATAATCTCATAACATACTATAACTATTGTACATGCAAATGAAACTTGTCTAAAAGTCTTGAATATGCATCAGATGAATGGAATCACAAAATTTGATGTCAATAAAGACTTGATAGTTACTAACATGGAACTATGCAGGCGTGAGAAAGGATATTTAGTTGAAATATGAGATTTAGAGTTATCATAGGGCATTAGTCAAGATAATTGAAGCCAAAAAAACCTCATAAGTCACTCTTCTAATTGAACCTAATCATCTACTATAATGACTAATTGAGAAAATGTTTTCTTTTGAAAAGGGTCTTCTCCTCTTCTTGCATGCAGGGACAATAAAGTAACTTGTAGAACCTAGGAAATTAAAGACCTAAGCTCATCTCAGTAAGTCCTTGCATTTCTAAAAATCTCATTTTTGTCTGGAGGTTATTATTAAATAAAATATGTGAGGAAAGTGAAAGTGCAAGAAGGAAAAATAAAGTGAGCTAATGTGTATTGAAGAAAAATTCAGTCAAAAGTGATGTATGGAGAAGTATGAGATTATTTAGTATCACTATTTCTTGTCTTAGTAACCTAATAAAGTGAGTGTGTTTCACCTTTTTCTTAGATTGTTTCTTTGAATTGTTTATGAAATAGATAGGGTAACGGGCGTAGGAGGAATACCTGTTCAAATGTCAGTTGATAGGTTGTTGCGTGCATATGACTTCCGAATCCACAGCTTATTATGAGAGCTTCCTTTTGGCTAGGAGGAACTACCTGTAATGAAAGCAAGACCACCAGAAAGAATTAAACAATATGGGCAGTGAATTGCCTAGCATAAGCTAGATTCGGGAAGTATGGTACTTCCTAGATGGCTGTCAGTCCACTGTTTTAAACAATTTAATGTTGTAAAAAAAAAAAATCCTATTGTTATTTTAAAATGATTTAAGTATCTCACTTAAAAAACAATAAGAAAACAATCTAATCTAACAGGCTAAGCTAGAAAAGAATCCACAAGTCAAATGGTTGGTTCTAGGTTCTGTAGGTCTGTTAAAGGTCTCAGGAAGGTCACAGGTGAGTGAGGGTAAGGTAAAATTAGGTGGATAGGTCTCTGTCCAAGGCCATGTGGGCAAACATAGAGATTGGCGTTAGTCAGGGGTGACCGACCGCGGTTATGTATAACTGGTGCCAGTTGTTGTGAGATCTTGAAATGTAACAGAACGGGGTTTTTGGTCTCCTTTGTGATTGCACAAATGGATTTGGTTGGTCAGGATGAGGTATTGGGTGATTGGAATAAGTTTTTGCGAGGTTTTGGTGGGTCTATGGAGGTGAAAAGTGTTGGAGATGGTCAATAAGGAGCAAGATAAGCAATGGGTGATAAAATGATGATCAAAATGAAATAACCAGGAAAGTATGATGTTATACTTACTTGGATTTTTTTTCTGAAAGTTTGTGTGTGAGGGATTAAGGCACTGATGATGGGTTTGGAGGCTGCAAGTGATCACCAACTAAAGAAAAGCTTCTACATGGGCTGCATGCATGCTCCTCTTTGCTTAGATAGATCCGAACGTGGCTGAGATGGCTGTGCAGGAGAAGATGCTCAATCTCCTTCCTTGGATGTGAGTTTTCACTGGAATTTTCTCTCTGAAGATGCATTATCTCTCTGAGATGTATTCTTTCTCGTCAACCTTCTCTTAATTTTTTACAACCTTGAGAATAAGGAAATTTAGGGGTTAAAAGGGGTAACCGACAGCGGTCCGGCTTAACCTGTGATGGTTAGGGGTAACCGACGTCGGTCAAGGTGGGATTTCCTAGGTTTACCAAACTTAGGGAGATCCTCCTGATTTCCTCGGATCTTGTGTGGTTATCCCACGGATTAGACTGGGAGCTTCTTATGAGCATGCAGGAATGTGGTTAGAGGGAGTGTAGGCATTGATTTTTAGGGTTTGGGTAAGTCTTAGTTAGTTATGGTAGCTTGCTAAGAGTAGGTCTTAGGTTGAGTTGGCTTAGTGAGTTGTCTAAGTGAACTGTATGTGTAGATATTATTTTAAATAAGATATTTAAATAATAAATATAGTGAGGATAATGCATTAATTTATTTAAATTAATTAAATTAATATTAATGGGGTGAAGGGGGTCATGGCTAGGTGAATGTGATGAAGGGTGTTTATTCGTCGAGGGACTAAAGGGGAGTGTGACCTAATTTTAGTGTCTACATTTTTCCCCTTTTTGTTGCGTAGCTGGTATTCGTAAGCAATGCTAACAAAAATAAGGTGTGGTTGCCCCATGTGAGGGTGAAGGTGATCCCCCTCAAACCAGGAACTGACGAGGTATTCGGCTAAAGCAGTGAGTGGTTTGAAAAAAGGTAAATGTGAGGAAGAGGTAAGTGGGTGCAGGGAAAGAGGGTGAAAGGTCTACTCCGGTGATCTAGGTAATGGGTCAGGGTCAAAGGTAGCAATAGTCAAATGAACGCACACGTATAAAATGCAGCACACTACCAGGTTGAAGAGCAGGCAAACTCTACATCGTCTAAGGTCAATAGGTTTATCCAAACAAGGGTGAAGTGAATCCGGTATCCAAGGTATAGGCTAAGGTCAGGAAACACAACATAGGTTTGGTGCGAGAATGTTTAGGTATGTTCTGGTACACCAAAGGTAGGATCAAGATAAAAAGTCATGACAATAGGCTAGGTAAGGTCATTAGGTCAACAACACAGGTAACAATGCCATAAGGTATAGTGAACACATGAGGTCAAAGGTCACTAGCGATGTTCTAGGTCCAAATATCAAGATCATGGCATGGGTAAGGCTGAGACAGGGGTAAAATAATAAGGTGTCAACAGTGAATGTAAGGAGGTGAAAGAAGTTCGACGGCCAGATGTGAAGGTAAAGTGGTGTAGGTAGGTGTAGGGGAGGCAAAAGAAAGAAGAGGTAAGGAAAATGAGGCAAAGGTGAGGGAAATGAGTAGGCAGGGCAACCGACATCGGTCGGTATAAACCGATGATGGTGTAGGGGAACCAATAGTGGTAGTCTAGGGCATGAGACCGGCAGCAGTCAAGGGTAACCGATGGCGGTCGGGTCAGGTAGGGTATAAAAAGTGAAAAAAACCCATGTTTGAAAATTATTTTTACATTGATAAAGGAGAAAAGGACAAGAAGATAGAAAAGAGGAATAGGAAAAAAGAGTACAATAGAGGGCTTGGTTGGTGAGCCACATAGGTGAGAGTGGCTGAGTGAGAGGTGGGACCGTGAAAGAAGGTGGCACGGTTCGTGTGGCTGAGGAGTGGTTGTTCAGTTGAGGATGGCAGAGTCCGAAGAGGGGTCAGGTGGTCCACTCGTACAGTGGCTAGATATACCGCCACAACGTTGGCAGAGGGATGAGGTAAGCTCCACACCATAGCTTAATTATTTGATTGATTAAGTAGGGTAAAATATGGGTTATAATAAAAACGTGGGGGGAGGTTTTGAATTTTGGATTAGGAGGTAAATTGGATATAATTGGGGTGGGGGTGGTTGGAATGTAGGTCAAAAGGAGTGGGAAGGGAAGTAGGGAATGTTTAAGTAGGTTCGGCTGGGTAGTTAGGTTGATTTTGTCAAAATTGAACAAATGGGTCAGGGGTTTCGGTGTCATTCGGCACCACAGTGACCGGCATCGGCCGATGTCGGTCATGTTAAAAGTGGCATCAGTTAGGATACAAGTAACTGATGGTGGTTAAATGCTACTTGTTATGGTTATGGGTAACCGGAGTCAGTGTGAAAATAAGGAAATGGGGCCAGAAATAGGCAAAAATGGGTTAGGCAGTGGAAAGGGATGGTCAATGGGTAGGGTAAGATATGTAAAGGTGTAGGGTAATAGAGAGGTGACGAGTTGAGGGTGGGTTAGGTAAGGATTAGGGTAGAGGGGTTTCGGGAAGAATAGGTGGTTTGGGGGTGAACACAGGGTAAGTTAGGAAAGCGTACTAATACATAGTATTGGCTGGATGTAGGCCTAGGATGAGGTGCGGATGAGGGACCGGGAGCCGCTTATATTGCTAGAGCTGCATGGACAGGTGATGTTTGAGGAGTGGAGTCACATTAATGATGTAAACCTGATTGGGATCCACCATTATGGGTAGGTTGTGAGAGAGCAAAGTTTGATGGTTGCACTCATCGAGAGATGGGATTTGGTGACTAACACCTTCCACTTGCTGACAGGGGAGATGACATCTGATATTGAGGCTATCAATTAGTGGAGCCCATGTTTACTCAGTGACATCTAAGGTCACGTTGAGGTGCATAGATAAGGTGTTTGGAGAGAGAGCAGGCGAGCTGCACTGCCAAAGCGCCAGCCTGAGTTATAAAGAGGTTTATGCTGCCCATCCTGAGGAGATGAGGTTGATAGTGTTGATGATGGAGGCAATTGGGTGCTACGCATTGCCAAATTCAGAGGGAGGGAGATTCTTGAGGTCACTGATGGGTGTCCTTTGGGACATGATGATTGATCATACCAGTTTTGCATGGGCACCGGTTTTCTTGGTGTAGTTATATAGAGAGTTGTGGGCCTACAAGTGACTGTGGAGGTATAGTTTGTGTTGCATTTTCCTTCTTCACTATTGGGCCTATGAACACATTGTGTGTGTGCGACTGATAGGCCTACCCCAGGTAGATGCATTTGATCAGGAAATCATTCGAGTTGGTTATAGGTGATGGGTGTTAGATGGCAGCGTACAGAGAGCCCAGGCTACATATGACATAGCATATTATAGACAGAGATTGGAGAGCCTGTTCAGTGTGGATATAGTTTGGAGACCTTATGTGACCTATCCATCTTACAAAGGGATGTATGCAGAGCTAGAGGGACTACAGCTACAGAGGTGGTTAGAGGGAGGCCATGCTGGGGAGCACGAGATGATACCTATCGACCGAGTGAGGTGAAATTTTGGATTAGTGCAGGATGCACCCCCGCCCTTCCCAAAGTATATGAGAGAGGAGGTGGAGAGACCTTTGTCTCCACCCCATCTAGTAGAATTGACATGGGAGGAGGAGGAGCCTACGGAATGTCGCATAGAGGATGTAGTGGTGACAGTGGCATATAGACAGTGGTGGGTTGTACAGAGGCAGGGGTCACAGGTACAGGCCGAGAGGCCAGAGCCACAGATACAGGTAGAGAGGTGAGAGCCTTAGGTACAGGTACAAGAGGAGGAGCCTGTAGATACTCAGATTGATGATGTTGGGGTTATAGATGGGTATAGGTAGTGGTGGGTAGCACAGTTGAGATCCGTACCACCAAGGCCAGGGAATCCAGACTTAGCCTCCATCACAGTTCAGATTGACGCCCTACAGGGGCAGGTGGCTACTTTGGTGATGCAGCTGGGGATCATGCAGGGGCAGCTTACAGGTTCAGAGGCACAGGTTGCCACATTACAGGCTCAGGTAGTAACACTGCAGGCTTAGGAAAGGTAGGGACAAGTACCTACATAGGCAAAGACAGGAGGAGATGAAGAGGAGGTAGGCAGAGATGGCAGGTAGATAGCTACCATACAGGCACAGGTTCAGGCTTTACAGGGCTAGTTGGCCACAGCATAGGGATAGGTTATGGGTCTGTAGGGGTAGCTGATAGCAGCACAGGTAAAAATTGCTACCCTCTAGGCCTAGATATAGGGATAGGCTCCAGGGTTGACTCAGGATCTAGTACCAGCACAGGGTGCAATGTAGATTTAGGGACAGGGTCCCA
Organism: Taxus chinensis; assembly: GCA_019776745.2. NCBI lineage: Eukaryota > Viridiplantae > Streptophyta > Pinopsida > Cupressales > Taxaceae > Taxus > Taxus chinensis. The sequence goes on along the minus strand of CM034153.1, from coordinate 704,687,010 downwards.
TTTTATAGGTACCCATGTAGGTAGCGGGACCAATGGCACCTCCACAGACAGTGCCCATGGCTAGGTTGAGAGATGCCCTAGGAGAGGCATGATATTATAAGGATCATTTGTCAGCTTCCGGGCTAGATGTGCCCTCCTATGCCAAAGACAACACAGTAGGCCTCCAGTGAGAGGACTAGATCATACACTCACAGTGTGGAGAGTACAGGGGGTCGGTGAGCCCAGGGACATGGTTGGGGTGAGGCCACTAGTGTGTAGAGGCCAGCCCCAGGTGTGGGGCCATCAGCAGGAGGTGAGGTAGGTACCGGGCCCCAGATAGGTATGGCAGAGGGGTCGGCAGAGATATAGGCACAGGGAACGTTCCCCGACATCAGATGGGGAGATGATTGACCTACTGTGGACCGGCCTGCGTGCCGAGTCATTTTTGTATGCATGATATATGAGACCGGCCTGCGTGCCGAAGAGATATTGTATTTATTTTTTGGACATGATACCGGCCTACGAGCCAAAGACATTTTTGTATTAGATACCAGCCTGCGAGCCGATGATGATTTTGTATAGTAAATCATCCTACGTGCCAACATTTTTGGGATGATAGCCATGATGAGATAGGCATGTTCATCGAGTTACACATTAATGTGATACGGGTGTACATTGTATTGATACACACATGTATATATGAGGAGATGGATGATATTCAGGTGATGATGTTATGATGTGTATGAGTTTTACTTTATTATGATATGGATGGCAAATAGATGAGCTAGGCTAAATAGAGTCAGGTCAACTTAGGCATGGATTGAGTCAGGTCGGTTTAGGCATGGATTGAGTTAGGTCGGTTTAGGCATGGATTGAGTCAGGTTGGTTTAGGCATGGATTGAGTCGGGTCAGTTTAGGCATGGATTGAGTCAGGTCTGTTTAGGCATGGATTGAGTCAGGTCGGTTTAGGCATGGATTAAGTCAGGTCAGTTTAGGCATGGTGGAGTTAGGTCGGTTTAGGCATGGATTGAGTCAGGTTAGTTTAGGCATGGATTGAGTCAGGTCGGTTAGGCATGGTTGAGTTAGGTTGTTAGGCATGGTTGAGTCAAGTTGTTAGGTATGGTTGAGTCAGGCTGTTAGGCATGGTTGAGTTATTTCAGTATTTTGATAACAAATGGTCATATAAATGCATGAGATAGTGTAAAATGTGGAAAATGTTGGTTATGTATGAAAATGTGAAATAATATAAGTGGTAAAAGGTATGTGGTATATGGTTTAGATGTAGAGGTTTTTTTTTTAACAAGAAATCAGGTAAAAGGTGGGGAAAATGGTTAGGGTAAAGAGTGGCCGAGCTAATCTTCCAGGGCCCCATGCCTGGAAGTGTTGCCTACATAGTCCTAGTGAAAAGGGATCTCAGACTGATGTAGTTCTCCCATTAGCTAGGGAAGAAGATGAAAAATGAGTTGGTAGGTTTGTGTTCATGTTGTGGGTTTGGGTTTAATAGGTGGGGGTAGATGGTAGTAAAAATGTTGCAGGTGAGGGTGATTATGGAAAAAGGGGAGGTTGACCCCAAAAGGTAAGCGTCGAGAACTAAGTCCTGTATAAGAAAATCAAAAGGTGATGAAGAAGAGAAAAGATAAGAGGGGGCAAGAAAGCCACCAGATTGGTAAGGATCAAAACATATGAAACACATCTATAGATAAGCTAATGAATGTAAGCCCCTAAAGACATTACATGATTGATAATTCTAAGAGTGATGAAGAGTCACATGATCACCAAATGTCATACGTTCAATAGGTCCCTTGAGGTATGAATTGAAAAAACAACGGGTAGAGAGGTGCAGGTAATTGGGTCATAAAATGGGAAGTAGAATGCCATGGGCAAGAGAGCCAAGATCATAATAGGAAAGTCCATGACAAAAAAGCTTATTTGTGTTTTTTTCCTTTTTTCTTTTCTTTTTGAGATAGACTGATCGATGCGGGAAGTCTATATGGGATGAATATATGTCTCCTTGAGATCTTCAAGAAGCTGATCGATGTGGGAAGCTTCTGAATTTTGATTTTTGAGAAAATAGTCTTCCTTTATTTTTTGGAAAGACTATGTAGAGAGTTGGAAGCTTTTTATAGCTGTCCTTCGAGGGAGCAGTCTAATTATAGCAACAATTGAGGGTGGAAGATGTCCTTTTGAGGGATTCATCTTTTATATTGGAAGTTTGACTCAAGGAGTGGATCCCTTATATTGGAAGATGTCCTTCTGAGGGATTCATCTTTTTTGTTTTTCTGGATTTTAAGTCATGGAAGAGACTATAACGAAGCATTTGGTTCTTGTTAAGAAGGAAAGGGTTAATGACCATGGGATCTCATCCAAAAGAAGACGAAAAGTATCCATGAGAATCATGCCATGTGCAGAGCCGTGGTGCACATATTTAAGAAAAGGCAAAAGGGTGATGGGTAATCACATGATCCTTGTTTAGTCATTGGAGAAGAGGTGTGGAAAAGGTAAATGGTGCTAAAAGGAGTAGCATAAACTAGATAAAATAGTGATATAGGACTAGAGGTCAACAATAGAATGGTCGAAGATGCAAGGCATTGAGGGGCTCAGGTTTAGGTTTACCTTCAAGCGAGGATAAATGATAGGCACCTGATCCATAGGTCTATGTTATGATGTGTGGTCCAAGCCAATTAGAAGCAAATTTACTCTGTTTTCTTTTCTCTACTTTGGTTACGTGTTGATTTTATTTCAAAACAAGGTCACTGAATTGGAAGGTTCATTCATGAATGCATTTTTCATAAGCATGTTTGATACGTTATTGATAAACTTGAAGGTGATCCACCGTGTTAAGACGACGTTTGTCTAATAACTCTAGTTGTGCTAAGTGGTCTTGACAAAATTCATCATTAGTAAGCATGTCATGGTGAGAAATGTGGAGTGAGGGGATCTAAACTTCGAGAGGTAGAACAGCCTCTATACCATAGACCATTGAAAAGGGTGTAGTTGTAGTGGAAGTGTGAATACTAGTGTGGTATACCATAGAGAAAAATGAATGTGCATATGCCAATCCTTCCCAGTATCGTTAACCACTTTCATAAGAATTTTATTGAGGTTTTTGTTAGTGGATTCAGCTTGGCCATTGGTTTGTGGGTAATAATATGAGGAGAAACTAAGATGAATGCCGAAGGTGTCGTAAAGTTTTTGCAATGTTTTGTTTTTGAATTATTTTCCATTGTCAGTGATGAGGTGACGAGGGACACCAAAGTGACAAATAATATGATGGTTAATGAACTCACATATTTTCTCGGCTTTCGTAGAGATGAGTGGTATGGATTCTACCCATTTTTTGTAGTATTCGGTAGCAGTTATGATCCATTAATGGTGTTGGGAAGAATGAGGATTGATTTCTCTGACAAGATCCAAACCCCATTGAGAGGAGGGCGAAAGGTCACGAGTGACCTGTAAGGCATGACTGGGTGTATGATGAAGGTTTGAATGTTGTTGAAATTTCACGCAACGTTTGACATAGTCGCAACAATCATGGTTAAGGGTCAGCCAATAATATTTTAGTTGAGGAATACGCTTAGCAACAGCGAGGCCACTAAAGTGACATCCACATATGCCATCATGAACCTCCTTTATGGTGTATGGAATTTCAAAACTTGTGAGGCATCGTAAAAGAATACCATCAAAGCCATGCTTATAGAGGAGTCCCCCCAGACTGACGAAATGGGAGACATTTTTGAGGAAGGCACGTTGTCCGTTATGGGTGAGATCAGGAGGTAAGATGGAGAGTGAAAGGTAGTCAGAGTACTATTTATACCAAAGTTCACTCGGGTCAGGGGTATCGGTTCTGATTGATTAAACAATGTGAGGTAAATAAGAGGGTGAATGGAGGCATTGTATAGTGACAAATATTTTGGAATCGGCAGAGAAGCGGGTATTTGGGAAGCTAAGCAGGCCATGGTGTCTATAAATTTGTTGGTTGACCGTGGGATGTTTTGAAGGGTGTAATGATCAAAGGCGGTCAAAAGTATGTCTACATGATGTTTATACTTTTGAAGTATCTCATTACGACATTGGTACATAACATTGACTTGGTTTATGACCAATTGTGAATCACCAAATATGTGGATTGATTTGACATCAAGGGCATAGGCGGTCTGGAGACCTAGTACGAGCGCTTCGTACTCGGTAATATTGTTGGTGTATTCAAAATCTAGTTTGAAAGACAAGGACATGGGTTCTCCATCTAGAGGGATGAGGATAACACCAACTCCACCCCTAATTTGACACTTAGAACCATCAAAGAACAGCGTCATTTGGTAAGGGGGTTCATCCAGGGAAAGGGTAGTAATTGATTCATCGGGAAAATCAAAATTAGAGGGTTCATCCCTGGCAATAGGTGCGTCAGCCAGTTGGTTAATGATAGCTAGGCCCTTAATGGACTTTTGATGAATGAATTCAAGGTCAAGATCAGCTAAAAGCATAAGCCAACATGCGAAACATTGATTTTGATAGGGTTTAGTGTACATGAAGTGTAAAGGGTCGGTGTTGGTCACAACATAGGTTTTGTGGTTGAGTAAGTAATGGTGGAGTTTGGTGGCAAAAAAAACTAAGGCTAAGCAAAGTTTTTTAAGGTGAGTGTATCGGGTTTCATAGTCCATAAGGTTATGGCTTACATAATAAACCGCCTGCTCCCTATGTTGTTCATCATGAGTTTAGCTCCCAAGGAATGATTGGTAGCTGACATGTATAGGTAAAAAGGTTAATCATCTTTAGGTGGAATGAGGACGAGTGGTTAAAGAAGGTATTGTTTTAGGGCCTCAAAATATTTGTGACAGTCGTCATCCCATTTAAATGAGACATCCTTCCTAAGTAGATGATGAAATGGTTGACACTGATCCAGTAATTATGAAATGAAATGGTGAATGGATTGTAATTTACCTTGTAGGCTACGGAGTTGCTTCAGGTTCGTGGGCGGAGGCATTTTTAGAATGGCCTTGACTTTAGCAGGGTCAACTTCTATACCATGGAGGGAAACAATAAATCCCAGGAGTTTTCCTGAGAGAACCGCGAAGACACACTTTTTAGGTTGAAGGCGGACGTAATATTTAATGAGGCGATCGAAGATGGTGTTGAGGACATCGAGGTGCTCGGATCAACATTTAGATTTAGCCAAGAGATAATCCACATAATCTTCCAATATGTGATGCATGATATCATGGAAGATGTAAGTCATATCATGCTGATATATAGCACCAACATTTTTAAGGCCAAAAGGAATGTCTTGATAACAAAAGGTTCCCCAATGGGTAATGAATACAGTCTTATGCTGATCTTCTGGGGAAAGCAAAATTTGGTTATAACCTGAGAAACCATCCATGAGGGAGAGAATCTCATGACCCGCTGTAAGGTCAACCAGTTGATCAATACTGGGCAAGGGAAAATCATCTTTCGGGCAGGCGAGGTTGAGGTCTCGGAAGTCCGTGTAAATGCGGAGACCCCTGTTCCTTTAGTAAGAGGGGCAATGTTAGAAATCCAACGAGGATAATCAATGGGTAAGATGAAGGAAATGAAAATAAGGTGTTGAAGGTCTTCTTTGATGAGAAGAGCAATGTGAGGGTGCATTTTCCTCAGTTTTTTTTTCATAGGTTTCGCATCGGGAACGGTTACGATATTGTGGACCACTATGGTGGGGTCAATACCGGGCATGTCTATGTAAGACCAAGTGAAAGTGTGGTTATGATCTCAGAGAAAAGAAGTGATGGCATCCTATTCAGCAGCATCTAAAGATTATCCAATCTTTAGGATGTGTGGGTTGTCTTGAGTATGAATGTTGATCTCGATCGTTAATTCCTTCAACATGGTTTGCGTCTCAGAGGGTAACGACTGATGAATATATGATTCTTCTGCACCAAGGTAGGTGAGTATGGAGTCATCATCCTAACATTGAATGATGTTAATGGTTGGTGTGTCGTCATAGATCATTTTAAGATACAGGAATGGAAGAGTGGAAGGGGCCTCGCCCTCACATTGATAAGTCAGAGGCCCCAAGGAAATGGTGTTTATGAAAAAAAAAGTAAGGAGGGATAGATTCAAGATCCATAAACTCTGTCAGTGAGGGTGGTGACGAAGGTGGAGAAGGGCTAGGGTCTTCAATGAATTCAATGCGAGCCGGTTTGGTAGAAGGGTCGGGGAAGCTGATACCACTATGGTCATTATGCTTGCGGGTGGTACATGGAATAACGGTATGGTGACCTTGCTCGTATAAGCCAAAACCAAAACCCTTCCATGCACACAGTGCATGAAGGTGTGGGTGAAATGGCTATTGGTAAGTGATTGGAACTCCACAGAAAATGAGTGGGGTTGTGATGGTGGTTCAGGTGTGTAAGTGGTAGTATCAAGTCCCCCATAGGTGAGACTAGTATGAAGATGAGGAGGACCATAAAGGAGGCATTATCCTATACGGTGATCATAGCGAGGGTGTTGGTGAAGACTTCCATACTCGTGTGGAGTAAGGAAGGTGTTGACACTATATAGGCGGTACTCCTCTATAGTGAGGCGTTGAAAAATACCTTTGAAGGGATCAGTGGTTGGTATGTGGGTAGCTGGTATAGACGATGTGTCGGAGGTTGATGCAGAGGTGGTGTTAACAGATTGGGAAGCTAATGGGTCAGCCATGGAGGCTATAGCAGCGGTAGGCGTGGAGGAGGTATGTGCGGTGAAAGCAACAGCTGTATAGGTAGGTGTGGGTGTAGGTGTAGGTGAAGTAGTATTGGTTGTAGAAGTAGACGGCTTGACTGGTATGAGTACATCATTGGGTCAGTAAAGCATGTTGCATGTTTTGAAAGGTGATGGGTCAGTTGGAATGGTATAAGTGTGTCCGTCGTGTTCAAACTTTACACAAAGATGCAAAGTGGAAGGAATGTAACTCATGACATGGATCCAGAGTCTACCAAGCAACAAGTTATATTGGAATTCCCCTTCCAAAACATAAAACAATTCTGGAACTATGCGGGGACCCACGCGAACATGTAGGATGATAGTGCCTAGTGTGGAGGTGATAGCATCGTTGATTGAACACAACATGACCGGATGTTTGTGCATGCAATTGTTAGGTATGCGCATTTGAGAAAATGCATGGGATGAAATGATGTTAATGCTAGCACCTCCATCAATGTTCACATGGCATACCCGTATGTCATCAATGTGTATAGAGATGAAGAGGGCAGGGTCTGGGTCATCATTTTGGTATGGCGCGATCTCTGTCTCTGAGAAGCTAAGGGAGACCACTTGGTGAACAAGATGAGGTTGGGATGAAGGTGGTAATTTGGTGAGAGAGGCTACGGGTGTAGGGTCATTGGGTAAAACCTTGATATATTAAAGAACCTCCATGAGGGCTTGACGATGAGATTCCGAGGTTTGGATGAGGTCATATAAGGACATTTTGAGTGGATATTGGTGTAATTGTTTGATCATGGTGTGATGTGTGATGCCATTAGAAATGGGGTATGTGGGGCCACAGATAGTTATCTTAGGTATTGGTGCAGATGGTATGTTTGGTATAGGATTGATTGGTGGGTCAGTTGCCTTTTCTTTACCCTTCTGCGCACATGTGGTGATGTGTACCATGTTTATTTGAGGGAATTTTTGAAATGGAGAAGGTGTAGGGTAAGTGGTATAACAACATGAAGGGTAAAAACGTGTGGGAGGAGAAAAACCCTGTGAGGTCAATTGGGCACAGTGACATTTGGGTGGTGGCGTGGCAAGTTCCCTGATGTGAACCACATTAATTTCAAACTTTGTGTGTGGTTATAGGAGCTTTGAGGGTGGAGGTTGTTGTTGTTGAGTGCGAAGTGTGGGAATGGGTGTAGGTGAAGCAGGGTCCTCATCAGGAAGGTCATCATCGTCAAATTTGGTTTTTGGTGGACATAATTGGATAAGGACAGTCTTCAAGTCCTTGCAGTTCTCCACATTGTACCTTGGCACATGATGGTATGCACAAATTTTGGTATCATCAAACCCCTTTGGTTTGGGTTTGAGGGGCTCGTAAGGTTGGAGTGGTGGTAATGTGATAACAGAAGTCTCGAGGAGGTTGGTTAAAATTTTGGCATAAGACCCTGCTAGTGGATCATAATGGGAGGTGAATGTGGGTTTGGGTGTAGGTATGGTTGGTTGTCTGGGAATTGTTTTTGGAAGAGTAGGAATAGGTCGAGCTATGGGTTTAGGCACCGATGTGATCTGAGGTATGTGTCAGGTTCATTTTGGTAGGGTTATAGTAGATTGACGGGTAGGAGGGTGTGGGGTTGTTTTGACTACCTTGTTGTGGGGTAGTGCACCTTCTTGGGTAAAGGTGATGTGGGTATACGGGATCTATAAGGAAAAGCATATGGAGGAAGAGGACGAGTTACCCAAGGGGATAATGGGGGTGTTATGAAGGTAGATGACGTAGGTCATGCTTTGTGTGTGAGGGACAATGACTGAAGTGTAGTAGGTAGTGAAGCAATGGTTGAAGGTATCATAGGTATTGGTGGTAAAGATACTGCAGGTGCGGGGTATGAGTCGTGTTGTGTGCCTGGGTAGGTTAGAGATTTGTGAGGAAGGAATAGGTTGTTGTGTTATTGGTTTATGAATGGGTGAAGGGTGCTTGACCCTGTTGAGTAGTTGAGGTCTTAAGGCAGATGGGATAAGTGTGGGTGCGATTGGTGCGGTAGGGGTATGAGGTTGATGAGTTTGTTTCTTGGGTTTGGGTTTCGGAGTAGGTGTGATATTGACGTTGGAGGATATAGTGAAATCTAGTTTAATAGGTGGATGAGTAAGGCTGGTGGCCGGGGTGAACCCTAAAGTGGGAATATGTTTAGTGGAGGTAAATGTTGTGGGTATGGGGTTGGATTTAGGTATAGGTCGGGTTATGGGTAAAGGTGTGGTTTGAGTACTAGCGGGTATTGTGGAAGGGGTTGCGATGGTAGTGGTTGTATGTGGTTTGATGGGTGGAAATGTGCTTGGGTAGATAGTGGAGGTGTCATTGAGGGATCTATGCATTTGTGTTGAGACAGGGAAGAAGAGGCACCCCCATAACAAAGCTCTATCCACATACTCTAAGTGATCAGCCAAATGTGAGAATGGCACGTCTGTGGGTGAAGTTGGTGAGGACCTAATGGGAATTATCGTAAAATGCATCTTAGAGACAGGTAATTGGCTAGCTTCAGCTTCTGTGGGTAAGAGAGCTAAAAGTAGGTTTGTTGGATGTTGGGTAGCTGATGGAGAATGCTCGCCAAGAGGCAAAGGTATCTCCACCGGGTCTATGATGGGTGGAAGAGATGATGGGAGTTCCTCAATAAGGGAAGGAATGGATAAGTGCTCCTCTGTGGGTTGAGGAGGTAATGGGTGCTCCTCTACGAGTGGAGGAGGTAATGGGTGTTCCTCAATAAGGGAAGGAATGGATAAGTGCTCCTTCTAAGGGTGGAGGAGGTAATGGGTGCTCCTCTATGGGTGGAGGAGGTAATGGGTGTTCCTCTATAGGTGGAGGAGGTAATGGGTGTTCCTTTGTGAGTGGAGGAGGTATGGTAGGTAAATGTTTGCTAAGTGGAGAAGCTAGGGGTGAGATGGTCTCAATGTCAGTAGAAGACTCCTTTGTAGGTGATGCAGGAGATGAAGGGTGTTCTTCTATTGATGAAGGAACAGTGACAGTTGGTTTAGATGTGGAAGAAGGATTTCGGGCTAGAATTTCCTCTATGGAAGGGATGTGAGGTAATTGAGATGCAACAAGTACCTCGTTAAAGATCGCATGAACCTCATGAGTATGGGTATCATGAGTGGATGTCTCACCTACTTGATTGGATGAAGGGGCATGATTGGGAAATGATTTTTTAAATATTTTTAGATTTTTGTTGGGGGCGGCGTTGGGATTATCCACAGTTAGCTCACCGTTCTCAAACATTTCTTGGACAATATTCTTGAAAGTGATACAATTTCCGTCACTATGACCTTTCACTCACTAATAGTTGCAAAAATCTTGTTCCTTATACCATGTGGGCATGGGATGAGCAGGGTCAAAACTAGTGTGTGGTTTTATAGGTGGAAGGGTGATGGCTCTAGATTTGATCAACTTTTCTAAAACATAAGAGTAAGGTTATCCAATTGGGGTATATTTTCGCTGCTCTTGTCTGAATCGAAAAGCCTGTATGGGTGATAGATTAGATGAGGGTGTAGCTTGATTGGATGGATGAGATGGGCTGGCCTTGAGCACCACTACGTTAGCGATGCCTTTAGCCTTTGAATAATCTGTTGGTGGTTTAGAAGAAGAAGAGGTTTCATTTGACTTGAATGTCAAATTTTTATTTCGTAATTGGATTTTCTTCTCTTCGATGGCCCGAATCTCTAACTTTTGTGCCATAGTGAATGCCTCATTGAATGTTCTAAAAGTTTGGACCTACAAGGTCAGGTAGATATGTCTAGGCACAAGCTCAGTGTGAAGAGCTCGATGAGTTCAGTTCGTGGCAATTGAAAGGTAAGTTGATCGATTAGGTTTGCACCAGCGAGCAACAAAATCTGTGATAGATTCATCCTCGTACTGACGTGTGGAATATAGATCGGTCATGGTAACTTTCTTGGAATATTAATAGAAAAATGATCCAAAAAATCTTGGCTACCTGATTGAATGAGAATATAGAGTGTTTAGGTAACCCACTATACAAGTCTAATGCAGGTCCAGTGAGGGACATGGGAAAAGTTCTGAAAAGTAAGGCATCATCATGAGCAATCAAATGACATCCATGTTTAAATGAGCGCAAATGCTGTTGTGGGTCTTCCTTACTATTGAAGTGGTTGAATTTAGGAATTTCCTACTATATAGGGTATGAACGGATGTGAATGGATGGGTGAATAGGCTCGTTGCAAATCTCATCATAGGTAAGAGAGTAGCGGGATCCGGAAACTGATGCCTCAAGTGTTTGCATCTTATCCATCATCAATTTTATTAGGTCTTTGGTGGGTTGTGATGATTAGATGCCTCCTATAACGTGAGGAGGTTGGTTTTGGGTATATAATGGGTGTGGCATTCCAGTGTATGGGGATGTCATGTAAGGCAGTGGAGAAGAAGACAACAAAATAGGGGGGACGTACCTGGAATCAACAATAGATGAAACAAACAGTTGTTGGTAGTACATATATGGGGGAGGAAGGTTCGTGGTAACCCTAGTGGCAATAGGGGCTAATGATTGTGGAATGGAAAGAACTACATTCTAAAATGGGGTAGGGGTCACTGACACTGGAAGTGGGAACGTAGCTACAGGTATGTGTGAGACATGAGGAATGGATGAAGTTGTGTTTGGGGTAATCTTCGAGGGTATGGTGGATGTAATGGGTGCTACAGAGGTAACAGATGTGGCAGTCATAGCGGGTATGGGACTAAACTACAAAACAATTGGGGTTAAAGTGGAAGCGGGTAGCAAAGAGCCATATGGGGCTGATGTGGAAGTGGGTACGAGAGTTGGGGGGATAGATATGGGCATGCCATATATCAACTGACCTGAGGCATCTCGAGTGGACGAATGGGAGAGATAAAACTGCAAGGTAGTAGGGTTCTGGTCAAGGAGTCATGCGAACTCCTCATCTGTGGTAGTGATATTAGTAGGTTGGATAGGATCCATGGCTGGTGATAAAATAGAGGGTTGTGAAGGACTAGGTGGGAGCGGTTGGCGACTGGCATGGAACACGAGGGCGTTCGTTTGTCTTTGGGTCAATACCATGTGAACCAGTACTGATTAGGTGGGGCTGCTTCTCGGTAAATGTTATAGAGAACAACTGAAAAAGAATGGATGAAGTAACAAATGGTGGGTGGAATATGAAATAGGCTAACCAATGTCAGTTAGGGAAAACCGATGTCGGTCATGGGTAACAGTTTCCGATCACTGTGGAAAATGGACAGTGAGGAAATAGTGAGGCAGAAGGAAAAATATGACAAGTATGCCAAATATGAGGATGTGTAAAACGTTAATGGAAAAAATGACAGTGACAAAGACTATGGAAAGTGGAAGAAAATGAAGTGAAAATTCCTTTTAAATAGGTTAGCAAAAGGACCTAGAACTCATGTCAGTTGTGTTTAACCGATGACGGTTAGAGGTAACCAATGGTGGTTACTATGAGATTGAAACAATGATGAGAAAAAGTGGTTGTGAATTAGAATTTGATGTGAAATCAAACCAAGAAGTTTGAGAATGATGTAGATGTGGTCCAGACACACTCAGATGAAGTCATAATACACTAACTATGATTAGGAGTGTGTGAGGAAAGACAAAAATAATGATCGAAATCTCCCAACTCAAAATGAAAATCAAACGAAACACTAAGAAAGAACGTTCCTAGAGTGCCTATTCTATTACGTTTGTTCAACTTATGCTATTTAGGGACTGACACATGAATTGTGAAATAGATTTTTTGGTGAGGATGGCTTCCTACAAAGAAAGAGTTCTAAAGGTTGAGGTTTTAGGAATGTTAGGGTGGGGGTGGGCTTCGCTCTGAAGTATGACTTGACAGAGCAGCGAGATGGGTGTTCACTGTGCCATGATCGTGTGATCACCTACAAATTCTTCCAGGTAAGGTGTTGTTTAAGAATGTATGTATTTTGAATTTTTTTGTGGTTTGGTAAGACTCAAAGAAAGAGAAAAGGATAGAAGTGTTTTTCTATGATTCATTTGTTAACCATCAGCTAGTAATGACTTCCAACATATAGGTTGCCCTTAATTAATGTGAGCTAATGCAGAAAATAAACATGAAATGCAATGATTTTAAAACCCAAATCGAAAATGTGAAATTGGATGACACAATAAGATGAAGAGGAAGAGGGATACTCTTTCACTAAAATGCAGAAAACATGAAGAAATGATTCTTTTTAATCACACCAAAAGAAAAGTTTCTTTTAGAGAAAATAGAAAGGAGTGGATTACCAAGGAAGAAAATTAGTGTGTACACTTTTAGAAGGGAAACAAACACAAATTTTTTCCTAGGAATGAATGAAATGAAAGAACCCTACATGGGTCCCACAGGGCATGCCAAAATGTTTCACCTTTTTCTTAAATTGTTTCTTTGAATTGTTGATGAAATAGATAGGGTAACGAGCGTAGGAGGAATACCTGTTTAAATGTCAGTTGATAGGCTGTTGCGCGCATATGACTTTTGAATCCACAGATGATTGTGAGAGATTCCTTTTGGCTAGGAGGAACTACCTGTAATGAAAGCAAGACCACCAAAAAGAATTAAACGATATGGGCAGTGAACTGCCTAGCGTAAGCTAGATTCGGGAAGTATGGTACTTCCTAGATGGCTGTCAGTCCATTATTTTAAACAATTTAATGCTGTAAACAAAATAAATCCTATTGTTATTTTAAAATGATTTAGGTATCTCACTTAAAACACAATAAGAAAACAAATCTAATCTAACAGGCTAAGCTAGAATAGAATCCACAAGTCAAATGGTTGGTTATGGGTTCTGCAAGTTTGCTAAAGTTCTTAGGTAGGTCACAGGTGAGTGAGGGTAAGGTAAAATTAGGTGGAGGTTTCTATCCAAGTCCGTGTGGCAAAACACAGAGACCAGCATCGGTCAGGGATGACTGACGATGGTTATGTATAATTAGCACCTGTTGCTATGAGATCTGGAAATGTCACAGAACGGGGTTTTTGGTTTCCTTTGTGATTGCACAAATGGATTTGGTTGGTTGGGACGAGGTATTGGGTGATTGGAATAAGTTTTTACAAGGTTTTGGTGGGTCTATGGAGGTGAAAAGTGTTGGAGATGGTCAATAAGGAGCAAGATAAGCAATGGGTGATAAAATGATGATCAAAATGAAATAACCAGGAAAGTATGATGTTATACTTACTTGGATTTTGTTTCTGAAAGTTTGTGTGTGAGGGATGAAGGTACTGATGATGGGTTTGGAGGCTACAAGTGATCACCAACTAAAGAAAACCTTCTAAATGGGCTGCATGCACACTCCTCTTTGCTTAGATAGATCCAAACATGGCCGGGATGGCTATGTAGGAGAAGATGCTCAATCTCCTTCCTTGGATGTGAGTTTTCACTGGAATTTTCTCTCTGAAGATGGGTTATCTCTATGAGATGTATTATTTCACATTAACCTTCTCCAAATGTTTTCCAACCTTGAGAATAAGGCAATTTAGGGGTTAAAAGTGGTAACCGACGGAGGTCCGGCTTAACTGGCGACGGTTATGGGTAATCGACGTCGATCAAGGCGAGATTTCCTAGGTTTACAAAACTTAGGGAGATCCTCCTGATTTCCTCAGATCTTGTGTGGTTATCCCACGGATTAGAATGGGAGCTTCTTGTGAGCATGTACGAATGTGGTTAGAGGGAGTGTAGGCATTGATTTTTAGGGTTTGGGTAAGTCTTAGTTAGTTATGGTAACTTGCTAAGAGTAGGTCTTAGGTTGAGTTGGATTGGTGAGTTGTTTAAGTGAACTGTATGTGTAGATATTATTTTAAATAAGATATTTAAATAATAAATATAGTGAGGATAATGCATTACTTTATTTAAATTAATTAAATTAATATTAATGGGGTGAAGGGGGTCATGGCTAGGTGAATGTGATGAAGGGTGTTTATTCGTCGAGGGAGTAAAGGGGAGTGTGACCTAATTTTAGTGTCTACGGAGTGATCAAAATGTTTAGAAAATTAGGAGTTGTAGCTCAGAAAAACTTGAAAGTTGGTGCTTTTCTGCAAGTTTTTACTTGCAACAAGTCAAGTTGGTGCATGATGTTTGAAGTTGATTCGTCATGTTGATTTTTAGCTCAACTAATTTTTAATATATACGAGCATAGTCCATTGGTTTAGTGGGTTTTCTCCCAGCTAGGTTTTCCACTTAAAAATATTTTTCTCTCTATGTGTGTTGTTCCTGATTACATGTGAATTGTGTTGTTACAATCTCAAATGAAGGCTAAATAATATAATTAGAGATGAATTATAATATAAAGTTTGAATTGACACTAATTCAACCCCCTCTCAATGTCCAAATTTCTAACAAATGACTTAATTTTTAACTTCATGTTACAGGTCCAAACCTTCTTTTGCACAAAGTGATGGGGAAACTCCATGATTTGAGGCTAAAGATTCCAACCATATTTGCTGTTACAAGGAGACAGATGAAATCTTCAAAAATAACATAGTTTACAAGTCTGAAACACTTTCCTCAACATATACAACACATTTTTGAGAATTCCCTTTCTTTAGACAACCCACCACACTGTCTGAAATCAACAACTGAAAGAAACTTGTCAAGAGAATTGGGTTGGACTGAGTTACATTATTACTTGAATCACCACATGACACTATTCATTTGATGACTTATTGCTAATGAAACCTTCAATTACATGATCATTCATGTTAGAAACACTACAAGAAATACCTATATAACCTCCAATGACTTGAATACATAGATTGTAAGGAGAAAGTTTTCAAGCAAAAATCAAAACAAAATCTTCTTGACAAGACCCTTATAGGATAGTAATAGAGAAATGAGAATTGGGACTGAAATTCACTTCATCAAGGAAATTTTGAGCTCTAACACATAATTTATGACATGTAGTGAGTGTTCATTATAATTTCTTAGCTCAGAAACATGTTCATCCACAAACTCTTTCTTCAAACACCATGCAAGATTTTGTTTGAATGTACTTTTTATGGTGGAAGAGGAAAATGGAATTAGAACTCACAAGATATGCACCGAGGAAACTTAAAACACCCCATTAACTATAAAAATAACTTTCACATCATATTATACTACAAAAAATCATCTTGGAGTCTTCAATTTGGGATTATATGGACAAAACTTTGCAAAACAAAAAGGAAATTCCATATAATACCATCATGCTTGGATACCAAAAATACCACCAATTGACCTAGAATGAGTCTTCTATAACCCTGAGAGGTTTCCATAAATTGGACATGTGAAATGATGAATGAAAAATTCATTTCTTGCTTATCGCTTTAGGAAGGAGGTTTGGAGAGAGAATGAACAGTGATAGAAAAATGAATAGAATTTTTTTTGTTATATTCAAAAAAAATTTAGTATTGGAGTTATATTCAAAAATTCCTCTTCTGATTTATTTAAAGAAGGGTTGATAATTTTGTTTGAGTGATAGGAATACATGTCACTATTTTAGCCCTTCTCACTTTAACTGTTTTGCTAAAACTTGAATAACTTGAACAATATTTCTCAAATTTAATGAAACTCAACCCAAATCCACTAAAAAACCTCCCTCTACATGCTACATAGATTTTTTTATCATAAATGAGAATGTACATTCCAGACCAATCTCATTTTTCCAAGCTTCCATTTCTTGTTCTCAAGGGAAGTTTTAGTGAAAAAATCCAAATATGCCTCCAACAAATAAATTAATCCTTGTAGATGTTCATACATACTCAAGACAGTGTTCCTAGGAATATACCATACTTAGCTAGTCTTTTCATGGAAGTATTTGGGCTCTTACACCTCATTAGGCTATATAATTAGGCCTAAATGGGCTAGTTCCAACTGTGACTTGCAACACTTGACCTGGTGATCACACTATAATCCCTTGCACATCCTTGAAACATTATTCTTGACCTGCGGGATAGATAAAAAGAACACCAACCATCTTCATACCTCCATTGGGAACTAACTGTAAGAGCTGGACTATATTTGCAGAATAAAATGCACGGAATAATGATATATCTTTCAATTCATTCCGGATTATTTACATAAGATGGAATTACAAATATATAGGCACATAGTTTCCTATAAATTAGGAAACTATTCTACTAACAAATACTAATCACGTGAGTTGTTTGTAACAACCAAACAAATCAGCACACATTTGTTATTAGTTGTTTTATATAATAACTAAATAACAAATTACTAATATAATAATAATTACCAAATGTAATTATTATCTACACAATGTAAATACTATTTCCTAAAATTCCCCCCCTTAGTGTTTACATGGTAGAACAACATCCACACTCTCAACTGCAGTATGCTCACCCCTGTGGCATGTTCAACTCTGTGACTCATGACCTTGATCCAAAAGAAAGGCTCTCTCCTTCCATGGTTTTAAACAGGCTTACCACAAACCTTGACGTGACAGGAACTTCATCAACTGTCCACCTCATGTGGTTTTCTGGATCCTCCCACAAACCCTTTCAATATCCATGAACTGACTTACTCTGGTGCTATTGTTCATCACTATGCTTATACAACAGGGAATTATGTAGGAAACACAACATGCATATCTCAAAACTACACAATAGAAGATATACTGAAAAAATTTCACATTACTTCCTATAAGAATTGTAATGTTCTTAATTGTAGTCTCTGTCATTGATCGCTGCCACTCGATCTCGAACAACAGAGAAAACTGCCACTGCCACTGTAAGCTTTCCTTGACTAAGTCATTTTGGGTACAGAATGGGAATGGAACATTGGTATGTATTCCCCCCCACAATGTGAAATTCCACTCAAATAGATACTAAGAAGCAAAATGCATCGAAGAACATACTCCTGAATGGATCTTGCTAGTTAGGTCTTGCTACACATGGTCACTAATGCTAGTAAACGTACTCTTCTAGCTGACCATCTTCTAATGAAGTACGGCAGTCAGAGGACTAAGTTAGTCAGAGGATCACTGACAGTCATCTGCGCTCCAACACAACTCTCTTTCCAACATCCATCAAATGCCACACAAAACATGAACACTGCAAACTAAAGCACACTGAGAAAATGAAAACCACACTAAAAATCTAATACTCACACCATACATATGCCACCATAGCTTCTGCGTGGCCCCATCATTGGTGACTGACGAGAGGTCGCTAAATGACCTCCAGCCTCCTGTGCCTCCATCCTCCAGTTTTTTTGGCTTCTAACTCAACCAAATGAAAATTTTAAGCTCATTTGTTTCCACATTGAAGTTATTCTCCCCCCGCAATGTGAAACATTTTAGTTTTAGGACGTTGAGTACAACCGATAATGCGTCCCACAAAATAGCCAAAAAATATGATATTTTTCAAAGTGGGTATTTTATCCCAAAATTAGAACCACTATTTAATGAGAATTAAAAAATAAACACTTTTGCAAAAAACGGTGCTCAATTTTGAGTTACCATGCAAAAGTTATTGAGGTTATAATTTCCCGTAAATTGGTCCAATTAAAATAAAATTGAATTTCCCTCAAAATTCAATTATTAAGCAAAAACGTTTGCCAAATATATATATATTTTAAACTATAGTTTTGCTAAATAATTAAAAAAAATTCACCAATAAGAAAAAACCTGTGTGTTGCATTTCTTTTACCATATGTGCATTTCCAGCCACAAAAACGTCTGTTTGACAGAAATTTCGTCATATCTGCATGTTGAATCTGACCCTGATGTAAACTACAAAGTTGTGTGTATTTTTCTCATATTTTCAACCCAAAAATAATCGCCTCAATCTGATGTTTTATGAGGAAGATATGTTCATTTTACTGAACACTACTTGCTGTATTTTTTTGGATGGATTTTTGAATATTCTCTTTGGCCTCTTAAATCTTCTTGGCTCTCATAGGAATAACCTGCTCTAGTACCAAATGTAAGAGCTGGACTATATTTGTAGAATAAAATGCATAGAATAATGATATATCTTTCAATTCATTCCGGATTATTTACATAAGATGCAATTACAAATATATAGGCACATAGTTTCCTATAAATTAGGAAACTATTCTATTAACAAATACTAATCACGTGAGTTGTTTGTAACAACCAAACAACTCAGCACACATTTGTTATTAGTTGTTTTATATAACAACTAAATAAAAAAATTACTAATATAATAATAATTACCAAATGTAATTATTATCTACACAATGTAAATACTAATTCCTAACACTAACCACATTGACCAATCCTATAGCAACCTGTAGCATCCTAAAACCACCACGAGACCACTTTGTGACCACCAAACACCGTTGTGAAGGCACCAACCTATTTGACATTTCAATCCTCCTTTTCCATCAATACCATGTGACATCAATGAAAACACAAACAAATGTAATAAGGATCAACGCGAACACCAATTTTAATGTGGGAAATCCTTCAAGGGAGAAAACCAGCTGAAACCAAAGAACTAGCTTGGACAAATTGTCCTATTAGAGTTACACTCATTTCAGTATTGAGCATCCATTTAACTTGAGGCTACAACCCCAAAATTTAGTCAAGGTACCACTTAACCTTTTGTAAGTATCTACTTTCTTGGAAGATAAAACTCCCGTAACTTCAACCAAGTTTTAACTTGATCTTCTATAAGCTGCCACTTACAAGGAAGCTTCAATTTCTTTATTGCTAAGCCACCAATTATTTTTCTACAAGGTGTTTTGATTAATTTTTAAAAAAAAATTCTCCTACAAAAAATTGTGATAACCTATTCATTTCATTCTTCTTATCTTTTCTTCTCATAATTCACCTCTTGTCTAATCATCTAATCAGGTGCAAGGAATATTTATACAAGGCTTCTTTCACACACACCCCTCTTGTCATGTTTCACACCTTGAATCACACTTTAAATCACTTCTTCATTCAAGTATTCATGCTACTACAACAATATTCTTCATGAAATTATTCTCCTAAATTTCATCAGGTTTATTCAAAACTTCATCATCAAATGTACATACTCATCCTTTATGCAATTTTGCTCCACTAGTTCGTACATGTTAACATTATTGCACTTTTTTTCTCATTCATACATTGTGTTTTACATATATACCTAAAAGCACATTTTTCATAAAAAAATAGAGTTATTTATCATAGCTTCATGACAATATCTAATGTCTCTTTAGTTCCCTAACTTTTGAAATTCTTATTTTTTCTTAACAACTTGTGTACATGGAGTGAGAAGGATTCCCTTTGGGAAGTGGATGGAATTGATAGACCTTAAAGCTTCCTATAAGATTCCTCAATCTCAGTTCAGAATGTATACAATGCTCAAAAATTCTTTCACAACTCCCTCTACTGGATTAATTATGGACGATGAGACATCTAACTCAAGCTTAAGGCATTAATAATGAATTATCAAATCTATAATACACTCTATGTTATTAACTATAATGTTTTGAACATTATGGAAAAGATCAATACAAACTCAAGTCTCAATTCTTGAAGTATTGGAAATTTGTTTTCATGTTCTATGAATGATTTAAATTTGTATGAGTATTAAATTTCAATAAGTATGAAAATGCTTCTTTATGTGCGTGTGTGTACCAAACCTGTGGGCCGTACCCATAGCGAAACAGTCTAGATACACGCCACCATGTTCAAAACGTATCTAGAAATTTATTGTAAATCTGTGCAAGAAACGGGTAGGGTACATCCACATGTGACATGCATGCAAATATGTGCATTTTGTATAGGGTATAGTCCCTTCGAGAGTTGGGTGCTGAGATAACTTAATTTTCTCATCATATGTGCATAAGAAAAACTATAAAAGAATTTATAAACATGTTATTTCAATAAGTTTTTAATTATTATTTCTAAATCAATGTTATTGACAATATATAATTATTTACTAGGTGAATTATTGGGTGCAAAAAAAATTAATTTAGAGGAAACATGCACACGCATGAGCGGGCACAAACACACACACACACACACACATGTCAAGTAATCTAGATAAATATTAGTTTGGAAGAAATGTAGATACACGCCACCTTGTTCAAAATGTTTCTAGAAATTTATTGTAAACTTGTGCAAGAAACGGGTAGGCTAGATCCACATGTGACATGCATGCATAGAGGTGCATTTTGTATAAGGTATAGTTGCTTCGAGAGTTGGATGCTGAGACAACTTAATTTTCTCATCATATGTGCATAAGAAAAACTATAAAAGAATTTGTAAACATGTTTATTTCAATAAGTTTTTAATTATTATTTCTAAATCACTGTTATTGACAATATATAATAATTTGCTAGGTGAATTATTGGGCACAAAAAAATTAATTTAGAGGAAACATGTACATGTGTTCGCGGGCATACACACACAAATGTCAAATAATATAGGTAAATATTAGTTTGGAAGAAATGTAATTTTCTATGTATAATATGATCATATTTTTTTACATTTCCCTTTCTCTAAAGGTGTCTTCTCACTAATTTCAGAAATTTTCAACATGCAATGGATTATGCCTTCGAATATGGAGGATTATTATACTCAATGGGAGAGCCCTTTGAGGTTCCCTTATCTGGCCTGGGCTTGGAAGATTACTTTGCCTCATCTCTTACGAGGTTTGTGGAAAATAAGGAATGATAGTGTTTTTAGAGATCGGAAACCTCTGATTGTGGTGGCTAAAAGGAAAATCCTAACAGCCATAAAGGAAAATCTCAAACTATTTAAAGGTAAAACAAAAAATCCTTTCCCAAAATGGGAACAGGAAAAAGCTGGATAAGTTCACCTATAGTCCAGTCAAGAGCAAAAGCCCTGGTAAGAATGTTTAATGGATTAGACCTATGGGAAATACGATCAAGATCAATTTTTATGGGGCTTCAAAGGGGAATCCTGGTCAAGCTGGGGGAGGGGGTATCTTAAGGAATAGTGAGGGTGATTGGTTGTTCGTCTATGCGGGTCCTTTGGGAAAGCAGACTAATAACATGGCTGAAGCTAAAGCCCTGCTATGGGGTATTTTGGTTGCTAAGGAAAAAGGCCTTAAGGACATCCAGATTGAAGGTGAATCCTTAATTATTATAAATGCTCTCCTCAATAGGAGTAAGATCGATTGGTTGTTAAAAAACATCATTCAAGATATCAAGGAATTGCTAAAGTATTTTGATAAGATATCTATCAATCATACCTTGAGGCAGGGAAATAAATGTGTGGAAAAGGTGGCCAATGTGGGAGTCCTTAGTAATGAGTACAAAATTTGGTGCAAAGGAGAGAGATTACCCTCTAATATTAATGATGAAATCATTAAGGATAGCAAGCGCTAGGATAAATGAAGGCGACACGAGTAGAGGAAAGTATCCCAGGTACCATGCTAACTTTTACAAAAATCATTGTTTTTATTCGATCTTTAATAGGGTGAACATTTTGTTGGTTGTGGAAATATTTTTCTAGGATGAAAAATTTGGCTACATGTAAATGGGTGGATACAGGATTCAAGTGGAACCCCGCTAGTCAGAACGTGGAGGAGAGTAACTAGGATCTTTGGAACAAGCCTAAAGTTGCTGGATTCAGCAATTATATTGCTAAATTACATGGTCACGACCCATATCTGTCAAAGGACTTCGGTAATGCCTGGAAAGAGGGGGTTTTTTACTGTCCACAGTGTGGAGGTTGAGGTCTCAGAGTCCAATATTGCTAGGGTGACTGATATGAAGTTGGAAAGGTTAAATATCTACAAGGAAAGAACCCGTAGAGACCTCAAGATTGATCAATTTTTCGTTGGCAAGGAGAAATTTTACTTCTTCACGGATGGCATTGTGCGTTCATGCATTCCTTGAATCTGGAAGGTTCTTTGCCTTCAAGTTATGAAATATATTATGCTGGAGGGTAAGTATACAAAAATCTATACCCATCACATGACCGTCCTCAACATGTTTTGTCATAAGTTTATGGCTAGTATTCCCTTTTTTCTTGCCACCTCTCTTTCAAATTCACTGATGGATTTCTAGAATGAGAAAGTTGAGTTACTCCTCCATGAGGGCTTGATTCTTCTTCTGGTTGAGAATGGCAAGCCGGTTCTGGATTATCCTTTGACAACGGTCCTGGAGGAACAA
This sequence comes from Taxus chinensis, assembly GCA_019776745.2. Taxonomy (NCBI): domain Eukaryota; kingdom Viridiplantae; phylum Streptophyta; class Pinopsida; order Cupressales; family Taxaceae; genus Taxus; species Taxus chinensis. Next base: position 704,664,245 of record CM034153.1, on the reverse strand, counting down.
GCCGAGGAAGATGATATTACTCTTGCGGAGTGTCTAACTAAAATGAAAGCGGGTAAGGGTATCCTCTGGGGGAATGAGAAAGATAAAGACAAAAATGAGGGTGCCTTTGGGGAAGCCAGTGCTTCGAGGAAGAATGAATGTGTGGGAGACCCCAATGTATTTGAAGAATGGAGCAGGAAGATGTTGTATTTATAAGGGGTCCTAAAATCCATGGAGGACATGAACAAGGGGCAAAGGGAGTCTATTCTGAACATCATCAACATTTTGAAGAAGATGGTCATGGATCAAGTCCAGATAAAACACAGAATGAAGAAGCTAGAGATTCAGGTTAAAGTTCTGCTTGAAAGAATGGAGGGGATTGAAGGGGAAAATAAAAGGAGGAGATTCAACCTTCTTATAAGTAGCTCGGAGGAGGAGTAGGTGATGGATGGTTCTGGAATCCAGGATGGTTGTTGCTGGCTTGGGGCCTCCGGTGGGTTGGTTGCGGAGGTTTTTTTTGTTTTGTTCTCTAAAATATGTGTGGACTGCTAGGGAACTATGGTGTCCTATTGTTTTTTGGTCTTTTTTTTCCTCTCTGTGGTCCAGATCCTGCAATGTAAGAGTTAAGCCTGTTTAACTCATCTTTCTAGGACCCCTTTCTGGTTTTTTTTTCCTGTTTTGTTTATGGTTGCATTCCTCTCTTTTGTTACGGCCCCTAGGAGCCGATCCCTATTTTTTGCCTAATCTAATAAAAAATGATGTGGTGGTATTAATTACACCAATAAGATTACAATGGAACAAGCAACCCGCAACTATGTATAACAATGCATCATTAATGGCTTAGTTTTGTTTTTTTCATACATTTTTATTTCTAACAACCATGAAGTGAATATAAACCATCCATATCTTTTCCTAGCTACAATTTGATTTGCAATGCGGGAGATTTGTATCTATAGTCATTGATAAAATAGTGCAACCAAATGAAATGAATGAATTTTCATTAGGGAGAATGTTATATGTTTCTTGACGATGTTTAGACAAAACTTGAAATGGAATATTACCTACATGGTGAAAACTTAAAAATTTTAAAACACACAATAAAAGAGACATGAAAAGGTCAATTTGATGTATCCATTATTGAGAGCGAAAATATGCCATATATATGTAGAAGAGAGAAATAGAAAATAATATGAACATGTATCATATAAATTTGTTTCTTGAGGATTATAGCTTCCTCAAAACATCATTTGTAAATACCTACACTATAAGAACATTAGCTTGTTATTCAATATGTAATTTAAAATAAAAGCAAAAATATCATGAAATATACTGCACAGTTCTTCCATGGAACACCAACTACTACTACTCACTGTTTTACAAATGAGGACATTGATACTAAATTTATTTCTAGCACACAAATTACACATGGTTTGACCATCCTAATACTCATACTATTTGTATCCAAGTACCTATTGCGCAACATGAAGTTCATAAATTAAACAACATTGTACCACATTAGATATTTTGTGTGAGGATATAATAACTCTCAACAATGAATGTACATGTTCTATTTACACATAATCGCATCCAAGCATTTAGATTAGACTATTCTAAGGAAACCATGTTTGTTGGAGATATGTAGTTTGAAGAATAATAATAACGATGTTTCTAAATGGAATAACATGGACCCTAGAAAACAACCCCATGTCTTAAGTGTGCTACTCAAGTTTAAGAAATGATAGTAGTAAGATTAAATTTGATGTTTGTAGTGGCTTGTACATATGATGACCGATACAAATATTGTGGCCAAACTATTAGCTCCCTATAAGATATTATACACTTACAAAATGTCGTTCCTGTCACATAGAACAATCAAATATATTTATTGTTAGAAGACATGGATAAAAATTATCATGTCATGTAGGCCTTAGAATACATGAAAGTAATTATCCATATAAGGATTTCCAACATACATGTTATCCCAAATTTTCCCCCCAAAAAAACTGATCAGACACAACCCTGTGCAGGAACAAATCCAAAGGACGGTTCCATCATGCGAGCCCACATATAAAATCTAACAAATAGATTACAGGTGGGCTCTATAATGGAATAATAGGGTCGGGGAAGGAGTAAACAGTGTCAAAGTAAACAAAAGGCTCAAAGGAAAAGAAACAGGGGAAAGGTTTCAAAGTCTTTAGGCTCTGTAAATAATTTAGAACAAGCCCCAAAATTGGCTAAGTATGAAATAATCAGCGGAAGCCTCCATGTGCCTCATTGGTGCATCTCCAAATATTAAGCTCAAAAGGGAATACTAAAATGAGTGCAAGGCTTCCACGTGTCCCAAGCATGAAAAAGGATAGAGCCAGCCATTGAAAAGTCCAAACAAGCGTAAGGAAACACATGTCAGCTCGACGCAATTTCAAGATGGGAGCCCAAGGCAGGGACTCAAACTTGCGCAAAGCCTCCACATGGCCAAGGGTCAACAAAGGTAAAATCTAAAAGTAAGCCTAAATTGGTTCAGTATAAGAGTGTAGGCGGAAGGTGCCATGTGTCTTAACGATGCTCCTTCAAAGGTAAAATACAAAGTGGGTTTTCAAATGAGCACATGCCTTCCACGTGTCCCAGGTCTAAAAAAGGGAAAAAGTAGAGGGGTTGAATAGTCAAAGTAGAGGCAGACCAGTAGAGGGAGCCAAGTGTCTCAATGGTGGTACTTCAAAAGTAAAATTTGGGACGGGTTTCTAAACAAGTGCCAATCCTCCACGTGTCCAGGGATAGACTTTTGGCCCCGCCAAGCAAAGAAACTTAGGAAAAATACAAGGAAGCCCAAGGATCTCACAGAGGCCACCACATGTCAGCCTAATGTGATTTCAAGAGCATAAGGAGCTAAATCTTCAAGATGCGTGAGACTGCCACATGGACCTGGTACAAACAGACTCTTTAAAACAGGGCACGCCTGTAACCCTAATCTTTAGATGGCCATAACTTTTGACTTGAAACTCAGATTTGGGTAGGAGAAGACTTTTTGGAAATGTCTCGATACGCTTTATGCCATAGAAACATAAAATATCATTATTTGGATTTAGTGGGTAGAAAATGGGGGGAAAACGTTCTACCAGGCCATTAATACAAAATATGATTACTTCAACTACCAGATTGGGTTTTATTTGATCCGTCATTATTCTTCTTTAGCACGCCAAGCAGACATAGGGAACTAGAATTGATAAATTATAGGCAGATTTGAAAGGGATCATTGATTGATGGTGGTTGAGATTTCAAAGCAGGATTCAAATTCTTCCCTCCTCTCTCTCATTCTTCCTATATATTGTAATGAAGGGGTAAATTCAAAGTGGTTGGTCATTGTTTCTCCTCTGCCCCCCTCTCTCTTTCTTCCTTAGGGTAGAATGTGGAGTCTAAGCCTCCTCCCATGGATCTGTAATGGCATTTTATTGCCTCTTTCCCACTGATGATGTACCGTGTAACATTTCAGAGTAATTAAATCTATTTCATGATGCATCTGTCCATCATTGGGTTATTTTGTTGTCTCTTCCTACCTCTCATCATTGCATGGTATACTGTGCATACTCTGATGTTTGTTGCAGGTTCTAGGAGTTGTGTCTAATGGGTTTTGAAGTGGTGCTCCATGTGAAATCTATCTCTGGTCTATGGTGCATTCTGTCCATGCTCACCTCTCTCCACTTCAGGCAGTCGAATCTATGATCCAACCACTTCCTTTTATGGTGTATCACCGCTTAGTGTAGGATCTTTCACCCTCTCTATCTCTCTCCCTATCCCCTTGGAATGGCTGGATTAGGATTGAATAGGTTCTTATTGCACTGGATTATCTTGTGGTAGGTAGATTAGGAAGCAAAAACCATCTTTCTCCAGAGGTCCATCTGAGGTTTTGCAAGTCCCACATCTTGAGAGATGGTCCCCTATTGTGCAATCACACGGAATGCCCCACTTCACACCCGGGCCATTTGGGGGTGTTGTGATTCTACACTAATAGTTTTGGCACACCCAGTGGGACTCTGAGGTTAAATTTTTCATCTTTCCAAGGTTTCTCATTACAACAGAAAATCATAAGCCACTGTGCAACCACACTAACAGTTTTTTCATGCCCAGTGGGACTGGCCTGAAGCACTTTACTACTTCATCTTAGCGGGTTGGTGTGTACCTATTAAGGTTCAGCCTTTTTGAGGTATATGCAAGCACATATGGTGACTCCATCTAGTAAAAAAACCCATCTTTGAAGTTACAGACCTTTTCCTATCCATTTCCCACCCATCTTCATTCACTCTTCTTTCCATATTTCTCATTTTTCTTCCATTTCATGAAGTTGTGCAATCATGACTGCATTCCCTTCATGAAACTCACCCTTATAGTAGTAATGAAATTCACCTCCAATGCATTTCCCAACTCCTCCAGATCAGCATTATAATCAGATCCATGACCATTATGCTCACCCATATCAGTAGGGTCAAATTTAGTTTGGCCATGGAGCTTATCAAGAATAAGGGGATGCATACGATAGTGACAACTATGTGGATAATTCTGGTTTGTTGGAGAATATTCAAAGAATGGAGGCTAGTATGGTGCAATCCATAGGTACAACATAGATGAAGGCATTCAGGATTGGTTTCAGGACACCTTATTCATGGGGAGGTCCTTTTCTAAGACATTACAACCCTCAGGAGAAGATTGACTTCATGGTCAAAGTGCACAGTGGATTGAGAATATTGAGGCCTATGAGCTAGAGACAAGACAACCTTGTCAATGGGTAAATCCACCACCTCCTAGCTCTTCATTTTTTCTTTCTCAAACTTTATCATTTGAGCATGATCAATAGTCAAGCCCCTCATCTACTGCCACAGGTGTTAATTTCTTTTCTCCATCTCCTGATCTCCCATCCCACCTCAGTTCCTCTACCCTTTTCCCTTCCAAATAGTCATCCCCTCTAAAAAAACCAGAAGCTCCACCTCCCTTCCCACCACAAACAATTACAAAGCTGGTTGAACCCCAACCTACCACTCCTCTTGCTTTCCCAAGTCCATGTTGGGAAGAGACTCAAGAATCCAATCAAGGAGAAAAAAAAGAAGGGGAACCCAACAGAGAAGAAATCAAAGATAATCTAAAGAGTTGGGATGCTAAATTTGGGTTTACAAATATTCCCTTAATGGCTAAGCCAATAGAAGAGGTTAAGGTTTAAGAACCAGTGGTGGTTAAGGCTAAGTTTGCAACAGAGGAGGAGGACTATAAAGTTTTAGAGGCTCCAAGTGTGGAGTGGGCTACAGAAGAACCTTCATTTCTTCCTCCCACTTCATCCCATTTTATCTCTAATGTTGAAGAGGAGTTTGAGATTTCAAACTTCATGTTGGAAGATGAAGAGAACCATGGTAAGGAAGTTGCAGATCAGGAGGACACCATGGAGAAGGTTGAGCACATGCAGCAGGAAAACAAGGAGACGAATTATCTGTCTGACTTGGAGGATTTCTTTGATGGAGAGAAGTGTAGTGCCAACTTCCCTTTGACACCTTTTGATACTTTTGATTATATTATGGGAATGATTATGGACTTTATTATAATATGATGTTAGATGTTAGATCATGGATTATTGTTGACCTTGATTCAGTTATGATGCATGATGATTATTAGAGATATTTTGGATATTGATGTGATATATTGTTTGACATGGTTATTTTAGACACCTATAGTTTGATCAATACACTATTATTTCTAATAGTGCACTAAATATTCTTCCCTTTACAAATTAATGGCACACCGCCAGTTAAACCTATCTAACTCCCTTCTCATGACATCTTTTTGGTCATTTTTCCACTTATAAACCACTTAAACATGTTGTTATAGCCTTGTTCTAACTACATTAGCTTCTTATTCCCTTCTGGCTTGCTTCTATTAGCTCCATGGAATATCAATCCACTTTGTTGGATTTATTAAGCCCTTCATAAACCCTTCTAGAACCCTAATTACTCTCTAAGAGATATTAATTAGTCTAACCTAGGTAAATTACACTAAACATAGTCAAATCACACTTTGACTTGCTAAAAGTGCTTTTTGGACTCTAGCATTTGTCCCACATGCATCCAAATCTCCCATTTTCCCTAAACAAAAAACTATAAATAGGGCTATACCCCCTCCCTCTTTTCCTAAGAATTCTCTCTTCTTCCTAACATAGATAATAGTATTTTGTTTAGGCTTTAGATTGTATTTCATCTTCTTCTATTGAGCTAATTGCATTTGCTTTTGTATTTCAGAGAACTAATATAGAGTAAAAGGGAAGATCCATTGGCCTTGAAGCCATTAATGGGGAGATCCCTTTCTCTTAAGCACACAACTGAAGGCTTAGATCCTCTTAGGTTCATTATTTCAAGCTTTTAAAGAATAGAGGTTAATTTCATTTGTTTAGTTTGCATGTTTACTTCAAATTAATGTATGCAAAGAAGAAAACCTTGCTCATTTCTTATCACATGGTCCATTGATCATATTGTTAAAATCCTTTGGGGTTTCTTTAGAGATTCTTACCCCAAATCCATGGCTTTTATAACTTTTCATTGAACACATTTGGCACACCCGGTGGGACACTTATGTCCATCCTCCATTAATGGAGATCTTTTAGGTTTTTCAAAGTTCATTTTCAAGTTTTTGGGTCAAAACACTTGTTATTTCCTCATTTTTGTTTCTAACGCTAGATAAATGGCCTTCATTTACATGTATTTTGTGGGTTTTATATAGAAATAGGACACTTTGACTAATAACTAACTTGTTTGCTCTTGAAAATTTAGAAATATGTGTTTTTTGTAGGTTTTTCACAGGGTGCGAATAGGTGTAAAACAAGGGGCGCGTACATGTTGAAACCCCAGCATACCCATCAGATCAGGCACGTACCTATCTAGAGGACTTCATCATTTGTAAATTTTATTTCTACAGGGATGTGCATGCATCTCCGTAATCTAGGATGCATATCCGCCTCTCTGGCCACGCACTTGTAAATGGTCTGACTGTGTAAAAAATTTGACAATTTCCTATTTCATGCTTGGGTGCATATATGTCGAAACCTAAGCATCCATGTAAATATGTGTATGTCTCTGTAATATTGCAGGTGTCTATGTTTTACTGCATTGGATTTCATTAATTTTTAATCACAGGTGTACTCGTTGAGTAGGGCGCATATCCATCCATTAGGAAGCGCTAGTGTCGGTATAGGCACACAGGTGTCTATAGTAAAATTGGAAATTTTTACAGTCTGCAAAAATATTTTCTTTTGATCCATTACTACAAGTTTCTAGGACTAACAATTAAAATAACAGTGTTTTTTCTTAACATTTCAGTTTGCATAGTTAAAGTGTTTTGTTCTTGGCTTAAAATTAACTTTGTAGAAGTGTGTATGCTCTCTCCTCATGTCTTCAAAGGAAATCTTGGAGATCAAAAACACTTATAAAAAACTCATATTGATTGTTCAAAAACACTTATTTTATAAAGGATGAAGTAAAACTTTCATGTTTTTTCAGTAGGATTTTTCACGTTGTGTATGCTCTTCCTTCGCGCCTTTTTAGAGATCTTAGGAATCAAAAGAAAAGTGTAAAATTATCTTTCTTGACATCAACCTACAAACTGGAAAATTACCAAAAATGTTTTCTACAGGGACCTAATGCTTGTCAAAGAAGGGTGTCAAAAAACAAAAAAACAAAAATTGCTAATACACATGTTCTTACAGGTTGCCAAATGGTGTGCCACTTAAAACCACATTAAGATAAGCAAGATAAAAAAACACCATATTCAAAACATTGTACTGCAAGTTTCGAAAAAGGGTACGTCCCTATCTGCTCAACTGGAACATAACCCCTTTGGAATAATGCCTTAAGCTATAATAATGGGGGTGGCTCCATGAACCCTAAAGTAATCCACCATTGAGTAACCTCATGGATGAAACAGGAAGCGCTTCACTTACCCACTTGACTAGTACGCCTTGTGAGATAGAGTTACTGGTTATCCGTATGGGGACCCCAGGGAGAGCACACATGGACGCACTAGTTGCCCTTTGTGCTCGAAGGGGCTAAAGTAAAGCCGAGATACTCCCAAGATAGGTAAGGGACTATTTGGGTAAATTGCACTCGCTTAAGAAAACTTTGTAACACCAAGGTAAGAGAACTTATTAAGGAGACCATTTTATCTTGGAGCCCACTTTGCTAGTCCTTTGTTGCATTAAGCCATCACAAAGCGACAACTCATCTGGAATTTGAACCTTGTTTTTTGAAAAAGGAAAGGAACCCTTGTGAGTTTGATCTAAGTGTCTTTTCATCATGAGACTAAACTATGTCCCACTTTCGCTTAGTTTTATTCTTGTCTTCAGACAAGGTGAAGCTCTACCCAAGTGACGCTTGGTTTGTTTCTATCTTGTAATCAATACCCTTACATTCTCAATGCCCATTTTTCAGGGTGAGAAAGGAGCGTACCTCATGCATTTTTATCAAAGATAGTGCTTACCACTTTTTTGTCCATTTACGCCCATCCATGTTTGCGGCTAGGTTTTTAAACGTCTAAAGTGCACAGGTATGCTTTTCGTATATTTGATAAAAGTCCTTCCATCTTGACTTTAGGATCATCTTCACCAATGTGGGTACGATTAATATTTTGTCTCTTCTTGATTTTATAGTTTTTTTTGTATCTTAGACACACAATCTTGGTACTTACATCGTGTTCTCATTTTGTGAGAAAATGGTATAATTATCTTTATTGCATGGTTATGTTGCTCACCACGATTTGAAACTCCTTGCTATACTTATGATTTGGTTTTGATTTTGACATCATCTGGGTCTTCTTGAAAAGTGTCAATAACACCTTATATATATCATAATAAATTTTTCATGGTACTAACACCGTGCTTTCTTGGTTAATGTATTACGGTGAAGTTGTTATGTTATATGTATTCATGAATTCCATTTTTCCGAAGGTTTGGATTTCATCAGCATTCAAACAAAGTTTTACATATACCTTATCAAGGGACTCTGACGGCATCATGCTAGTACTTGGGCCTTGTTAAGGTTCTAACTGGACCTACATATTGATACATCATTTTCGCTATCTATTTTTAGGGCATAGGCTTCGAAACAACAAACTGAGTGATCATAACATTTAGGTGTTCATATGAGTGTTCCTTGATAAAAACAACTACATAACACTGCATCTAGGATACACTATGGTACAGTTCAAACATCACCTTGAGTAGCTTGCAGAAACCATACACTTAGGGGTCACACTAGCTACATACCAAACATCTGTTAGTAATGCCTTAAATCATAAAAATGGCAGCCAAATCAAATGAGCATGATATAGGAGAAAACCCTTTCAACACCTTCCCACTTATTGGTCACAATTTAGCACCACTCTTTTATCAAGTCAAGGATACAAAGACGTTAATTGATCATAGTGGAGAAGATTTAGACTCTTCCGGAGAACAGCAAAGGTTATACCTAAATAGATTTGACAAACTCCTATATTATAATAAAGATCAAGTACTCGCAAGAGTCTTAGCATTAGGAGATAAACTTCCACACGAGCGTGAGGAAGAAACAAAGGTCACTAACCCCAACCTAGGAGAGCAAAAGATTCATGTTAGAAATAGATAAACCTTTTTATGTGGGATACACTTCCACTTCTAGGCAACATAAATCCGCTGTCGAAGTTGAACCATTACGAAAACCCCACTATAAAGCTTCACGTAAAGTGAAAATTCAGTGAAAAACTTACCCTCCTCTGAAATTTGATGAAGAAGAGGACCCCCTGGTTGAGGAGAAGATCCTCCAAAAATAGATCTTGAAGTTGAGTCAGAAACTAGCAAACCTAGGCTCTTCAAGAAGAAACATATACAAAGACAAAGACAAAAACAAAATTAACGAGTTTCAATTTGACCCACATACAGACTATACATTTAAGGCAATTCAGGATCAAAGGTCAATGTCACCTACTAAAGAGCAACTCATTCAGGAGGAATTGAAATCTATGAAAGATATGCTTACTACATTACAACAGGGAAATGTAGGCCAAAATAGAAAGTATTCATATGAAGAGTTATGTCCTTACCCCTTTGATAAGGACATGTTACAACAGCATTTCCCAAAATACTTTACCATTCCAAAGTTTGATAAATATAAGTGAAAAATTGATCCTCGTGATCATATAAAAGACTTTTGCATGGCTTGCTAAGAGGTCGTGTATAGCGATAATTTCTTAATATGACTTTTTCCTCACAGCCTAGGAGCTGTGGGATTGGAATGGTTCTATAGCATACCCAAGGGCACCATTACAACGTGAACCATGCTAGTAGAGAAAATTGTAAGGCATTACTCCTATAATATGGAAAGCGACATCACAATGAATTATCTATGTAACACAAAACAAAAACCCAATGAGACATTTGTAGGATTTTTTACAACAATGGCATGGGCTAGCTAGTCCCTTTCCTTGTGCCTTACCAGAAAAAATCAGTTAGTGAGTATATTTGTTCCTAACTTAAACCTAGAAATAGCCTTTCATTTACAAATGCATTATGGCTCAAACTTCAAAGAAGTCATAGAGAAAGGAAGTCAAATTGAGAAAGTCCTCATTCCCAAGGGAACTGCTTAAACATGTCACTAAAAACAAACATAAAGCCAAATCCATAGACAAACCTAAATTCTTCAATAAAAATAAACATGTTGTTGCTGATGGCATTATGGACTCTAAGAGAGTCCAAGCCATACAGACAGTCCCACTTTTAAAGATTTCGTAAGGACCTCATCCCAAAGTACGTACCAAATGTACATTTACATCCTTAACATAATCCTTATCTACCATCCTAAAACAATTAGATGACGTGAAAATGGTAGATTATCCAACTACAATAGTACCATATCCGGAAGATGCTCCAAAAATGGTTTGGTTCAAAGATCATGAATACTGCGACTTCCATCATGTTAAAGGACACAAAACATATAGATGTTTGAGATTGTGCCATTATATCCAAGACCTCATCGAGGAAGGGAAGATTGCTGTGGATTCTCCCCCTGAGTCTGGTAAAAGTTCAAATGAAAAAATGGGTATTTACAAGGAACCTTTTCCTAACCATGCAGATAAAAAGAAAAGAAAACCAAATCAAGGGAAAACCTCCAACAACTATAGGATTACTGCCTATGTGTACCCTAGAAATGATAGTCCTTATGATTCCCTCATTGGATGTATTAGCTCATCTAATTAACATATCAACACCATTAAGATTTTAGAAAAGAGTTGCGCAGTCGGCACGAGACGTGCCCGCTTAGTCATATAAGATCCTATGCATATCCCAAAGGAAGGTTAGTATAATTTAATAAAGTCAGTTAGATAAAACACCTGCTAGGATATATATTCTCGATCTCCTCAAGATCTCTAATGACCAAAAGAACATATTGTATAAAACTTTGTAAAATTTAGGGGTTTCCACAGAGGTAGACCCCACAAACCTTCAAGCCATGATTGCACGCCTAGACACCAATGATCATATTAATTTTGATCATAATGAAATCCCGCATAACAACCCAGAGCATAACTTACCCTTGTATCTAAAAGTGGTGGTTACCCGTTGCAAAATAAAAAGAGTACTTATAGATGGGGGATCTGGTCTAAATATTTGCACTTTGAAGCTGGTCAAGCAGTTAGTCTGTTCAAAAATAGAGCTAGGTGCTAAGACTATCACAATCACAACATATGACGATGAAGAAACAGAGTCAGCAAGAACTATAGTGGTTTTAATGGAGGTAGGACCAATGTGTTATGAATATTTCACCTGTTTCTTAGATCGTTGCTTTGAAGTGTTGACAAAACAAATAGGGTAACGGGCATAGGAGGAATACCTGTTCAAATGCTAGTTGATGGATTGTTACGCGCGTATGACTTCCAAATCCATAGCTGATTGTGAGAGCTTCCTTTTGACTAGGAGGAACTACCTGTAATGCAAAGAAATACCACCAGAAGGAGTTAAACAATATGGGCAGTGAATTGCCTAGTGTATGTTAGATCCGAGAAGTGTGATACTTCCTAGATGGCTATCAGTCCAGTATTTTAAAAAATTTAATGTTGTAAACAAATTAAATCCTATTGTAATTTGAAATGATTTAGGTATCTCACTTAAAACACAATAATAGATATATCTAATCTAACAGGCTAAGCTAGAATAGAATCTAAAGGTCAAATGATTGGTTCTGGGTTATGCATGTTTGACAGAGGTCTCGAGTAGATCACAAGTGGATGAGAGTGAAATGAAATGTGGTGGGTACATCTCTGTTCTGGGTTGTATGGGAAAATACAGAGAATGATGTCGATTAAGGGTAACCGACGATAGTTTGGTGTAACCGGTGCCGGTTACTGTGGAAATCTAGAAATGCCACAGAACAAGCTTTGGGTCTCCTTTGTGATTGCAAAAAGGACTTTGGTTGGTTCGAATGAGGTATTGGGTGATTGGGGTAGGCTTTAGTGAGTTTTTTAATGGGTATATGGAGGTGGAAATGTTGGAGAAGGTCAATAGGTGGCTAGGTAAACAATAGATGATAAAATGATGATGAAATGAAATAAACCAGAAAAGTATGACGTTATACTTACTTGGATTCTAGTCCTGAATGCCTGTGAGTGAGGGATGAAGGTGCTGATGAGAGGTTTGAAGGTTCTAAGTGATCACCAACTGAAGGAAAGCTTCTGTATGGACTACATGTACATTCCTCTTTGCTTGGTTAGATCAGATCATGGTTGGGATGGCTGTGTAGGAAAAAATGTTTGATCTCCTTCCTTGCATGCGGATTCTTGCTGGAATTCACTCTCTAAAGATGTGTTATATCTCTAAGATGTGTTAATGCTCACTAACCTTCTTCTTATTTCTTCCAACTTCCAACTTTCAACCTTGAGAATAAGGTTGTTTTGGGGTTAAAAGGGTAACCGACGACGGTTCCGGCTTAACCAGCGACGGTTAGGGGTAACCGGCATCGGTCAAGGTGGAATTTCCTACGTTTACTAAACTAGGGATATCCTCTTGATTTCCTCGGATCTCATGTCGTTAACCTTCGGATTAGAGTGGGAGCTTCTTGTGAGCATGCGGGAATGTGGTTAGAGGGAATGTAGGCTTTGATTTTTAGGGTTTGGGCAAGTCTTAGTTAGTTACGGCAACTTAATAAGAATAGGTCTTAGGTAGAGTTGGCTTGGTGAGGTGTCTAAGTGAACTATATGTGTGGATGTTATTTAAAATAATATATTTAAATAATAAATATAGTGCGGATAATGCATTAATTTAATTAAATTAATTAAATTAATATTAGTAGGGTGAAAGGGGCCATGGCTAGGCGAATGTGGTGAAGGGTGTTTATTTGTCGAGGGACCAAAGGAGAGTGTGACCTAATTTTAGTGTCTACATTTTGCCCCTTTTTGTTGCGTAGCTTGTATTGGTAAGTGAAGCTAACAAAAATAAGATGTGGTTGCCCCATGTTTGGGTGAAGGTGATCCCCCTCAAACCAGGAACTAACGAGGTAGTAGGCAGGATTGGTGAGTGGTTTGATAAAGAGTTAAATGTGACGAAAAGGTAGGTGAGCACAGGGAAAAAGGATAAAAGGTCTACTCAGGCCATTCCAGGTAATGGTTCTAGGTCAAAGGTAGTAACAGTAAAATGCACGCACACGTATAAACTGCAGCACGCTACCGGGTTGAAGAGAAGGCAAACTCTACATCGTCTAAGGTCGATAGGTTTATCCAAACAAGGTTGAAGTGATTCCGGTATTCAAGGTATAGGATATGGTCAGGAAACATGACATAGGTCAGATGTAGGAATGTTTAGGTATATTCTAGTACACCAAGGGTTGGGTCAGAATAAAAAGTCACGATAATAGGCTAGGTAAGGTCATTAGGTCAACAACACAGGTAACAGTGGCCGTAGGGTATAACAAACACATGAGGTCAAAGGTCACTAGTGATGGTCCAGGTCCAAATATCTAGGGCACAACATAGCTAAGGCGAAGGTAGGGGTAAAATAATGAGTCCCCAAACGAGGACAAAGGGAGGGAGGAAATGAGGAGGTCAGGAAAGGTAAGGTAAATGGGTTGGGTAAAGGTGGGGTTGGGTAAAGGATCAGGGTGAAGGGTGGGGTAAAGGGAAAAAGGGAAGGCAATGTGTAGGTGAGGGTGACTGATGTTAACCATGGATAACTGACGTCGGCATAGGGAAACTGACAATGGTTAGGTAGGGCACACGACTAATGTCGGTCAAGGGTAACCAACATCGGTTAAGTCGGGTTGGTTATAAAAACAAAAAATCCATGTTTGTTGGTATTCATTTGTTATTTACAAAGTGAGAAAATAAAAAAAAGGGAGAAAAGAGAGAAAAGTGTCCGAAGGAAACAGGCAGTGAGTTGGTAGTGTGATTGGACGAGGGTTTGGTTGGTGAGCAGCGGGTCCACGAGATCAGGGCGAGAGATTTGATTGATCAGAGGTTGTGGGTAGCTATTCAGTGATGGAAGAGGCCAGGGAGGGACTGGACAGGCCACCGGTACAGCGGCCAGACATGCCACCAAGATGGCGGTAACGTGATGAGGTAAGCGCCCTATAGTACATTGTTGATTTGATATATTAGAGGAGTAGAGTATTCTTATTTGTACGTTGTTGTTGGTTTTTGGTTTTTATGGGTAGGTAAAAATTAAATTTGGGTATGGGGGGGATAGCGGGAAAAAAGAGGAAGGGGGAGGGTAATAAATGGTATAGGTGGGGTGGTTAGAAGTCTAGGGGTAGTCTAGGTCATTTTAGGTGGGGTAAAAGTGGCAGGGGGAGTTTTTTAGGAAAGGGAGGTTTTGGGAAGTCACAAGTTTTTCCGCGACAATGACTGGCATCGGTCAAGTGTGGCCACCATCGGTTGGGTGGAACTAGTATCGGTCACTAAACAAGTGATTGATGTTGGTTAAGGGGTAAAAGTGGTCTATAAGGGTGAACCGGTATCGGTCACTAAGCAGGTGACCAATGTCAGTTTAAGGGTGACCGGAGTCGGTTAGGATGAACTGGTACCGGTCAGGCTTTTAGGCACAAGGGTGCAAAAATTGATGTGGGCTAGGTATTTGAGATGGGTAAGGTGAAAATAGGGTGGAGGGTAATGATAATTGGTGAATATGGTCATGGTAAAGGTAAATTAATGTTGTGTTTGTATTAGATGTAGGGGAGAGCACAGTTACATATGCAAGATAGGGTTTCGCCGCTACTGGTGATAGTGTGTAGTGCAGTGACCCCATTGGAGCTGCACCATATGGAGGCAGTGGGCTTGAGTGGGGTTCGTCACTATAGACATGTTTTTCGGAATCCCAACTTGATGTTCATGCTCATCGATAGATGGGATCCCGCGACCAACACGTTCCACCTACCGACAAGTGAGATGACTATCACCCTAGAGGACGTGTTTTGGATTTTACGGTTACCCATATTGAGTGCCCAGGTGTACTCTATCTCCTCCGAGGCCTTAGAGGAGTTGATTGGGAATATTTTTGGTGAGGGAGCGGCTGATTTGAGATTTCATAGTGCCAGTTTGAGCTATGGAGAGATGTACCTAGCCCATCCGGATGAGACGAGGCTAGTGGTTTTGTTGATGGAGGCAGTGTGCTGTTATACACTGCCAGCTGTAGAGGGTGGACACTTTCCTCGATCACTGATGGGGGTACTCCATGATATGATGGTGCATGAGACATGCTTTTCCTAGGCACCAACATTCTTAGTGTAGCTATACAAATCTGTGGGTATATGGACGGTTGCTCAGGTTTAGTATGTGTTGTACATTTATACTACACTATTTGGCATACGAACACATAGTGTGCATGCAAATGATAGGGATTCCCTGAGCACATGCATTCCCAGCTAGATTTGTGTAGGTGGGATACAGGAGTTGGGTGCAAGTGATAGGAGAATGAAGATCAGATAGGCCGACACATGATATGGCCCATTTTCAGTAGTTACTAGAGGGATTGTCTGGAGTGGACATTATATGGAGGCCATATGTGGGATTCCCCTCATATAGGCATATGCATGAGGAGCTAGCTGAGATCCTGTTAGAGAGGTGGATATAGGGTCGCCATGTCAGGGAGGATGAGATGATCTCGTTAGACAGATTTTGATGGAATTTCATGCTCTTATAGGACATTCCTCCGCCTTTCCCATAGTATTGGAGAGATGACGTGGAGAGGCCCCTACCTCTACCATATCCTACAGTGCCCAAAGGGGAGGAGGAGCAGCCTGTGGATCAGTGGATAGATGATGCCGAATGTACAAATAGGTACAAGAAGTGGTGGGAAGCTCAGTTACGAGCCATACCACCCAGACCGGGGTAGATAGACCTAGCTACCATTACAATGCAGAGAGGCGTCCTACAGCGGTAGGTAGCTATTTTGATTACCCAGTTGGGTATATTGTAGATATAGTTGGAGGGTTTGGACGTAGAGGTAGCAGAGCTACACGTACAGGTGGCCAGTTTACAGGCCCAGATGGCAGATGGAGGAGATGGAGGAGATGGAGATGGTCAAGGGGGATGGTCAGGTGGCAGCCTTACAGGCTTGGTTGGCAGGTTTACAGGGCTAGTTGGCCATAGACAAGGCATAGATTGGGGCCTTACAGGCCCAAACACATGCACCGGGGCAGGGGCCACCACCACAGGCACCGGGAGAAGGTCTCAGTTCACAGGCCGGCGCAGGACAGGTACAAGAGCCGAGACCTTTGGGACCACCACACACCATGCCTATATCCAGGTTACGGGATGCCCTAGGTGAGGTGAGATACTATCAGGACCAGCTTATGGTGGCTGGGATAGATTTCATATCCTATGCTGAGTACAGGGCACAACAGGCATCCAATGAGAGGATGAGATCCCACACTCATAATGTGGAGAGCACATGAGGTCAATGAGCTATGAGGCCTAATCAGGGAGAGGCCACCAGCGCATGGCGACTAGCTCTAGGTGAGGTGCTAGCAAGGACATAGGAGGTCGAGGGTATAGGTGACACAGAGATGGAGGACATCCGGTGAGATGCCTGATGTGCGGTCACCTAGTTTTTGATGTATACTATTTTTTTTATACATATATCGGCATGCGTGTCAAAGACAGTGAGGATGTACAAGTGATTTGTATATTTTGAGCATATATCGGCCTACATTCCGAAGATATTTTGTATTAATTCATTCTTTTTTATATATATGAGACCGGCCTGCGTGTTGATGACATTTTGTATTGTATATCAGCCTGCGTGCCGACATTTTGAGATGATGGACATGATGAGATAGGAATGTATATTGAGATACACATTTATTGATTTATATGATGAGATACATGGTATTTTGTGATGTGTTGATGTGTTTGTGAGATATTGGATGTATGGATTTTGTTAGATGAGATATGGGTTTGTTGTTTTGATATGGAAAGAAATTAGGTGAGTTAGGCATGATGGAGTCAGGTTAGGTTAGGCATGGATCGAGTCAAGTTGGTTAGGCATGGTTATATTAGGTTTGGCAAGGAATGGATTGAGTTAGGTTGGTTAGGCATGGATCGAGTTAGGTTTGGCTAGGCATGGATTGTGTCAGGTTCTTTAGGCATGGTTGAGTTGGGTTGGTTTAGGCATGATTGAGTTAGGTTTGTTAGGCATGGTTGTGTTGAAAGTAGTTGAAGTTGTGATTCATTATTATTTTTGCAATGAATGATACTATGATTCATATGTGAGAAGCGGTATAATCTATGCATAGTGATGATAGAGAAATGGTAAGTGTAATAAATATATAAAATATGAAGCAACTTGTTATGTATGTGGCTTAATTTCCAATTTTGTATATAAAAGTGAAACAAAGTAATGTGTGATGTAATGGTGGGGAACATGGAAGATGAATTCTTTAGGGTAGAGGATGGCCGAGCTAACCTCCAAGGGCCCCATGCCCTCAGAGTGCTGCCTACATAGTCCCGGCGAAAAGGGACCTCAGGCCGATGTAGTTCTCCCATAAGCTAGGGAAGAAAATAAGGAGGTGTGAAAATGAGTTGGTAGGTTTTTGGGCATGTTGTGGGTTTAGATCTGCTAGGCATGGGTAGATTATAGGTAAAATGATGTAAGTGGAGGTGATTGTGGTGAAAGAAGGAGATTACCCCAAAAGTAAGCATTGAGGACCAAGTCCTATATAAGGTAATAAAAACGTAAACAAAGATGGTTAAAAGAGAAAAGGGGGTAATAAAACCACCTAATGGGGTAGGATAATACCGAATGGATCATACCTTGGTAGAGGTGATGAATGTAAGACCCTAAAGACATTGCAGGATGGAATGTTCTACGGTGATGATCACCAAATTTCTAAGTTCCAAGAAGTCCCTTGAGGCAGTACGAAATGAGAGTGGGCATGGTTCCAAGGGTTAAGAATAGGTAATTTTTATATGGTATGAGGTAGCATGCACTTTGGGCAAGAGATTTGAGGTCACAATGGGCAAGTCCATGACAAAAAGGTTGATTGTTTTGACTTATAGGTGAGATAGACTGATCGATGCGGGAAGTCTATATGGGAAAAATTGAACTCGTTGAGGTCTTCGTGAAGCTGATCAATGTGGGAAGCTTCGATTACTCTCATTTTTTTTGAAGGGCTTTACATAGCTATGGGAGAAGTCTACTTATAGTAGCAGTTTTCGAGAGGAAGATGTCCTTTTGAGGGAGTCATATTTTTATTAGGAGTTTTACTCAAGGAGTTTGGTCCCATTGCGAGTTCTTTATAGTCATGGATAAGACCAAGCTGAAAGATAGGACACTTGTTCAAAGGGAAAATTTAAACGACCATGGGATCTCATCTAAAGGTAGACGAAAAAGTATCCATGAGAATCATGTTATGTGTAGTGTTGTGGTACACATATATAAGAGAAGATAACTAGTGATGGGTACTCACATGATTCTTGTTTAATCATTAGGGAGGTGTATGGAGTGAATGGCGCTCAAGGGACGAGCATGGAAGAGGCAAAGGGTGAGGTAGGACAATAAGTCAACAATAGAATGGTCAAAGATGCAAGGCGTTAAGGGGCTCAGGGTCAGGTTTACCATCAAGAGAAGATAAATGATAAGCACCTAATCCATAGGTATGAGTCATGATGTATGGTCCAAGCCAATTAGGAGAAAATTTGCCCCGTTTACTTTTTTCTGCTTTGGTTACATGTTGATTTTCTTTTAGGACAAGGTCACCGACTTGGAAGGTTTGTTCATGAACATCTTTTTGATAGGCACGTTTGATACGTTGTTGGTAAACTTGAAGGTGGTCCAGAGCGTTAAGACGATATTCGTCTAATAACTCTAGTTGTGCTAAACGGACCTGATGAAAGTCATCATTAGTGAGCATGTCATGGAGAGAAATATGGAGTGAGGGGATATGGACTTTGAGAGGTAGAACAACCTCTATACTGTAGACCAGATAAAATGGTATGGCCACAGTGGAAGTACGAATACTAGTGCAGTATGCCCACAGTGCAAAAGGAATGTGCATATGCCAATCCTTCCTAGTATTGTCAACCACTTTCATGAGACTTTTTTTGAGGGTTTTATTAGTGGATTCACCTTGGCCATTGGTTTGTGGGTAATAAGGTGATGAGAAACTAAGCTTTATGCCAAATTAATCATAAATTCTTTGCAATGTTTTGTTTTTGAATTGTTTTCCATTATCAATGATGAGGCGATGAGGAACACCAAAGTGAAAAATGATGTGGTGGTTAATAAACTCACATATTTTCTTGGCTTTCATGGAGATGAGTGGTATGGCTTCCACCCATTTTGTATAGTATTGGGTAGCAGTGATGATCCATTGATGGCGTTGGGACAAATGAGGATTGATTTCTTCGACAAGATCCAAACCCCATTAAGAGAAGGGACAAAGGTCATGAGTGACTTGTAAGGCGTGACTAGGTGTATGATGAAGATTAGAATGTTTTTGGAATTTTACACAACGTTTGACGTAGTCACAACAATCATGGTTAAGGTTTGGCCAATAATAGCCTAGGTGAAGAATACGCTTAGCAACAGCAAGGCCACTAAAGTGACCTCCACATATGACCTCATGAACCTCCTTAATGTTATAAGGAATTTCAGAGCTTGTGAGGCATTGTAAAAGAATACCATCAAAGCCGCACTTATAGAGGAGGCCCCCTAGAATGACCTAACGAGAGACATTTTTAAGGAAGGCACGTTGTTCGTTATGGCTGAGATCAGGAGGTAAGATGGAGAGATAAAGATAGTTGGAGTATTGTTTATACCATAGGTCACTTGGGTCAGGGGTAGCAGTTCTGATCGTGTAAAAATTGTGAGGTAAATAAGAAGGTGATTGGAGTCATTTTACGTTGACAAAGATTGTAGAATTGGTAGGTGAAGCGGGCATTTGGGAAGCTAAGTAGGCCATGGTATCTGCAAATTTGACATCTAGGGCGTAGGCGGCTTGGAGACCTAGTATGAGCACTTTGTATTTGACAATATTGTTGGTGCATTCAAAATCTAGTTTGAAAGACAAAGGCATGGGTTCACCATCAAGAGGAATGAGGATAATACAAGCCCCGCCCCCACGCTGACACTTGGAACTGTCAAAAAAGAGTGTCATTTGATAAGGAGGTTCATCCAGGGAAAGGGTAGCAATCGTATCATCTGGAAAGTCAAAATTAGAGGGTTGATCCCCAGAAATAGGTGCATCAACAAATTGGACGGTGATAGCCTGGCCCTTAATGGAATTTTGATGAATGAATTCGAGGTCAAGATCAGCTAAAAGCATAAGACATCATGCGGCACACTGATTTCGATAAGGTTTGGTGTACATGAAGTGTAAGGGGTCAGTTTTGGTCACAACATAGGTTTTTTGGTTGAGTAGGTAATGACGGAGTTTGGTGGCAATGAAAACTAAGCCTAAGAAAAGTTTTTTGGGATGGGTGTATCGGGTTTCATAGTCCAAAAGAGTATGGCTGATGTAATAAACCACCTGCTCCCTGTTTGTTCATCATGATGAGAAAGCATGGCTGCCAAGGAGTGATCGGTAGCGGATATGTATAGGTAAAAAGGTTGATTGTCTTTAGGTGGAATGAGTATGGGTGGTTGGAGGAGGTATTGTTTTAAGGCCTCAAAATCATTGTAACAGTCATCATCCCATTTAAAGGAGAGTTCCTTCTTGAGAAGATGATAAAATGGTTGACACTGATCAAATAATTATGAAATGAAATGACGAATAGATTGCAACTTACCTTGTAGGCTACAGATTTGTTTAAGGTTAGTTGGCGGAGCTATTTCCAGAATGGCCTTGACTTTAGCAGGGTCAACTTCTATACCATGGAGGGAAACGATAAACTCTAGGAGCTTTCCTGAAAGAACCGCGAAGATGCACTTCTTAGGTTGAAGGTGGGCGTCATATTTAATGAGGCGATCAAAGATGGTTTTAAGGATGGAAAGGTGATTAGAGCGATGTTTAGATTTGGCCAAGAGATCATCCACGTAATCTTCCAATATGCGATGCATGATATCATGGAAGATGTAAGTCATAGCCTGCTGATATGTGGAACTAGCATTTTTAAGTCCAAAATGCATGACTCGATAGAAAAAGGTCCCCTAAGGGGTGATGAATGAGGTCTTGTGTTGATCTTCTGGGGAAATCAAAATTTAGTTATAACCCGAGAAGCCATCCATGAGTGATAGCATCTCGTGACCAGCGGTGAGGTCAACCAGTTGATCAATACCAGGTAAGGGAAAGTCGTCTTTCACGAAGGCTAAGTTGAGGTCACGGAAGTCCGTGCAAATGTAGAGTCCCCTAGTTGGTTTAGTGATATGGACAATGTTAGAAATCCAACAAGGATAATGAATGGGTAAGATGAAGGAAACAGAAAGAAGGTGCAAAAGTTCTTCTTTGACGAGAAGAGAAATGCGAGGGTGTATTTTCCTCAGCTTTTGTTTGATGGGTTTGGCATCGGGAATGATTCTGATATTGTGGACCACTATAGTGGGGTCAATACTTTACATTTCTACATAAGACCAAGCGAAAGCATGGTTATGATCTCTGAGAAAAGAAGTGATGGCTTCATGTTCAGCAACATCTAAAGATTTTCCAATCTTTAGGATGTGTGGGTCGTCCTGAGTATGAATGTTGATCTCGATAGTTGGTTCATTCAACATGGTTTGCATCTCAGAGGGTAATGAATGATGAATATATGATTCTTCTGCACAAAGTTAGGTGAGTATGGATTCATCATCCTGACATTGAACGACGTTAATTGTAGGTGTGTCATCATCAATCATTTCAGGATATAGGAAGGGAAGAGTGGAAGGGGCCTCACCCTCGCATTGATAAGTCAGAGGCCCCAAGGAAATGGTGTTCATGAATTTTTTTTTAGGAGGGATAGATTCAAGATCCATTGACTCCGTCAGTGAAAGTGGAAAAGAGCTAGCATCCTTAATGAGTTCAATGCGGGCTTGTTTGGTAGGTGGTTCGGGAAAGCTGATACCACTACGGTCGTTATGTTTGCGGGTGGTACATGGAATAATGGTATGACGACCTTGATTGTAAAATCCAAAACCAAAACCATTCCACGCACATTAGTGTAGGAAGGAGTGGGCGAAATGGTGATTGGTAAGTGATTGGAAGTCAACAAAAAATGGGTGGGTTTGTGATGGTGGTTCAGGTGTATGAGTGGTTGTATCAAGTCCCCTATTAGTGAGACTAGTACGAAGGTGGGGAGGACCATAAAGGAGATGTTCTCCTATACATTGATCATAGCGAGGGTGTTGCTGAAGGCTTCCATACTCTTGTGGACTAAGAAATGTGTTGACACTATATAGGCGGTACTCCCCTTGAGTGACGCATTGAAAAAAACCTTCCAAGGGATCAATGGTTGGTATGTAGGTAGCCGGTATGGATAATGTGTTGGAGGTCGATGTTGAGGTGGAGTTAACGGATTGGGAAGGTAATGGGTTAACCATGGAGGTTATGGCAGTGGTAGGAATGGAGGAGGTATGTACAGTAGAAGTAGTGGATGTACTGGTAAGTGGAGGTGTAGCTGAAGCGGTAGTGGTCACGGAGGTAGACGACTTGATAGGTATGAGCACATCATTGGGTCGGTAAAGCATGTTGTATGTTTTGAAAGGTGATGGGTCAGCTAGAATGGTATAAGTGTGTCCTTCGTGTTCAAACTTTACAACAACGATGTAAAGTTGAAGGAACACAACCCATGACACGGATCCAGGGTCTGCCAAGCAACAAGTTATATTGGAATTCCCCCTCCAAAACGTAAAACAATTCTGGAACAGTGTGGGGACCCATGCGAACGTGGAGGAAGACAGTTCCTAGTGTAGAGGTGATAGCATCATTGAATGATCGCAACATGACCAAATGTTTATGCATGTAATTTCTAGGTATGCGTATTTGAGTGAATGCATGGGATGAAATGATATTAATGCTAGAACCCCCATCAATAATCACATGACATACCCATATGTCATAGATGTGGACAGAGATGAAGAGGGATGGGTCTAGGTCATTGTGTTGGTGTGGCGTGATCTCTTCCTCTAAGAAGCTAAGGGAGGCCACTTGGTGAATAGGGTTGGGTGAAGATGAAGATAGTAATTTGGTGAGAGAGGCTACATGATGGGGTGTGATAATGGAGGCTACGGGTGTAGGGTCATTGGGTAAAACCTTGATAGATTGAAGAACCTCCATGAGAGCTTGATGATGGGATTCTGAGGTTTGAATGAGGTCATATAGGGACATTTTGAGGGGATATTGGTGTAATTTTTTGAGCATGGTGCGATGTGTGACACCATTAGAAATGGGGTACGTGGGACCGTGGATAGTGATTTTAGGTATGGGTGCAGATGGTATGTTGGGTATAGAATTGGTTGGTGGGTCAGTTGCCTTTTCTTTAACCTTCTATGCACATGTAGTGACATGTATCATGTTGATTTGAGGGGAGTTGGAAAATGGATAAGGTGTAGGGTGAGTGGTATAACGACATGACGAGGGAAAACCTAGTAGAGAAGAAAAACCCTATGATGTGAGTTGGGTGCAACAACATTTGGGGTTGTGGCATGGCAAGTTCTTTGATGCAAACCATGTTAATTTCAAATCTTGGTTGTGGATCTAGGAGCTATGAGGGTAAAGGTTGTGGTTGTTGAGTGGGCAGTATGGGAATGGGTATTGGTGTAGTAGGATCCTTGTCGAGAAGGTCGTCGTCGTCAAATTTGGTTTCTGGTGGACACAATTGGATGAGGATGGTTTTCATGGCCTTACAGTTCTCCACATCATATCCTGGAACACGATGGTATGTTCAAATTTTAGTATCGTCAAACCCTTTTGACTTGGGTTTGAGGGGGTCGTAAGGTCTGAGTGGCGGTAATGTGATGATAGAAGTCTCAAGGAGGTTGGTTAAAATTTTGGCATAAGACCCTGCTAGTGGATCACAATGGGAAGTGAACGTGGGTTTGGGTGTAGGTGTAGGTGATTGTTGGGGAACGGTCTTTAGAAGAGGAGGGGGTTGAGCCATGGGTTTGGGTGCTAGTGTGGTTTTAGGTGTCGATCGTGGTTGTTTAGGTAGGGGTATAGTAGGTGAACGGGTAAGAGGGTGTGTGGTTGTTTTGACTACATTAGTGTGGGGTAGTGGAGTTTTGTTTTTGGGTTGCACCTTCTTGGGTAAATGTGATGTGGGTGTAAGAGGTCTAGAAGGAAAAGCAGATGGGGGAAGAGGGTGAGTTACCCATGGGGACAATGGGGGTGTTGTGAAGGTAGATGATGCGGGTCGTACTTGAGGTATGAGAGACAATGACTGAAGTGTAGTGGGTAGTGAAGAAATAGTTGAGGGTATTAGAGGTATGTGTGGTAAAGAGGCTGTAGGTGTAGGTGTAAGTCATGTTGGGCATCTAGGTAGGTCAAAGGTTTGTGAGGAAGCAATGGGCTGTTGTGTTTTTGGTTTATTGGTGTGTGGAGGTTGCTTGACCATTTTGGGCAGATGAGGTCCTAAGATAGACGGGATAGGTACAAGTGTGATTGGTACAGCCAGGGTATGAGTTATATGGGTATGGTGATTTTGTTTGGGTGTCGGAGTAGGTGTGGTGTTGTCTTTGGAGGATGTAGCTAAATCTAGTTTGATATGTGGGTGAGTAAGGCTGGTGGTCAGGGTGACCCCTAAAGTGGTTATAGATTTAGTCAAGGAAAATGTTGTAGCTATGGGTTTGGGTATAGGTGTAGGTTGAGTTATGGGTAAAGGTGTGGTTTGAGATATAACAGGTGTCATGGAAGGAGTTGTGATAGAGCTGGTTGGGTTTGGTTTGATTGGTCGAAATATTTTTTGGTAGATAGTGAAGGTATCAGCAAGGGATCTTTGCATCTGTGTTGAGACGGGAAGTAAAAGGCACCCCCATAGTAGAGCCCTATCCACATAATCTAAGTGATTGGAAAAACATGAGAACAGAACGTCTATAGGTGGATTTGGTGAGGACCTAATGGTAATTCCCGTAAAATGTGTCTTAGAGATGGGGAATTGGCTAGCTTCAACTTCCGTGGGTAAGAGAGCCGAAAGTAGGTCTGTAGGATGTTGGGTAGCCGATGGAGAATGTTCGCTAAGAGGAAAAGCTATCTCAACTGGGTCTATGATAGGTGGTGGAGATGATGGGTGGAGGAGTTAATGGGTGATCCTCTATGGGTGAAGGAGGAAATGGTTGCTCCTCTATGGGTGGAGGAGGTACTGTAGCTAAAGGATCTCTAAGTGGTGAAGCTAGGGGTGAGATGGTCTCAATGTTAGTGAAAGATTCCTCCGTAGGTGATGAAGGAGATGAAAGGTGTTCCTCTGTTTGTGAAGGAATAGGGGAGGTTGGTTCTAACACGGAAGGAGAATTTTGGGTTAGGATCTCCTCTATAAAAGGACTATGGGGTAATTAGGAGGTGATGGGTACATCATTAAAGATAGCATGAACCTCGTGGGTATGGGTATCATGAGTTGAGGCCTTACCGATTTGATCAAACAAAGGGACATGGTTGGGAAATGGTTTCTTGAAGATGTGTAGGTTTTGGTTGGCAGGTGCATTAGGATTATCCATGGTCAACTCACATTTCTCGAGCATTTCTTGGACAATATTTTTGAAAGTGATGTAGTTACCATCACTATGACCCTTTACTCGATGATAATTACATAAATCATGTTCTTTATACCATGCGGGCATGGGGCGAGCAGGGTCAAAACTAGTGTGTGGTTTTAAGGGTGGAAGATTGATGGCTTCAGCTTTGAAAAGATTTTCTAAGATAGAAGAGTAAGGCTCCCCGATTGGGGTATATTTCTACTGCTCTCGTATGAATTGAAATTCTTGATAGGTGAGAGATTAAATGAAGGGGTAGCCTGATTTGATGGATGTGCTGGGCCAACCTTGAGTACCACTGTGTTAGCTATGCCCTTAGCTTTTGAATAATTGGTTTTTGGTTTAGAAGAAGAAGAGGTATCACTCGACTTGAATGTCAAATTCTTATTGCGTAATTGAATTTTCTTCTCTTCGATGGCCTGAATCTCTAACTTTCGTGCCATAGTGGATGCTTCGTTGAATGTTTGAAAGGTTTGGACTTGCAAGTTTGGTGAGATATGCCTAGCACAAGCCTGTGTGAAGAGCTCGATGAGTTCTGTTTGTGGTAGTTGGAAGGTAAGTTGGTTGATCAGGCTATGCCAGTGAGTGAAAAAATATATGATAGATTCGTCCTCATACTAACGTGTGGAGTATAGATCGGTCATGGTAACCTTCTTGACGATATTGATAGAGAAATGATCCAAGAAGGCTTGGGCTACCTGATTGAATGAAAATGTAGTGTCTTGGTAACCCACTATACCAATCTAATGTAGGTCCAGTGAGGGACATGGGAAAGGTCCTCAAAAGCAAGGCATCATCATGAGCAATTAGATAACACCCATGTTTGAACGATTGCAAATGTTGCTGTGGGTCTTATTTGCTATTGAAAACAATTGAATTTAGGCATTTCCCAATGCACAGGGTATGAGTGGATAGGAATGGATGGGTGAATGGGCTCATTGTAAATCTCATCGTAGGTGAGAGTGTTGTGGGTTCCAGAAACCGATGCCTCCAATGTCTACATCTTGTCCAACATCAATTTAATTAGGTCGTTGGTGGTTTGCAATGATTGGGTGCCTCCTGTAGTGTGAGAGGGTTGGTTTTGGGCATATAACAGGGGTGGCACTCCAGTGTATGATGCTGCCATGTAGGTGGATTGAGAAGAACGAAGTGAAACATGGGGTACGTATTCGATGTGTATAATTGATGAAACGGGAGGTTTTTGATAGTATGTATATGGGGGTGGAAGGGTCATGGTAACCCTAGTGGAAATAGGGGCTAATGATTAAGGAATAGAAAGGACCACATTCTGAAATGGGGTAGGGGTCACTGACATTGGAGGTGGTAATGTAGCTATGCGTATGTGTGAGACATTATGGGTGGATGAGGTTTTTTTTGGGATAGTTGTCACGGGTATGGTGGATGTAGCAGGTGCCACGGAGGTAGCAGACATGGTAGTTATAATGGGTATAGGACCTAGCTGCGAAGCGATCGAGAGTAAGGTAGGTATGGGCAGCACGGAGCCAGATGGGGCCAATGTGGGAGTGGAGTGAGATTCAGGGGATAGATACAGGCATGTCGTATATCAACTGATCCAAGGCATCTTGAGTGGATGAGTGGGAAAGGTAGAACTATAAGGCGGCAGGGTTTTGGTCAAGGAGTCGTGCAAACTCCTCATCTTTGGTAGCAATAGTAATAGGCTCGATGGGCTCCATGGTTGGTGATAAAATGGAAGGTGGTGAAGGAATGGGTGGGAGTGGTTAACAAATGATGTGAAATACGAGTGCGCGTGCTTGTCTTTGGGTCAGCACCATGTGAAACAGTACTGATCAAGTAGGGATACTTCTCTGTAAATGACACAGAGAACAACAGGAACAAGTGAATCTAGCGGTAAAAAGTGGATTAGGTACCAAATGGTGGTTGGAATGTGAAACAAGCTAATCGATGCCGGTTAGGGAAAACTGACGCCAATCAGGGGTAACCACTGCCGGTCACTGTAGAAAATGGACAGTGAGTGAAAAAATAAGGTAGAAGGTGAAATCTGACAGGTATGCCAAATTTGATGACATTTACAACGTCAATGGGTATGATGGTAGTGACAGGGACTGTGAAAAGTAGAAGAAAATGAATAAAAATGTCCTTTTGAGTAGGTTAGCAAAAGGACCTGGAACCGACGTCGGTTGGGTGTAACCGACGAAGGTCAAAGGGTAACCAATGAATGTTACTGTGAAATTGAAAAAATGAAGAAAGAAAAGTGGTTGTGAATTAAAATATGGTGTGGAATCAGACCCAGAATTCTGAGAATGATGGTGGTATGGCCCAGGCACACTCAAGTGAAGACGGAATACATTGACTATGATGAGGAGCGTATAGGGATGAACAAAAAAAAGTGAATAATGTGATATCTCACCTCAAAATGCAAGCCAATCATAAACACTAAGAAAAATGTGATCCTAGGAGTGTCCTTTCTATTATGTTATTTAGGGACTGACACATGAATTGTGAAATAGAGTTTTTTGGTGAGGATGGATTCCTACAAAGAAGGAGATCTAAAAGGTGAGGTTTCAGGTCTGTTATGGTGGGGGTGGGCTTTGCTCTGAAGTATGACTTGATAGAGCAACAAGCTGGGTGCCCACTGTACCGTGATCGTGTGATCACCTACAGCTTCTTCCAGGTAGGATGTTGTTTAAGAATGTATGTATTTTGAATTTTTGTGAGGTTTGCTAAGACTCGGAGAAAGAGAAAAGGAAAGAAGTGCTTTTCTATGATTCATTTGTCAACCATCAGCTGGGAAAGACTTCTAGTGTATAGGTTTCCCTTAATTAATGTGAGCTAATGCGATAAATCAGAATGCAATGCACTTATTTTTAAGCCCAAATCGTGATGTGATATTGGATGACACAATAAGATGAAGAGGAAGAGGGATGCTCTTTCACTACAATGCAGAAAAAATGAAGAAATGGTTCTTTTTAATTATACCAAAAGAAAAGTTTCCTTTAGAGCAAATAGAAAGAAGATGTGGGTTACCAAGGAAGAAAAATAGTGTATACATTTTTTAGAAGGGAAA
This sequence comes from Taxus chinensis, assembly GCA_019776745.2. Classification (NCBI taxonomy): domain Eukaryota; kingdom Viridiplantae; phylum Streptophyta; class Pinopsida; order Cupressales; family Taxaceae; genus Taxus; species Taxus chinensis. The sequence continues at coordinate 704,635,083 of CM034153.1, read as the reverse complement.
CAAACACACAATTTTTCCTATGAATGAATGAAATGAAAGGAACCCCGAATGGGTCCCACCGGGCATGCCAAAATGTTTCACCTATTTCTTAGATCATTTCTTTGAAGTGTTGATGAAACAAATAGGGTAATGGTCATAGGAGGAATACCTGTTCAAATGTTGGTTGATGAGTTGTTGCACGCATATGACTTCCGAATCCACAGCTGATTGTGAGAGCTTCCTTTTGGCTAGGAGAAACTACATGTAATGCAAAGTAAGACCACCCGAAGGAGTTAAACAATATGGGCAGTGAACTGCCTAGCATATGCTAGATCCGGGAAGTGTGATACTTCCTAGATGGCTGTCAGTCCATTGTTTTAAATAATTTAATGTTGTAAACAAAGTAAATCCTATTGTAATTTGAAATGATTTAGGTATCTCAATTAAAACACAATAAGAGATAGATCTAATCTAACAAGCTAAGCTAGAAGAGAATCCAAAGGTCAAATGATTGGTTCTAGGTTTTGTAGGTTTGACAAAGGTCTTGGGTAGATCACAGGTGGATGAGGGTGAAATGAAATTTGGTGGGTAGGTCTCTATTCTTGGCTGTATGGGTAAATACAGAGACCGATGTCGGTTAAGGGTAACCAACGATGGTCAGGTGTAACCAATGCCAGTTATTATGGAAATCTAGAAATGCCATAGAATACGCTTTGGGTCTCCTTTGTGATTGCACAAAGGACTTTGGTTGGTCGGGATGAGGTATTGGGTGATTGGGGTAGGCTCTAGTGAGGTTTTTAATGGGTATATGGAGATGGAAATGTTGGAGAAGGTCAATAGGTGGCTAGGTAAACAATAGATGATAAAATTATGATGAAATGAAATAAACTAGAAAAGTATGACGTTATACTTACTTGGATTCCAGTCCTAAATTCCTGTGAGTGAGGGATGGAGGTACTGATGAGAGGTTTCAAGGTTGCAAGTGATCACCAACTGAAGGAGAGCTTCTTCATTGACTGCATGTACATTCCTCTTTACTTGGTTAGATTAGATCATGGATGGGATAGATGTGCAGGAAAAGATGTTTGATCTCCTTCCTTGCATGTAGATTCTTTCTATAATTCACTCTCTAAAGATGTGTTATCTCTCTGAGATGTGTTAATGCTTGCCAACCTTTTACTTCTTGCTTCCAACTTTCAACTTCCAACATCCAACCTTGAGAATAAGGTTTTTTTGGGGTTAAAATGGTAACCGACGATGGTTCTGGCTTAACCGACAACTGTTAGGGGTAACCAGTATCGGTCAAGGTAGGATTTCCTAGGTTTACTAAACTAGGGAGATCCTCTTGATTTCCTCGGATCTCATGTCATTAACCCGCAGATTAGACTAGGAGCTTCTTGTGAGCATTCAGGAATGTGGTTAGAGGGAATGTAGGCATTGATTTTTAGGGTTTGAGTAAGTCTTAGTTAGTTATGGCAACTTACTAAGAACAGGTCTTAGGTTGAGTTGGCTTGGTGAGGTGTCTAAGTGAACTATATGTGTGGATATTATTTAAAATAAGATATTTAAATAATAAATATAGTGTGGATAATGCATTAATTTAATTTAATTAATTAAATTAATATTAGTAGGGTGAAAGGGGCCATGACTAGGTGAATGTGATGAAGGGTATTTATTCGCCAAGGGACCAAAGGAGAGTGTGACCTAATTTTAGTGTCTACAATGACACAACGTTCTATGTCCTTGACTTGGACCTTCCATACAACATGTTCCTAGGACATCCATGGATCCATGCCATGCAATTTATTCCATCAACTTTTCATCAGTGCATCAAGTTATGTCATGAAGGGCAGGTGGTTACCATTTTGGGTGACCCAGAACCATTCACACATTGTAGGGCATTGCATAGTTTTTCTCATGCATCTTATGAATGTCCTTATGCAGATGTTGTTGTCCCTCTACAAATGGAGGCTATTAAAAAAGGAAAAGATTCAGAGTCCCTCACGCCTTTCAATCAATATTTTTCCTCATTGGTCAACCCATTCGCTTCATAGGAGGCAACATCAACAAAATATGGCCCACATAAGCCATTCACTCTTGTGCAGGATCTATTGATATCAAACTTATTAGTATCCCCCAGGACAAGGGGTAATCCTTATTTTCAATTCAAGAGCACTTTTGAGCAAAGTCCTAAACCGTTGGAAAAATTTGTCCATAGTGGTCTCCTATATGAGGAGAAAATGTTAGAAGACCCTACCAGTAGAGTTCCAGAAGGCACCATGGCTTCATGTAATCAAGAACCTCAATACATCAAAGGACCCCGCATGATGTTTTTCATGGGCTATAGTGGGTTTATATGTGGCGTTAATGCATAAGGCCAGTTGGAGCCTATCCCTATCCCTCATTTTAAATATGTAAACATGGCCTTGGAATAAGGCCCCATGATGCTCTACCTTCTAAGAATGAAGCCACCTCTTCTGAACGTGAGGATGTTTCATCTCATTCTGATAGTGACACAAATTCCCAATGTATCCTTTATAAGGATCTTGCCTCCATGAACCTATTCCTAGATTCTTCAGTCCTTACCTTATCTGAATCCACCCCCTAGACAAATATCCGGTAGCCCTCGTATATCCTGAACTTATAGATTGGGATCAACAACTTCACGTGCCCGTGGATTTCTTTGAAAATGATGAGGTATTTATAGAGTTCGTGGGACTCAGGGACTTTATTCTAGCTGTAGACCACAAGAAAGGATTTAAGATTCAAGTAGACACTTGTGCCTACTTTGGGGAAGAAGCAGAGATGTGTGGATGGTTAAATAAGAAGGCTGTAAATAAAGGTACACCCACTTTTGAGAAATCAAGCAAGAAGGCTCAACGGAGATCTCATAGTGACAAACTCTTTGATAAACTCATAGACAAAAAGAACGAAGAGTCTAAAGATGATATGATTTATCCATTTAAATATGGTCATGAGCTACCATAGGCATTCGATCTTTCTCTTCCCCCTGATCCTACGTGGATGGAAGATGCTTCTAAAATGCTTGTTGAGGAAACAATCAATGTCAACATTGGTTCAGAGGAGCAACCTACAATAATAAAGTTGGGAACTTCACTCTTATCTCAGGAACAAAAGACCTTTATAGAGCTCTTAAAATAATACGTGGACATATTCACGTGGACATATGTAGATATGCCTGGTTTAGACCCAGAGCTAGTGGTGCACAACCTCGTTGTGCACCCAGATGCCAAACCAATCAAACAAAATTTGAGAAAGATGCATCCTAAGGTAGCACTCTTAGTCAAAGAAGAATTAGAAAAGATGTTGGCTACTGATTTCATTAAACCTATTGACTATTCAGAATGGATCTCTAACATAGTCCCAGTACAGAAAAAACCTGTGGGCATAAGGATCTACACTGATTTCCATGACATCAACAAAGCATGTCCAAAAGATGATTTTCCCCAACCTAACATTGACATGATAGTCGATTCAACAACTGGTTATGAAATGTTTTCCTTAATGGATGGTTTTTCAGGTTATAATCAGATACGAATTGTGGAAGAAGATCAGCATAAGACAACATTCATCACCCCTTGGGGAACGTTTTTCTACAAATTCATGCCCTTTGGGCTCAAGAACGCTGGGGCTACTTATCAGTGGGCCATGACTGTTATTTTCCATGATATGATAAGTGACATCATGGAGGACTATGTTGATGACATCTTAGCAAAATCCAAGAGTAGAAATGAAAACTCTGGAGTATTGAGGCGTATTTTTCAGCGTCTACGAGACTATAAGGTTTGCTTGAACCCTAAGAAATGTCTCTTCAATGTTTTATCAAGAAATCTCCTAGGGTTCATTGTTTCACAAAGAGGGATTGAAGTGGACCCTGCAAAGGTTACGGCTATCACAAAAATGCCACCACATACCACTCTCAAGCAACTAAGGAGTCTACAAGGGAAAATTCAGGCAATCTGTCACTTTATTTCACAACTGGCAGATAAGTGCTATCCTTTTACCCATCTACTCAAGAAAGATGCGACCTTCAATTGGGTACTTGAATGTTAGAAGGCCTTTGTGCTACTCAAACAGTACTTGGCCATCCCACCTGTACTCATGCCACCTACCCGAGGTGAACTTCTCCTCTTATACATTTTGGCTACCCAGTTTCCTATTGGAGCATTTCTTGCCCAATATGACATAGCCCATAAAGAGAGAGTTGTTTATTATCTCAGCCACACCCTGATCACATACGAGTTGAACTATCCCCAAATAGAAAAGGCCTGCTTAGCAGTTGTCTTCACATTTAAAAAGATTCGCCATTATCTCTTGAATAATAAAACTAAGCTCATATCCAAGGTTGACCCTCTTAAGTACCTTTTATCCAAACCCACCCTCACAAGATGAATGGCTAATTGGATCATTCTCCTATGTGAATTTGATATCAAGTTTATGAATCAAAAGTCTTTAAAAGGACAGGTACTAGCTGATCAGTTGGCAGAATCTCCTCTCCTAGGAATGGAACCTTTATGCTTAGATTTATCAGATGCATCTATGATGTATATTGAGGAATCCGTAGAATGGTAGGTTCATTTTGATGGATCTTTTACCTTCCATGGATCTGGAGCACGAGTGGTGCTCATCACTCCAAAAGGTGATGTCATCCCACGAGCATTCCGGCTAGGATTCACATGCATAAATAACATCACAGAGTACAAAGCACTCTTTACTGGCCTCAAGCTAGCTATTACATGGAACATCAGACAACTGCGGGTCAGTAGGGACTCTCAAATTATCATAAAGTAGGTTTATGATAAGTACAAGGTTAAAGATGAGAAGCTTATTCCGTATAAAAAATGGTTGAAACTTTGAAGGAATATTTCACACAAGTCATATTTGAACAAAAACCAAGGTCACATAATAGATCAACGGATGCTATAGCTACTATTGGGTCTCTCTTACACATAGCACCTGAAGAAATCAAGATGCCTTTCTTCATGGAAGATTTACAGGTACCTGCATATGATATGCCAGAGTCATGTTTGGCATGTGAAGTTGTTGGTAATTTATCCCCTTGGTATGAACCTATCTTCTAATACCTACAAGATGGAACTCTTCCACTTGACATCATCCATTCTGAAAAGAAATCCCTTATTCACCGCATAACCCATTATACCCTCCTAGGAGGAACCCTTTATCATCATGGCTATGACGGGAATTTTCTTCGTTGTTTGGATGTTGATGATTCTATCCACGTAATTAAAGAAGTACATGGTAGTATTTGTGGAGCACATACTAGTGGCATGGTCTTAGCTAAAAAGCTATTAAGAGTAGGCTATTATTGGCCTACCATGGAATCTGATTTTTGCAACTTCGTAAATCAGTGTGAACTATGCCAAAAATATGGAAATTTAATACATGCACCAGCACAAGCCTTACAACCTATTCCAAAACCTTGGCCATTCTCTAAATGGGGCCTGGATCTCATAAGGAAGCTCCATCCTTCTTCATCAGACGATCATACTCACATCATCACTACCACCGAATACTTTACCAAATGGGTAGAGGTTGTCCCTCTTACCTATGTCACCGGTGTGTAGATTTCAAAATTCATCATGAACCATCTCATATGTTGTTACAGGATCCCCTCAGCCATTGTCATTGATAATGGTGAATCCTTCAAAAACAAAATAGTTAAAACATTGTGTCAACACTTCCATACCCAACTTAAGTGGTCTACCCATTATTACCCTCAAGGTAATGGACAAGAAAAAGTCACCAATAAGACCCTTGTGTTGATTATGGAGAAAATAGTCAATAAAACCGGTCGTAATTGGCATCTATAGGTACATCCCACCCTCTGGGCCTATTATACCTCCATCCGCACTCCTACTAGTGTGATTCCATATTTTCTTGTCTATGGCACTAAATCCATCATACCTTTAGAAGTGGAGCTTCCTTCCCTGAGAATATCTCTCAGAGATGATCTTGATAAAGACGAGGACTATAGAGTTGCTTGCCTTGCAGAGTTAGAGCTATTAGATGAAAATCGTATTAGAGCACTTAATCACCTAAATGTATATCAGAACAAAGTTTTTAGAGGGTATATAAAATGCATCATTCATCAAGAATTTGATGTAGGAGATCTAATACTCAAAGAAAATCATAAGAACACCGTCAAAAATAGAGAAAAGAAAGGAAAGTTCAAGGCTAACTGGTTAGGTCCTTATGTTGTAATTACAAAATATGGATCAGGGGCCTAAAAACTTGCATATTCAGATGGTGAAGAGCTTCTAGAACCTATGAATGCCATACACCTGAATTGGTTGTACACTTAGGCATGATGAGAATATCAAATAAGAACTAAAGAAAAAAAAAATAGTAAAGAAAAAGTAGGTCGTCCTCATATGAAAACCACGCAATTGTGGTGCAGTGGGTAGGTCTTTGAGTGAAAACCAATTTTTTGCACTCAAGGAAAATTGACCAGATGTACGTTACTCTTACGGCAGGATGGGTAATCATCACCAATTTCTAGGTATGACCTTCCTTTGCTAATTCTAAGAACCCTACTAGGGCCACCTTTTTTTCGTACCATGATCTGGTTTGTTTGCTCTTATATATTCATGTAAGACATTACCTTTGTATACTCCCATCTAACACTGAGCATGAAAGTACCGCTGCCACATTCTTGCACATACACGCGTGGCATTCTACCTTTTGTATATTCACACGTCATGTTGGGGACATCCACACTTCTTTGTTCTTGTACATTGCTTTCAAAACATTACCTTGGAAAAAGACAAAAACATTTGGAAAACAATACACAAAAATCTAAACATCTAGAAAATTTCCCTTTTCAAGGATAAGGCTACATTCATTTCACAACGTTATCCTAGGGACACCTAGACAACAATGAAAAAACATAGCTGCGAAAACTTATCTTTTTTTGGTAAACCCAAAAACATTAGAAAATATATGTCACTGTTGTCCCGTAAAAACAAGGTAATGTTTTAATTTCTTTTAGTTGTTGGTTTGTATTGTTTTGATGTACTTAGTGTAGTGGTTTGTTTTCTCTTTGAATAGGTTCATTTGCTTACATTATATTGGATCTTATATGATTTATTTGTATATGGAATCTTGTGAAAAAATGTTGTAGGCTTCTTTATTTGTTATGTGCATCTGTTAAAGTTTATTTTTACTTGCTTAGATTAGATCCCATTTTAATCTCTTGTTAACTTTTGCATGTGTTTGTTTAGTTGTAGTTTGTTGTGTTGTTTGTATGTGTATATTTTTTTAGTTTTGTTAAAAAATTTGCTTATGTGTTTTGCACAGTTGTTTGTTATCACATCTATCATATATCATTTCATCACATTTCTAACATCATTCACTACATCATATATATACAAAAATACTAAGTATCATATCATGCATGTATTAAGCTAATCATGGCATATCATATCATCAATGGGGGCAAGAGGGGTTGCGCATAATCAAAAATATATCCCCTCCCAAAACAATATCATCTAGTATCATCCCAAGTACTAGAATAAAAACTCACAAACAACTCATAAATCCAAAACATGTGGTGCTATCTACAGATACATCATCACTATGAAAGCATGAACTATACACATTTCTAAATCTAAGGTATGTCAAATACATAAAATAAAGGGAAATCATACATCATAAATCCATCATAATATGATACATCAAAATGTTCATATATACATGTATAATTGTCCAAGTCAGTACTCAAAATAATACATCATCGATACAATATGCCATCTAAAAGGGGCATGCATAAAAAAGAATCAATCCTTCATCATGAGGTGTCATCAAAATAATGGTATACATAGTTATACATCAAAATCAACCTTCATAAGAGGCATGCATATAAGATATCTATATAAAAAGAAAGAATATAGAGCTCAACCATAGCTCTCGTCCTCGTCGGGGCTCTTGGGTCCATGACCTGGTCATCGGAAGAGTGACGGCTATGACGGACCTGCACCAAAGGTAGTACCCTAGTGTCTATCAGGTTGCTATCCAGTTGACTACCCTGGTATAGGTTTCCTAACTAATCTCACTGAATGGCCTGATCTCCATGATCTGGAACCTTTCGCACTCGCATATGACTACTGGAATGATAACACTCAATGATCTATCGAAACTACCCTGAAGTAGGCAGCCCTATAATACAGAGCCTCACCACTGGAACTCATAGCATCCTGTATCAAATTCACATCTCTAGAAGCGAGAGCTATCTATAGGGCAGCATCTCGCTAACCTGTCACCCTACCAATATCAGCTTAAACCTGTCTCAAGGCTGCGACCTCTCGATCTTTGTCTACGATAATAGCCTGCACCTAGGCCCGTGCCTGATCCCTCTGTGTCAAGTAGCCCTAGGCCTGTGTCTGGATTTGATCCCTTTGGGCCATAACCATATGTACCTAAGTCTGTGACTGGTATAGGAGGATCAATATCTAATCCCCCTGTGTAGCCATCTCCTAGATCTGACTCTGCCATGGAACACTGTTAATGCCCTAGGTGGTATGTGCCCTAGCCTGATCCCTCTCCATTGTCAAAACCTTCACCTGGGTGTGTGACTAATCTCGCTCTACTATGAGGGCCTGTACCATTGCCCTAGTTGCATCTCTCTCCCTACCCACCTATAACTGTATGGCAATAGTTTCCTGTAACTGATGTTGAAGAGCAGCCCGCTACTCACCAGCACTACTACTCTCTGGAATGTCAAATGGTGGACCCTGCTCTAGAAGTACCTACTGGAGAGGTGTGTATATCCCCATTGGAATGCCTACTAGGGGAAAATATATGTCCACTTCCCTGTATACTTGTCTTGGCTTGGGCCTAGGGCTCTATCTCTGTGGCTGCTATGGTATGGGACCATGTCCCCTACCTTTGACATACTGGTGCGCATCAGGCCCACCCTCGTCATCATCATCATCATCACTGTTAGCACCACCAATGGCTCCACCCTCATCACAACTAGGAGGTCATACTGGAGGAGGTCTCACACCGGCATTATATTCCACTATAGATACAGTCAAACGGTGTCGAAGCACACCGTGATACTAGGGCCCGTACTCAGGAGTGGTATTGAGATCTCTGATATGTCTCAATGGCACCCACATAGCAGGTGCCACCTATTGCAAACTGGTTAGTGCTCTGTCGCAGGTGATCTGTGGGCCCATATCAAAATGCTCTCAGGATCTACGAGCATACCATCTATCTGGCCCAAGAACATCCTGGGTAATGTTGAACTACCTCTGGCACTAATCCACCTTGTATATATCTCACATATAGTTGTGGCTTCCTAGAATGACATGCTCTACGGTGGTGGTACTGAGCTCTAAGCTGTCCTCGGTCCACTAGATATGTCTATAAGGCCTCCAAACTATGGAAGCATGCCTCATCTCATCCATCTCATGCCGATAATGATATATGACCCCCATGTTGGGTTGTACATCGTCCCCTGCTGGGACCCAACCCATCGTCGATGGCTCGTTAGGAGCTCGAACTCTCAGCACACCTAAAGGACAACCAATGGTGATATGATCCCATGACCAAATCTTCAACAGACGAGTAGGTCCTATCATTTTCTGACAGTCGTAAGTAATCAAATGAAGGTCCCAATATATATGTGATAATATACACTGACCCCAACAGTAGGTATCTCCCTTCACCAAACCAAGAATCACTCCCAGGAGTCCAAGCGAAAATGAAACGCCAGTCTTGTCAGGGAGTAAAACTCCAGTGACAAAGGCCATCATGTAGACCACTACCCGATCTAACTCTAGATCATCTATACATCGGGATAATCCAATGGACATTATGCGCCATGGTATAGTAGGGACGCTAAATAAATGTATAATATGTCGCTGAATATCAGTCCAGTGGCTTGTAGTCTGAATAAGTTGGCCCTGAATGGGGACCCGCATGATGTGCCACACATCCTCTAGTGTAATGGTAATCTCCCTGGTCAGGAGCTGGAAACATTGACTCTCGCTATGCCATCGCTCTGTTATGGCTATCAAGAGGCCATGGTCCAATGTAATCTGTGACATCTCCGCCACATGGGACAATCTTGTCACATATAAAAGGCTCTCCAGAGTCGCCCTATCATCATCATCAAACTACACCTCTATAATAGCTAGCTGACCGTAGTGCTCGCGAGTCTGCAGAACGGGTAGTATACGCTGCAAATATCAACACAAGTGTTAGGCACTTACTTACTTCTATCTATTTTTCTAAGGAAAATTGATTCTTCAAGAAATCACCTAACTTACTAATTATTCTTTCTTCTAAACTAATCTAGTCTTTATTCTTCTATACTTGGCTATTTTTTAGCAAATTCATCTTCCCCCCTTCATTCTAGCACCTATGCACCTCCTTTGGCACCTACGCACCCAGTATGATGCCTATGCGCCTACCTTGATGCGTACATGTGCGCGTGACCATTCTAGCCTAGCCAACACATATGTGCCCCACCACTACTAATGTTCTTCCTAATGGTTACGCATGTGTGTATCTACCTCTTCTTATGGGTACATGTGCGCATACCTACTTCTTCCATACTGATGTGTGTGCACACCCCTTCCCCTCGTGAATGGATGCGCGTGCACTTCCATGTCCATTTTTACACATACGTGTGCGTGTACCCGTCTTTCTGACATATACACCCAAGTCCATGTGTCAAAAAGGTCATATCTACCCTAGAAAAGCCTTAAAAATGCAATAAATGCATAATTAATGGGAGGGATAGGCCACTCATGTAAAGTCCATCAGCTGGGTCCCGCATGAACTCTCAGATGTGATCCGCATGTCTCATCCTCCTCGGTATTCTTGCCATCTCACTCCAGGGCTATCACTCTCGCTCACAGTAAAAATTTACAAGAGCTTTGGTAAAATTAAATTGGTTGTGATTATTTTACTGACCTCAGGTGGGTATATTAACCCATCGTGATGCCCCTGCGGCATGTTTTCTCCACCTTGATCATTCTAACCCCCTTCTATATGTTGTGATAATTATTTTATATTAAAACAATTATTTTTGCTAATTTTCCCACGCTGGGGCACTTTGTCCCACCCCACGGTTATTTTCTCCGTCACATTGAAATAATTTACGCATCTTTCAGGCACCTTTTCTTGCCTTTTCCTCTATTTTTCATCTATTTTCCCCCATCGGGGTAATTATGTATTCATTTATTTTCAATGAATTCTTCCCGAATCGTCTTTCTTCTTGTGGGAATATATCCTGGCTCTCTAGCCAACCTCACCTTCCCATTACTGCCTTCATGTGTACTTTTAGAAGATCTTTGATCTTTTGAAATTATTCTGACCGATCAAAAACCTAAAAAAGAAAAAATTTAGAAAAATGTTTAAAAAACAACAAAAACATTGAGATTCCTCGGAAATGGCTTTAAAATTGGTAAAACCGATAATCCACAACTGAAATTTGTGTCTATTACATGACATCATCCTAGATCTTGTTGATGTTTTCAAAAAATTTGAAACAACGACTTGCACATCACCAAAATCTTCAATCACCTACACAAGCTATGTTGCTTACTTCATCTGTACTCTGGGGCACTATCAGTTGCCTGGTACTATTTTCGTTGTGCACATTGCTTTTTTGCAAGACCTAAGTGTCCTCTGTCTTTCCCCTTGCATAATACACCTTACTTGGGGCATCATTCGTCACCCTTGTCATTTATCAAAACATTTGAGACTTCATCTCGATAACAAAATATTTGTACAACTATCTTAAACGTTGTTGGTTTAAGTGTGTGTGATTGTACTTATTTCCCTATTATGTGATTTTGTTTATTTCTTGTATTGCATTGCATTCATGTATGTTGCATGGATTTGGTCATTTTTAGCACAGGAAGGTTGTTTGTATCTTGGATTTTCATGTCATTTTATGCTTCCGTCACACGCTCACATTTTAATAAGAACCCATGAGCAGGATTCTAAGCATTATGATGATTAAGTATTGTTAGCAATTGATTTGCGAATAGATCAATATCCCTTTTTTCTAAGTTTCTCATCTTCTCTGTCCACTTCTCTCTTTGTTTTATTTTTTGATCGTCGATCGAGTTTCTTCGTCACCCCATCGACACTTGAGGGGGCATTCATCATCCTTCATCCTATTAATTTTTCTTCTACCCCTTCAAAAAAAATTCTACTTCTTTGCATTTGTCTACTTTCTTTGAAATGACGTAGCTTATATCACCTCAAAGAGGGGAAAATATAGACACTTGTAGTTTGATCAATACACTATTATTTCTAATAGTGCACTAACTATTCTTCCCTTTGCAAATTGACAGCACACTGCCAGTTAAACCTATCTAACTCCCTTCTCATGACATCTTTTTGGTCGTTTTCCTCTTATAAACCACTTAAACAGGTTGTTATAGCCTCGTTCTAACTAAATTAGCTTCTTATTCCCTTCTAGCTTGCTTCTATTAGCTCCCTAGAATATCAATCCACTTCGTTGGATTGATTAAGCCCTTCAGAAACCCTTCCAGAAACCTAATTACTGTCTAAGAGAGATTAATTAGTCTAACCTAGGATAATTACCCTAAACATAGTCAAATCACACTTTGACTTGCTAAAAGTGCTTTTTGGACTTTAGCATTTGTCCCACATGCACCAAAATCTCCCATTTTCCCCAAACCAAAAATTATAAATAGGGTTATACCCCTTCCCTTTTTTCCTAAGAATTCTCTCTTCTTCCTAGCATAGATTATAGTATTTTGTTTAGGCTTTAGATTGTATTTCATCTTCTTCTATTGAGCTAATTGCATTTGATTTTGTATTTCATAGCACTAATATAGAGTAAAAGGGAAGATCCATTCCATTAATGGGGAGATCCCTTTCTCTTAAGCACACAACTGAAGGCTTAGATCCTCTTAGGTTCAATATTTCAAGCTTTTAAAGAATAGAGGTTAATTTCATTTGTTTAGTTTGCATGTTTACTTCAAATTAATATATGCAAAGAATAAAACCTTGTTCATTTCTTATCACATGGTCTATTGATCAGATTGTTAAAATTCTTTAGGGTTTCTTTAGAGATTCTTACCCCAAATCCATGGCTTTTACAACTTTTCATGGAACACAGTTATATTATGGATGTTGTTCGAACATGTGATATTTGAATATTGTGAGTAAACCTAGAAATAAAAATTATTTGATGATGATATAATTGTTGAGTAAAATTGCAAATGATCTTGTTGATTGCTTGGATGTTGTTGTGATTCATATATCTAGATGATTTTGGAATTTTAATTATATTATTTTGGATGTTCTGATATGGCCACAAGACCGAAGGAGGTATTTGTGTTTTGCAGGTTAAAATATCACAGCAAACATCGGGGGATTAGAGATTCCAACCACATTGGAATTCTAGATGAATTCAACAAGGTCACCATGGCAACTTGTATTTTTTGTGTGTGGTTGTTTTGTTAGAGGTTCCCATGGGGGGAACTATTGACATTAAAATTTTTCTCCGTAATTTCTATTTTATTAATGTATGTATTAGGAATAGGATGTTGTTAAGTATAATTAGTAGTGGCGTCCAATAGAAGATAACGGTGCCACCAATAATGTAGAGTACGGAAACAATCAAAGTACAATAGGAATGTTGTAAAAAGTAAATATTTGTTGTAAGTGGTCCGGTAATGTTAAAATGTCAAAGTTGGGATAAGTAGAGAAGTAGGGTCTACATGATTAGGAATTAGAAATATTATATTTGTAATAAGGACAAAGAGTGATGTCATAAATATTTTGTATATTTTAATTGTGGAAAAGTCTAAAAAGGTGGAAACCATGTGAGATGATAAGGTTTATCTTATCTTAGAAGATAAGCCTACATGTAAAGGTAAGAGATTAGGCATGGAATATGATTGGCCGGAAGAGATTTCCTATCCTATCTTAGAGATAAGGTGGATAAGCCTGAATTCCTATAAATAAAGAGGCCACCCCCTCATTTAGCATATAGAGAGAAGTAGTGAGAAATATTGTATGAGTAAGTGTGTAAAGGAAGCCATCATTTTGAAGGTGTGTTAAAGAAGCCATTAAGAGGTGTAATTGTGAAGTTTCTCCCATAGTTATTGTTTGAAGGCAAGTGAAGTTAATAACACTTGAAGAACCTCATGGTGAGATTGTAACAATTTCATGTTGATATTATAATTTACACTGATATTTCAGATTTATCATTATTCCTTCTTATCATAGTCTATGGTATTCTTGTGTTATGTTTGTTGTTGTGTTTCTAGATTACATCCACCAAACTATGAGTTGTGCATTAGTTAATAATCATAGCACGAGGAGTTCCCAGTGAAGAATTATCATAGTACCAGATTGGTGTTGACATTTTGGTTCCGTTGCCGGGACCATTCCTTGTTGGTGGATTTTCTAGAGAAATATTCCCACTTAGTCAAAAAATATTTGGAGGGTAACCTTGTTTTTACTGTGCATAGTAGTTACCATGGTAAAGTCACTTTTTGTCGTGAATAGTATTTACTGCAGTAAAGTCACTTTTTAACATGAATAGTATTTACCGCAGTAACTTCACTTTTTATTGTGAATAGTGTTTACCACAGTAAAGTCACTTTTTACCGTGAATAGTATTTACCGCAGTAACATCACTTTTTACTGTGAATAGTGTTTACCACAGTAAAGTCAGTTTTTACCGCAGTAAGTCAAGTTTTACCATAGTTTACCATGGTCATTTCTATTTTCTATTATAGTGATTCCAATTATTTGTGCACATAAGTATTGTTGATTGTACTTGTGGGTTGGTATTTCACTTTGGTTACTTTTGGAAATGGGGAAGATTCTTGTTTTTTCAGCTCAATCTAATGAAGATGCTTCCTCTTTCATTCAAGATTTTAAACGATCTTGTATTTGTAATGGCCTTATAAGAAAGGAACAATGGACTGAATTTTTTCCTACCTTTTTGGATGGTTCAACTTAGATGGTTTGAAACACTAGGTGATAATGTGAAAAGCTCATGGGATTTATTAACTGAAAGTTTTCTTAAAGAATTTGGTGAACAACAGAAATATGCAGATCTCATGATCGATATCACAAAGCTAGCCCAAGGAGAGAAGGAGAAGATAAGGGATTATCATGCTCGTGTTCTAGAGCTAAGGAGGAAGCTCGATGCGCAGATCCGGAAGGAAGGATTAGTGGATGGGTTAATGAATGGCATGGATAATCTCCTCTGTAAGCACTTCATTCTTGGGATGAAGCCAGAGATCAGACAATGAGTGAAGTATGACCGCCCAACTACCATTGAACAAGCAAAGGAGATTACAAGAAGGCAAGAAGAAAGCATGGAAGAGGAGCCCAAAGAAATTGTTTCTAAAATAGAGCCTACACCAGCACCTTTGGTCCAGAATCCACAACCACTCTCAGTGAGCACAAATCTTTCTCCTAGTACATCTACTGAGTATGAAGATCTGCTCAAGAAGATGGGTCAGTTAACTATTAATCTTCTTCAAGGAAAAAAATTTAGTTCTCAGGGAGGAGATAGAGGTCCAAAAAGAAATATTTCTAAAGTTGTATGTTATGGTTGTTATAAAAAGGGTCATTATAAGTATAATTGTCCAGATAGAGCTTCTACATCTGGTACAAGAGATAATAATAAAGGGAAAGCACCTGTGAATTCTTTTGATGTAGTAGATAAGAGCGTAAATAATGAAGTAGATGTGTTTGTAACAAAAAGAAAGAAAGAAAAAGATAACCAAGATGGAAATGATCCTAAGAAGATGAAAGGAGAAACTAGTAAGAAACATAGGAGAAGAAAGTTGGGTGTGCAGGATTTTCTGATTTCACAGGGACAAGGACCATACTCCATCTTAGATGATCTGTCCAAAAGGCCTGCAAATATTATATATGGTCAACTCTTGGCTATGTCTTCTGAGAAGAGGCGGGAGATGCGAAGTGGAATCAATGCTCAACGAAGGAAGGAGGTTGAGGTCCCTGTTTTGGAGGCAGAGGCGGATCCCTATGCTCCACAAGCTGAGGTATTATGTAATGGTATTTCAATTCATGATGTCTTAGTTGATGGAGGTGTTGCAATTAATGTAATGACCGAGTCTGTAATGAATATGTTGGGTTTAAAAATTGATCGCCCCTCAACACTTATGTTAAGGTCATTAAATAAAGGAAAAACTAAACCAGAAGGTGTAGTTTCAAATGTGGCAATATCTGTTATGGGTGTTATATGTGTGGTAGACTTTCAGGTGATGAAAAATGGTACTGGTGCGTATCCAATGTTGTTGGGAAGACCATGGATAAGGAGAGTTTATGCAAGAAACTTCTGGAATGAAGGATTCATGACACTTGGACGTGGTAGAGAGAGGGTGAAGATAAACGTGATCCCTCGGCATCATAAGGTAGAACCTGTAGATTCAAGTGATGAAACTGATGATTGGACATCCTCTGATTACTCGAGTACTAGTGAAGTGGACACTAAAGATGAAGAAAGTGTTGTTGATGTTTCAGTCATGGATATCCTTCCAGTCACACCGACTCATGATCCCATAAAATTATCTGAAGAAGAAATTGATGATCGTCTCCAACAAATAAAGATTGGTGATGCTGTGATGGAGAGTGAGAAGGAATCCTACCTCCAGCTCTTTCGAAGGTACATACACATATTCACTTTTGATTACAAGGAACTCCGTCAAGTAGGTTGGGTAGAACATTCTATTGAGCTGGTAGATGGTGCTAAGCCCATAAAGTAAATGCCATATAGAATGAATCCTAATTTTTCCATGACTGTAAAAGAAGAAATAGATAAGTTGCTTGATGCAGGATTCATATTTGCTATGGAGAATTCAGAATGGGTTTCTCCCATTGTGATCTCAATAAAAAAGAATGGGAAGCTACGCATTTGTGTTGATTATAGGAAGCTCAATAAGGCAACAAAGAAGGATCATTACCCTCTTCCATTCTCAGATCAGATTCTGGATGAAGTAGCTGGCCAGGAGTGCTATAGTCTTGCTGATGGATATAGCGGATAGAACCAAGTTCGTATAGTAGAGAAAGATCAGCTAAAGACCACATTCACCACTCCTTGGGGAACGTTTGCTTATAGAGTTATGCCTTTTGGGTTGTGTAATGCTCCAGCAACGTTCCAACGCTTGATGAACAGGGTGTTTGAACCCTACATTGGGAACTTCATCAGAGTATTTCTGGATGATTTTTACATCTATGGGAGCAAGATGGACCACCTGCACCAGATGGAGACAACATTTCAAAGGTTAGATGAAGCACAAGCCTCACTAAACCCTACAAAGTGTGTCTTTGGATGTTCTAAAGGTGTTTTGTTAGGGCATGTTGTATCTAGAGATGGTATTGGTACTGATCCTGATAAAGTTTCAAAAATCAAAGATTTACCATTTCTTATGAATAGAAGTAAGTTGAGATCATTTTTAGGCCATGTGGGTTACTATAGAAGGTTCATCAAGAATTTCTCAAAGATTGCACAGCCACTAACCCAGTTCTTGAAGAAGGATGTTACTTATGAACTAGGAAATAAGGCGCATGAAGCTTTTGAACAACTGAAGGAAGCCCTGGTGTCTTCACCCGTTTTAAAGAATCCAGATTGGAGAAAGCCATTCATTGTATATACTGATGCCTCAGATGTAGCACTAGGAAGTACTCTGAGCCAAAAGGATGAAAATAGGAATGATCATCCAATTTACTTTGGGAGTAGACAAATGAGCAGTGCTGAGGTAAATTATACTGTAACTGAAAAAGAGGCTCTAGCTATCATTTTTTTTGTAAAGAAGTTTAGAAATTACTTGCTATGGCAGAAATTTATAGTTGTAACAGATCATAAGAATCTAAAATATATTTTCAATAAGCCTAACCCATCAGGGAGGATAGCAAGATGGATAATTTTGCTACAAGAATTTGAATTTGATATTATAGATAGGCCAGAAAAGAAGCATGTCAATGCAGATGCACTCTCTCGAGGCTATGATGGTTTAGGTTCGCCTTGTGATGATGATGATTTCCCAGATGCAACATTGTTATCTCTTGATACAATCCCTAGTGAATACATAGATATTTGGAATTATCTAAATGAATTCAAGTTTCATGATGGTGCCAATGCAAAGACTAAGAGGAATATTACTCAAGCTAGTCGTTCATATTCTATTCTGCATGGAGTATTATTTCGAATAGGACCTGATGGAAAGTACAAGAGGGTAATTGGACGTGATCAAGGGAAGGAGCTGATAGAAGAATTCCACAATGATACATGTGGAGGACACTTCTCTGGACAACTTACAACAAGAAGGATCTTGGACACAGGTCATCACTAGCCCACTCTTTTTAGATATTGTTATAATTATTTTAAGACATGTGATATTTGTCAAACACATGGTAACCATAAGACTTCATCAGCTCCATTATGCCCCATTCTTCCACTTGGTCCCTTTGAAAAGTTGGGAATAGACATTGTAGGTCCACTTCCAACTACCCCACACCAAAATAAGTATATTATAGTTGCCACAGATTATTTAACCAAGTGGGTTGAAGCTAGGCCATTGAAAACAGCTTCCATGGATGAAGTGGCAAGGTTCATATATGAACGCATTGTCACCAGATTTGGTTGCCCATTAGAAATTGTAACAGATCAAGGAAGCCACTTCATTAATGAGGTGGTAGAAGCCCTATTCAACAAGTTTTCTATTAAGCACAGGAAGGAAACAACATACAAGCCAAACACAAATGGACAGGTGGAACGAATTTTTTTTGTGTTGTGTCAAATTCTAGCAAAAGATGCAGCCTTGCAGGTACATAAGTGGGATAAAAGGATTCATGCAGCATTGTGGGCATATAGGGCAACATCAAAGTCAGCAACAGGATACTCCCCATTTCAGTTGGCTTATGGCATTGATCTAATTATTCCTATTGAGTTTGATATTCCCACTGTGAGAGTTATGAAAAATGAAAGAATGGATGAAAGTGATTCAGTAAAAGAAAGGTTGGTACATCTTCATTTGCTAGAGGAAATGAGGGAAATAGTGAAGGATACAAGCTATAAGAAGAAAATGAAGCAAAAGGAATACTTTGATCAAAATATCCATTGGTCTCCATTTCATGTGAATGACTTGGTTCTAGTATATGATTCCAGATACAAAAAAAGAAGACAAAGAAAATTTCTTCCAAAGTGGATGGGGCCCTAGAAAATAGCAGCTGTGTATGAAAATGGTACATATCGACTGGAAGAATTGGATGGTACTCCCATTACAAAATGGGTCAACCATAACAAGTTAAATATTTTCCGAGCACCAGCTTCAGAATGTCCATAAGAGTCTACTCCGAGGACGGAGTAGAAGTTAGGAAGGGAGAAAATGTCGACATTAAAATTTTCCTCCGTAATTTCTATTTTATTAATGTATGTATTAGGAATAGGATGTTGTTAAGTATAATTAGTAGTGGCATCCAATAGAAGATAACGGTGCCATCAGTATGGTGCCGCCAATAATGTAGAGTACGGTAACAGTCAAAGTACAATATGAATGTTGTAAAAAGTAAATATTTGTCGTAAGTGGTCCGGTAATGTTAAAATGTCAAAGTTGGGATAAATAGAGAAGTAGGGTCTACATGATTAGGAATTAGAAATATTATATTTGTAATAAGGACAAAGAGTGATGTCATAAATATTTTGTATATTTTAATTGTGGAAAAGTCTAAAAAGGTGGAACCCATGTGAGATGATAAGGTTTATCTTATCTTAGAAGATAAGCCTACATGTAAAGACACGAGTTTAGGCATGGAATATGATTTACCAGAAGAGATTTCCTATCCTATCTTAGAGATAAGGTGGATAAGCCTGAATTCCTATAAATAAAGAGGCCACCCCCCCTCATTTAACATATATAGAGAAGTAGTGAGAAATATTGTATGAGTAAGTGTGTAAAGGAAGCCATCATTTTGAAGGTGTGTTAAAGAAGCCATTAAGAGGTGTAATTGTGAAGTTTCTTCCATAGTTATTGTTTGAAGGTAAGTGAAGTTAATAACTCTTGAATAACCTCATGGGTGAGATTGTAACAATTTCATGTTGATATTATAATTTACACTGATATTTCAGATTTATCATTATTCCTTCTTCTCATAGTCTATGGTATTTTTGTGTTATGTTTTTTGTTGTGTTTCTAGATTACATCCACTAAACTAAGAGCTATGCATTAGTTAATAATCATAGCACGAGGATTTCCCGGTGAAGAATTATCATAGTGCTGGATTGGTGTTGACAGATCACCTTTAAATGTGACCAAGGGGTTATGTGCATTTATTTATTGGTTCCTTTGTTTATGTTTGCATGTTTTTAGTTTGTGGTGCATTGGCCCTTTCATTATTTATTAAATGATGTGTAATATTGTGAGTAATCATGTTAAGTTAATTAATTAAAATATGTCATAATAAAGTAATTAATAGATTTTTTGGTCTTGAATTAAAGTGTTGTAAGAGATGTGTAAGTGATGTGTAAGTTAACTTTTGAGTGCGAAACACTCCACCTTCTTGGAAATTCGAATTTGTCCTTGGAGGCTGATTTTGGAGGCTTTTTTTATTTACCAACCATACCTATGGTTGGAGAGTTGAATTTAGACTTTTATAATACTTTTTGAGAAGACAAATTGTAAGTTTTTATTACACTTTTCTTACATGGTTTAATTTTAGTCATTTGGGGTGTGGGTTGGATTTGAGTATGTAAGTAAATTTTCACATTATTCACCCACCTTTTTTATTATGTATTGGAGAATGAAGTTGAATTTTGGGTTGGGGTTGGGGATGTGTGATGTGGAATCCTACATGGATCCACCTCATCCTCTTCTTTTCCCTCTTCTATAAAATTCAAATTGCTTGCCTTGTTTTCGGTAGCTTCACTTTTGGCAATTCTTTGGGGGCGAATTATTTGTTGTTTTGGAGCTCTTTCTTGGAGAAGTTTTTAAAAATATTGTGGCATGCTTGTGCTTGGCGGATTTGGCTTGCTTGCATTGGGATAAAGCTTGTTGTTTTGGAACTTGGAACAACTCCATCATGGAGAGGTAGGAGCTTGGCTCTTGTAATGCTTCTCTTTCTGTTTATGAAATTGTTATCATTGTGAATGTTTTGGTATGTTTATGGGATGTTGGGTAGATGGCCTAGGTATGGTTTAGGAGAATACTAAGGGGTTAGTTTTGTGGGAGGCAAAAGTGTTTTGGGGAGGTATAAGTGTGGAGGGCATTGGGATTTGGGTTTCACCTTACAAAGAAATAGCTTGCATTTCTTTACTCGTTATGGGGTGCCATAAGAGGTTGGGGAGGCATAAGGAAATGTGAGGAATAAGGGGTACTTGGGGGAGGCATAAGGGCATGGCAAGGGTTTGATATACTATGTTTTGGTAGTTTGAAATTAGGTGGTGATACTCATTTCCCCTTTGGGAGGCATAAGTAGCATCTCCCATAGTTTCTTGCTCCTTTGGTTTGCTGGATGAAGCATTAGTGTTGTTTTTCATGCTTTAAAGTATTTTCAAACTACATTCTATTTGGACTATGTTTTAAATGTGAAATTTGCATGTGTGTTTGTGGAAGCATGTTGTTGCCATGAGTTGAATCACATCTTCCACTACTTTGTGGTTGGGGCTCGGGGGCCGATGAATAAGGATGGATTCTCCTTATCATTTGATGTATTGGTTGGGCGGAGAGCATTTCCTTTCCCCTGCTCTTGTTGTGGTCAAAATTAGAAGAATGATAAATCTAGATGTTGTTGTTCTGGAGAAAAGGAAAATGAAATAAAACAGTTGACAGTCCCTTATTGAGATAAATCTTATTGTAACCTTCCTAATTGAAGTGGATGAACTTGTATATGTTTTGTAATGGAAATATGTTGTATTGAATATGAAAGTTGCAAGATTGAAATGTGAAAGAGATATACTCCATTTCTGTTTTTTTGAAAGAAAGAATTATATTATGTATGATGAATTTGAAGAATGAAAGGAAGAAGTTGTAAGTTGTCTTTTGGAAATCAATAAATGATTGTATTACCTTTCTCAAATTGCATTGTGGTATTGAATATGATCATTTAAATGTATTTGAAATATCTGTTTGAAAAGAAGAAATGCATGTGAGGAAAACACATATCTTTGTCTTTTGAAAGGTGTTAAATTTGAAATCAGAATTGCATTTTTGTTTTGAATAATTTTGATTTGAATCAACTAAATGTATTAGATTGGAATTGGAACGTATTATAATACATGGAAGTAGAAAATGACAAATAGACCCTTTAAAACTTTATCTCTGTTTTGTATTTTTTTTTCTATAAATTTGACAAATACTTATCCAAAAATGCACAGTTCGAATCTACAACAATGAAATAACAAATTAAATGATTACTTTGAAGTAGTATGCCCTAAAGAAATTCAATTGGACAAAAACACTTAAGGAATTTCTTAGAAAACTTAGCAAAATCGGGCTCAAACCGTTTGATGTCAAAGTTGTACATTTTTCAAATTAGAACTCAATCAAACAAACTTACCCTCCAAATCCATCCTAAATCCATCCTAAATCCATCTAAGAACAATTACCCATGCCTATTTGAGTTGTTGAGAGAGAAAGAAGATCAAATTGAGTAAAATTTTATAAGTCCAAAATTTACAAGTTTTCCTTTTAAATCCTGCAAATTGTTTTCGTGAAATTTACCCCTTAAACATTATCAAAATGAAAGGATTAATGATTCTTGTGCAAAGAGGACGTCGAGAGATTTCTAGAAATCCCTCATTTTCAAAAAACTGAGTTCCCAATCAAAAGTTATGGCCTCCTGAAGTTTCCCTTCATTTGGCTTCAAAAATAATTCTAACTTTAAAAAAAAACAACTTAGCGCTTCGGAAAATTTTGGGAAATTTTTCTAAGTTTTCTCCACGGCCCTGCCGGCCCGCAACCAATTAGGTTCTTCCACGTGGTATCATGGGGCATCATTGGAGGATCGGATCCCTTAAAAAAAAATCAGCGCTTCAAAAAAAAATTCTTTGGGAAAAATTTACTAAGTTTTCCCGCCGGCCCGCCGACCCACAACCAATGGATGGTTGACACATGATGCCTTAGGTATCGGCAGGGGAATGGATCATTTTGATCCCTTAGCACTTTTTGGAAAAAATATAAAAGTCTAAAAATTCTTCGGTGGCCTGAATTTCCGCTAGAGTTGGGAAATGCCGACACGTGTCCTTTCGGGCTCATGGGCGCGCGGAGGCAAATCACGCTTTTGTCCCAAAAAGGGAAAAAGTGCTAAATTTCTTCCCTGCTCTTCCGGCCCATGCATGGGAAAAATTTTCTTCCCTACCCCGCCGGTCCATATTCCTCTTTCAGGAAAAAATTATCTCCGTCGAAGTTTGTAGGCCCGCACATGGGAAAATTTTATCCCCTAGGCCCACAAACCCGCTCTTGGGAAAATTTTCCTCCCAAGGTCCGCCAACCCATATCTTGATAAATATGAGGACTTATTTATATCATTGGAAAGGTGAGGAAATTTCCTATCTAATGGGAATTTTTTTGAGAAGTTTTGAGTGTATTAATTTTGAGAAAAACTAGGTTCAATCTTTTAATCCTGTTAGAGAGTGGTATAGTGAGAAATTACCCTCTTAACCTTATTGATTAATCTAACCCTAAGTTTGGACCTTGTGATATTTTATAATTTTCATATTAATAAAACTATAAGCTATTAATAATATTTGGATCGAAAATGTTCTTGTGAAAACTATTATCTTGTAACCTGGTTGTTGACTCTTTTAAACAAAAAAAATTACTCCATAATTTTCCTAACTAATCCTAGGTTGTTCTTGGGTCTCAAGTGGGTTGTTTTAGCAAGAGTTACAAGGATCTCTAGGAGATCACATCATTTTCTCCTCCATCACCCACCTTCTAAGCATATGAGCTTGCTGCCATAAAGGAGGGTGTAGACACCTGTAGTTTGATCAATGTATTATTATTCGTAATATTGTACTAACTATTTTTCCTTGCAAATGTACGACACTTCGTCAATTAGATCTATCTAACTCCCCCCTCACGATACTCTGTTGGTCATATTTCCTCTTATAAACTAACTAAATAGGTAATAGTAACCTCTTCTTGGCTAATATTCCGTTCTTTACCAACTTTATCAGCTCTCTAGCGTATCAATCCACTTCATTGGATTGATTAAGCCTTTTAGAAGCCCTTCAGAAACCTAATTTCTCTCTCAGTAAGATTAATTACCCTATAAACATGGTTAAATAGTCTTAACCATGGTCATTCTCTTCTAAACATAGTCAAATCATACTTTGACTTACTAAAAGTACTTTTTGGACTTTAGCATTTGTCCCATATGCACCCAAATCTCCCATTTTCCCAAATGGAAAACTATAAATAAGGCTAGATCCCCTCCCTCATTTTCTAAGAATTCTCTCTTCTTCCTAGCATAGATTATAGTATTTTATTTAGGCTTTAGATTGCATTTCATTTTCTTCCATTGAGCTAATAGCATTTGCTTTTGTATTTTATAACACCAATATGGAGTAAAAGGGAAGATCCATTGGCCTTGAAGCCATTAATGAGGAGATCGCTTTCTCTTAAACACATAACTAAATGCTTGGATCCTCTTAGGTTCATTATTTCAAAGAATAGAGGTTAGCTTCATTTGCTTAGTTTTATTGTTTACTTCAAATTAATGTATGCAAAGAACAAACCCTTGCTCATTTCTTATCAGATGATCCATTGATCAATTTGATAAAAGCCTTTAGGGTTTCTGTAGATATTCTTACCCCAATTCCATGACTTTTGCAACTCTTCATTGAACACAGAGGGCATTCAAGAACAATAGATTATGTCTCACAACATCCCTTTAGAACCAAGGTTGGAAGATACGAGTCTTTCATGTTCTTCACAGGAGAAGAAAGAGAAAAGGAAAGAGGATGTCATCATCCCTCTCACACCATCCATCTAAGAAGGTCCACAAAAAGACTCCATTTTTGGAGTTAAATTTCAGAGAAAAGGGTACATTCAAAGGATCAAACCTTTCCCAATCAGGTATTTGGCTTCATTGGAGCCAAGAGAGAAGTCTGAACCATTCGTGCCCACTTCAAGGCATGAGGATGAGTTTCAAAGCACCAAGGGTCACCATCAACACCTCTCCAATACCAATCAACTTGAAGAGGTATTTTTGGTTGATGTAGATACCTTGATGATTTGGGTGGAGGACTAGCTTATAGTCAATTTTTCACTCATACAGGAAACCATATTCAATGTCAAATCATTTGCATGGCTACCCCTTTTGAGAAAGGGAAGATACTTTTCCCTACCTATAATAGGCTTTGTTTAGCTTTCTTTCTCTCTAGTTAATGTAGGAGTAGGAGTAGACTTTGGTCTCAGTAGAAGAAGTGCTTGTGCACACTCTCCATGTCTCATTTGAGGCATGTATGATTCTTGTCTTTGTACATAGGTTTTGTTTGAACATTGATCCAGAGCTACCAAGGGCAAGATCGTCAATATTCACGACAGCGGCCCATAGTTTCCTATAACAGTTGCTAATTTCAAAATAAAACAAATATAGAGCAACTAAAATCATTTTTGAGACAATCTATTTCTAGGGTAGGCTCAGTCATCAAGTGCAAGTGATCGAGGAGTCCATTTCAGCAAAAAAAATCAGTACCAGGCTATCATTCATGAGTCCATGCCAAATGGATGCTTCAAGGCCATTGGTCTCTACATCTAGCAGGTAGATGTCCCTGTGAGTTACAAAATTGTTATCCCAATTTTTCCCCCCAACAAAACTAATAAAAAACGACCCTATGTAGGAAGAAATCCAAGGGATGGTTCCATCTTATGAGCCCACATTTCAAATCCAACAAACAGGTTACATGTGGGCTCTATAATGGAATAGCAAGGTCAGGGAAGGAGAAAACAATGTCAAAGAAAACCAAAGGCTCAAAGGAAAAGAAACGGGGAAAGGTTTAAAGTCTTCGGGCTCTGCGAATAATTTAGAATGAGCCCCAAAATTGGCTAAGCATGGAAGAATCAGTGGAAGCCTCCACGTGCCTCATTGGTGCGTCTCTAAAGATTAAGCTCAAAAGGGTAGACTTAAATGAGAGTGAGGCTTCCAGGTGTCCTAGGCCTGAAAAAGGATAGAGCCGGCCGTTGGAAAGTTTAAACAAGTGGAAGGAAACACGTGTCAGCTCAACGCAATTTCAAGATGGGAGCCCAAGGCAGGGATTCAAGCTTGCACCAAGCCTCCACGTGGCCAAGGGTCAACAGAGGTCAAATATAAAATGGGCCTAAATTGGTTAAGTATAAGAGTGTAGGCTGAAGGTGCCACGTGTCTTAACGATGCTCCTTCTAAGGTAAAATCCAAAGTAGGTTTTCAAATGAGCGCGGGCCTTCCACGTGTCCCAGGGTACAAAAAAGGGATAGAGTTCGGGGGGTTGAATAGTTCAAAGCAGAGGTAGGCCAGTGGAGGGAGCCAAGTGTCTCAATGATGCTACTTCAAAATTAAAATTTGGGGTGGGTTTCCAAACAAGCGCCAAGCCTCCACGTGTCCAGGGTTAGACATTTGGCCCCGCCAAGCACAGAATCTTAGGAAAATTACAAAGAAGCCCAAGAATCTCATGGAGGCCGCCACGTGTCAACCTGATGCAATTTAAATAGCATAAGGAAGGATCTAAAACACAAAGATGCGTGAGACATGTGGACCCAATACAGATAGATCCTTAAGACATGGCGCGTCCTCAACCCTAATCTTCAGATGGCCATATCTTTTTGACTGGGAAACTCATGATTTGGGTGGGAGAAGACTTTTTGGAAACTGTCTCGACACCATCTATACCACGAAAACATAAAATATCATTCTTACTAGGATTTAGTGGGTGAAAATGTGGAAAACATCTTCAAGGCTATTAATACAGAATCCAATTTCTTCAACTACCAAATTGGATTTTATTTGATCCGCCATTCTTCTTCCTTAGCATGCCAAATAGACATAGGGAACCATAATTGATAGGTTGTAGGTAGATTTGAAAGGGGGCATTGATTGATGGTGGTTGAGCTTTCAAATTAGGATTCAATGCATATCTCAAGGTGGTTGAAGTAGGATTTAAATTCTTCCCTCCTCTCTCTCTCTCTCGTTCTTCCTATATATTGTAATGAAGGGGCATATTCAAAGTGGTTGGTCATTATTTCTCCTCTTCCCCCCTCTCTCTTTCTTCCCTAGGGTAGAATGAGGAGTCTAAGCCTCCTCCCATGGCTCTGTAATGGCATTTTCTTGCCTCTTTCCCACTAATGATGTATCGTGTTAACATTTTGGCGCAATAAAATATGTTTCATGATGCATTTGTCCATCCTTGGCTTATTTTGTTGTCTCTTATTACCTCTTATCGTTGGAGGGAATATTGTGCATACTATGATGTTTGTTGCTAGGTTCTGGGAGCTATGCGTAATGGGGTTTTGAAGTGGTGTTTAGTGTGAAATCTATCTGTGGTCTGTGGTGCATTCTGTCCACCCTCTCCTCTACTCACCTCTCTCCATTTTAGGTAGTCGGATCTATGATCCAACCACTTCCTTTTTTTGTGTATCGCCGCTTAGTGTAGGCTCTTTCATCCCCCCTCTCTCTCCTTGTCCCCTTGGAACGGTTGGATTATGATAGAATAGGTTCTGCCTGCACTGGAGTAGCTTGTGGCAGGTGGATTAGGAAGTAAGAACCAGCTTTCTCTCGGAGGTCCATCTCAAGTTTTGCAAGTCCCGCATAGCTTGAGAGATGGTCTCATGTTGTGTAATCACACCGAATGCCCCACTTCACACCTGGGCCATTCGGGGGTGTTGTGATTCTACACTAAAAATACCCATTTAAAATTTCAACATTTCCTCTATAATTAATAGATGTATCTTCCATGCTCTAACATGTCGATGAACAATATGTAAGAATTTGAAAATAATTATGAAATATTTTATGAATTTTTAGGTGAATCTACAATCCACCCCAGAAGAACAAACTTCATCATTTATGGAAAAATTTCCAAATATAGAAAATAAGGTGTTTACATGCAATATGAACAGAGTACATCCATATATATCATTGAATGGTCACACATATTGATTCATATTTGATCCATTAGTATAATGTTAGCTTAATACATTGCGTGCTTATCATTCCGCTAGTTTGGTTCATTGGTAACCAACTGGTCTAACCGGATTTTGCCGTGTATATATTCGACAGATTTTACATTGAAGAATCAACAAATACTTTCGTTTTCTTATACTTCTACCGTGTATATATTCTTTCTCGATGCGTGGAAGCGTGGTGAAGACTGTGAGCAAACAACAATCCCTAGTAAAGGAGGATTCGGCACAGATTCGACAGATTTTACATTGAAGAATCAACAAATGCTTTCGGTGTCTTATACTACTACCATCTATATATTCTTGCTCGATGCGTGGAAGCGTGGTGAAGACTATGAGCAAACATACAATCCCTGGTAAAGGAGGACTCGGCGCAGGAGGTTGACATCTTATTTAGACGTGGCAAGAAGTTTGACATAGGGAACTTCTGTGGAAAGACTTGTTCTTGCTAGGAATTCATGTCACCAGAAACATTATATTGGCATTGTTTAAGCATGGAGTTGAAATTGACTTATGTTAAGAAGTTGTTGTTCCATGTTCTGCCATGTAATTGTTTCTTGATGTGACAAGTCAACCAACATGGATTTTTTGGTGCATTGTGAGTGCCATTCATAAGACCATTGTTTGGTGCTACAAGTAGACCAAGTAGGGACAAACTATTTCATTTTTGCATGTTAAGACCCAGGCAGGCGACGTGAGTGTGTTGCAAAAAACTACTGGTACAGACCTGACATAAATTCTAAATTCCCTTCTCATGGAGCACATCCTTGAATAAAGAAAGCGTGACTTGCACGTAGGAAATAATCACTATTACTCGAGTACAAGGTGATATAGAGCCATGTCCCCTCTTGAAAGGGCCAAATTATGTTGCCTAGAGAGAACGAATATGCACACAATTATCCAATTCAAGGAGCTATGGGGAATCATCACTGATAAAACAATGTGTCCCATTGGTGTAGATGAGCATAAAAAGTATGACAAGGTCAATGCAAAAGCCTTGTTGTCGATCACATTCAACATATCTAACGAGGTTCAACCAAATGTATGGGATGCGAGGACTTCAAAGGTGATGGGATGCTTTATCCACAATCTATAAGGTGACGAACCAGAAAAAGATCCTCCATCTCCAGTCAAAGCTTCATACACTCAGTATAAAAGATGATGATAAAATAGAGGAGTTCTTGCGTCATGTGGAAAAACTATGAGTGGAGCTTATAATGCTTGGAGAGAAAGTAAAGGACTAGATGCTGGTCCCTATCATATTTAAAGCTCTTCTTTTCCCAGTTCAGGGGATTTCGTCACATGATTGAACATCACAAAAAAAATGGGTGACCTTTGAAGAAATGGTGAATTTTCTCCAATAGAAAGAAACCATCTAGATAATACATGAGGAGTTTGAAGACAAGGCACTGATCTTGAGACAACAACATAGTCATAAGTCTTGAAAGGGACAAGAACAAAAGTAGTCTCGAAAGTAGCCCCAAAAGCAACCCACAACAATAGAAGTCTCAGAAAGTGAGTCAATGGTGTTACATATACACTAAAAATACACATGACACTATTAACTATTGGTATAATCACCTAACTCAAGGTAATTCTAGTGAAGAAAAGCACATCTAGTCGCAATGATTTTATACAATCTAGATGACCATCCTCACCACACGAAGCACAAAGGGACATGTCACGACCCACCAAGATGATGAATCAAATGAGGAAGTACCTGACTTATCCAATTGTGGTGCATACAAAAATATTGTTCTAGTCTCCCAAACTTTGCTGCTCTCACAAAATGTTTGGTAGATTGACTCTAGCGCCAGGAAGCATATGACAGGTGAACAGGAAGGTTTTTGATTCATTGAGTGATCAACCCACTAGATATCAGGTTTGAATTGCAGACAACAAGGAGTATGTTGTAAAAGGAATAGCCAATGTCACCATTCCTCTGGGGGACGAGAAGTCATACCCTCACAAAGGTGCTCTATGTTCCACACTTGACCATAAATCTCTTGTCTGTATTTCAACTCTTGAATCACAAAACTCAAGGTGGAATTCATTGTCCAGAAAGACCATTAAGTCATGTTTCAGTTTCTATGAGAAGGTATGATACTTGCTATATCTTTTTTGAAGGATCATCTATTTACACTAGATGTAGTTTCAACCTCTGTAGTTTCTCTATCTGCCTCTACGGTGGAGTCTACTATACTTTAGCATTATCAATATGGGCACCTTTTCTGTCAAATCCCTCTATGAACTAAGTTCTAAGGAGATGGTACTAGGAATTCCTCCACTCTCCCACTCCTTTCCTATCTGTTCTAGATGTTTGGTGGGAAAACAACACTGGGAACCATTCGAGTTGAGTACCTTCCATGTCATTGATTGTCTTGAGGTCATACATACTGATTTTTTGCATACCCTTGTCTGCCACCTTTTAGGGATTTCAGAACTTTCAGTTGTTGATAGATGACTATTCTTCCAAGACATGGGTGTTCTTTCTTCGGAATAAGAGTTAGCTTTTTCCAATTTTTAGGCCTCATAGCAACAAGTTTTTCAGCACACTGAGTAGCCCATTCTTGTCCTCTATTTAGATTGAGGGAAAAAAATTCACATCAAATAAATTCTTGGCATTCCTGAAGGAGAATGACATCACACAACCATTTGGACTTCCCCCCATATGCCCCAATAGACTAAAATTTAAGAACATCACAATCGGACCGTCATGGAGATCGCTTGTTGCATGTTTACCAAGTTGGAGAACATATTTTGGGTAGATGTAGTCTAGACAACTGTAATATCTTCTAAATCATGCACCTAAAAATATATTTCAAGACAAGACACTAGAATAGGTATGGATTAATCACAAGGAATCTCACCTAAACTCTCTCCCAGATGTTTCATTAAGAGTTAGAATGAGAAGACATGCGAGAAATTAGGTAAATCATTTCACTAATAAGTTTAGTTGTTGATAGCATCAAACATGATATAGTTTGAGAGGCACTCAGTCAACTACATTGAAAGAAGGGCATGGATGTCAAATATGACTCCTTAATTTAGAATCAGACATGGGAGCTTGTTGATCTTCTTGCATGAAAGAAATCTATAGGCTATAAATGGATTTTGAAAAAAAAAATTCAAGGTAGATGGATCTATCGACAAGTACAAAGCGATGACTAGTTGCAAAGGGATATTCTCAGCAAAAAAGGAATTGACTATGAGGCAGACCTTTGCACCCACTACAAACATCAAAACCATCAGAGTTGTCTATGCACTGGTAGTTAAAAAAAGGATGGAAACTTCAACAGATGGACGTAAAAAGTGCTTTCTTGAATGACCGATCTCAAAGAAAAATAACATATGACCCATATAGAAGGATTTGTTGACGAGCAACATCCTAACAAGGTATGTCATCTAATTAAGTCTCTTTATGTGACTTAAACAAGAATTCGAGGCACGATACATTAAAATAGACAATCACTTATTACAACATGGATTCATGCACACCCCCTTAAATTTAAATTTTTTATATTAAAAAGATAGGCACATAGATTGTCATTTTTTTTTCTGTATATGGATGATCTTAGTGATCACAGGGGAGCTTAGACAATCTCATCGAAGATGTTAAGAATGATATGAAGAAATCCTTTAACATGACATATTTGTGGCCTCTTCACTACTGTCTTGGTTTGGAGATATGGAAAAAGATAGCATCACATTTTGATCTCAAAGAAAAAAATATGCCAAGACACTTCTTGAAAATTATTGAATGTTTGATTGTAAACTTGTGTCCACTCCAATGGAGAAAGGTTTGTAACTTTCTAGATTCCAGGATTCACCTCAAGTTTGTTGGGAGACTCATTTACATGACTTATACCAGATTAGACCTATGGTTTACTGTCAGCAGCCAAATAAATGTCACTGTGGGTAGTAGTGAAACATTTTCTTAGATGTGTTCGAGGTACAATTGATTATGGTTTGGAATATTAGAAGAAAACTTTGTTCTTCTTGCAGGGATATACCAACTCGAACTATGCCAAATCTGTTGATGATAGGAAATCAACTACATGACATGTTTTTCATCTTGAATCTAGACCTATCTCATGGATTAACAAGAAGCAAATTGTTGTTTCTCTCTCATCCACTGAGGAAAGAATATTGTGTCCACACGAGGAGCTGTGTGCAAAATAATTTGGTTACGTCACATTTTGGTTGATATAGACATTCCTAGAGAAAAGCCACCTATCATTCATTATGACAATAAAGTGTTTGTTGAAGCTTGTAAAGAATCCAGTGTTCCATGAAATAAATAAGAATATTAAGGTTGATTGTCATTACATTTGAGAACAAGTCTTGAACCACCACATCTAGCTCCAACACTGCCCCAAAAATTCTCAGGTAGCTAATATACTCACCAAGTCTCATGGCAAGGTGAAATTTGAGTTGTTTTCAAGGGTAATGATGATTGAGAAGGTAGAAGTGTTTGATGATTTTTATTCAATGTAGGAGAACAAAAATATATACAAGGAGAATAGAAAGTTAATTAGTTAGATTGCAGGTCTAGTTTAGTCACTGAATGTTGTGTCAAATGTCCTATGTGTAACCAACAGGTCGATGGAACAACCGACAGACAAAATACAATGTAATACAAATAAAGTTTTACACTAACATATAACACAAAGGGGGGGGGGGTATTTTGCCATGTCCATTCTTACATTATTCCCCTCAAGAAATGTCTTGTTCAAACAAACAAAAACTAAATAAGTCCAAATGCATGAATATGATTTCCACTTAATTAAGTATATTGATAATAAATTTGGAAACCATCATATATTTGTGTTTTTTTTTCTAAATATTATGATGTGTCATCATACTTAGTCAACATCAATAGTGTTTGTGAAGATAAATATTGGAGACAACTTTCCAATAAATATCGAGAACATGTGCTGCCAAACTATATACATTCCTAATAGGAGGTTAACAAAAGAACTCATATGTTTTGGTTCAAACCTTCTTGGTTGAACAAGATCATTTTAAATCAAATATATGAATGAGATTAAAAAAATAATAATGTAGCTTTGGTTTCCTATCTTTATTCTTCACACTTAATTCCAAAACACCAAATAGCCTAACCCACACCAAAAAATTCGACGAAAATTTTTGGTTGATCCTATTCATAATCATTAATAGAGAATAGAAGATATCATTACTATTACTAAAACAAATATTTCATCTGTTTATATGACTCATAAATTCACACTACTACATATAGTACAAATAATGTCATGAATTGTGTTGATTTTGTGTCATTTTTGTATATGCATTTGATAATTGGTTTCCAACGTAAAAATGACACCAATATGTGGTGCAATGTTTGCGCCATATACACAAAAAACTTGCTTCACATTTCCTATTTCCAATTATCACTAAATTATGTCACATCTTATTTTCCCTTATTGTAAAATTCTTCCTATATGAAATCAAAACATCTTTACACACATTAGGGAAAATTTTAAGACCCCTTACCAAAATACAACTTGGATTTTTTTGGCAAATGTGTAATAATGGATTTCATGTTGATGGCAAACAAGACCAAAATGTATATAGTGATGTGGGGTAATAAGTTTTTGGGAGAAGGCACATCGGTAAGTAAATAGCTGCACCAATTACAGACGAGTGTCTGTAAAAAACTCTATAGATGGGTCAATTTTATGGAAACGATGCATAAGGGGCATTTATACGAAGGTCTATGCAGTTGGGTGTCTGCATATGCAGACACTTGGTTGTACATGTTGGATGGCGCCTGTATATGCAGATGCCTGGTTGTGCATGCAATTGGGCGTGTACATATACAAATCATGTAGTCAGGCATCTGTATATGTAGATGTCTAGTTGTACATGTGGATGGGTGTCTACGTATATACATACATGTAGCTAGTAGTCTGTATATGTAGACGTCTGGTTGTACATGTGGTTGGACGTATACATATATACATATAAAGAGTTGGGTGCTAGGACAAAACTTAATTTTCTTATCATATATACATAACAAAAACTATAGGAGAATTTTTAAACATGTTATTTCAATAAGTTTTTAATTAATATTTCTAAGTGTTATTGAGAATATATAATAATTTTTAAGGTGAATGATTGGGAGTCCTCTAAAGTAAAATTTTCACTCCCAATCATTCAACTCACAAATTATTATATATTCTCAATAACACTGACTTGGAAATAATAATTAAAAACTTAATGAAATAAAAAAATTAATATATAACACACGTGTCAAATAATATAGGTAATTCTTAGTTTGGAAGAAAAGTAATTTACCATGTATAATATGATGTGTAGTCTTGATTATACCAATAGGATTACAATGGAACAAACAACCTACAACTATGTGTAAGAGTGCATCATTAATGGTTTTTCATTTTTTCATACATTTTTATTTCTCACAACTATGAAATGAATATAAGCCATCCATATCTAAGTTTCCTAGCTATAATTTGATTTGCAATGTGGAAAATTTGTCTCTAAAGTCATTGGTAAAATAGTGCAACATGATGAAATGAATGAATTCTCATTAGGGAGAATGTTATATGTTTATTGATGGTGTTTAGATAAAACTTGAAATGGAATATTACCTACCTAATGTAAAACACACAATAAAGAGACATAAAAAGGTCAGTTTGATGCATCCATTATTTAGAGCAAAAATATGACATATATATGTAGAGTAGAGAAATACGAAATAATATAAATATGTATCCCATGCCTTTGTTTCCTAAGGATTATAGCTTCCCCAAAACATCAATTGTAAATACCTACACCATAAAAATATTAGTTTGTTATTCGTTGTATATTTAGCACAGAAGCATAATATCATGGGATCTACTACACAATTCCCCTATGGAATACCAAATATTACTACTCACTCTTTTACAAATGAGGACATTGATACTCAATTTATTTCTAGCACACAAATTACACATGGTTGACCATTCTAATACTCATATTATTTGTATCCAAGTACCTATTGTGCAATATGAAGTTCATAGATTAAACATCATCATACCACATTATATCTTTTGTGTGAGGATAGAATAACTCTCAACAATGCGCATATGTTCCATTCATAAGTAATCGTATCCAAGCATTTTAAAGATTAGACTATTCTAAGGAAACCATGTTTGTTGCAGATATCTAGTTTAAAGAATAATAATCACCACTTCTCTAAATGGAATAATATGGACCCTAGGAAATAACCCCATATATTAAGTGTGATTACTCAAGTTTAATAAATTCTAGTAGTAACAGTAAATCTGATGTTAATAGTGTCTCATACACATGATGACTGATACAAAGATAATGGTAAAACTATTAGCTCCTTGTAAGACATTATACACTTACCAAATGTCACCTCAGTCACATAGAACAATCAAATATATTTATTGTTATAAGGTATGGATTAAAAACGAATCATTTCATGCAAGGCTTGGAACACAAGAAAGTAAATTATCTATAATATACAAGTACGTACAACTTGATCTACTTACAATTTAAACATTTCCTATGCAACTAATGGATGCATCTTCCATGCTCTAACATGTCATGAACAATATGCCAAAATTTAAAAATAATTATGAGGTATTTTATGAATTTTTAGGTGAATATACCATCCACCAAGAAAAACAAGCTTCATCATTTGCAGTAACTTTGCCTAATGAAAGGATATAAATATAGGAAATATGGTAATATGGACCTAGTAGATCCATATATTCCATTGAATGACAACATATTTATTTGTATATGATCAATGAGTATAACACAAAGGGGTATTTTGCTATGTCCATTCTTAATTCCACATAAGAAATACCTTGTTCAAACAAACACAAACTAAAGAAGTCCAAATGCATGAATACGATTTCCACTTAGTTCAATATATTGACAATAAATTTGGAAAAAATCACATATTCAATTTTTCTGGTTACATATTATGATGTGTCATCATACTTAGTCAAATTTTGAAGATAAACATTTTTAGACAATTTTCAAGTTAAACATTTTAGACAATTTTGAAGTAAATATTGAGAACATGTGCTACCAAACTATAGGTTTGTCTAATAAGAGGTTAACATAACAAGTCATATGTTTTGGTTCAAACCTTCTTAGAATAAGATCATTTTAAACAAAATATATGAATGAAATATCATACATAATCATGTAGTTTAATTTCCCATCTTTATTCTTCACACTTAATGCGAATAACACCAAATGGACTAAACTATAAAAAAAAAAATATGAAAAATGTTGGTCAATCCTAGTCATAACCATTAATTGAGAATAGAATATATTGTTACACAAATATTGCATCTCTTTATATGAATCATAGATTCACACTACAACATATAGTACAAATAACATCATTGATTGTGTGTTGTCTTGTTTTTGTGTTTCATAATCAATTTCCAATTAAAAATTATTACAATATGTGGGATAAATATGGCACAATGTTTGCACCACGTACACAATAAAAAGGTGTTTCATATTTCCTATTTCAATTTAATACTACATTATGTCACATCTCTTGTTTTCCCTTATTGTAAAATTCTTCCTATATGAAATTAAAACATCTTTATGCACATAATAAGAAATTAGGGTTTGTGGCAATCCATTTTACTCTTGAATCACACATTATATTTTTATAGAGGAAAGATATTATTGAAATTCAAATTGGAAAGTGGAGGGCTATTTTTTTTACAAGAAGGTGAGGAAGTTATTGTTTTAGCATGATTTCTTAAAGAAAATATTCTTCCAAAGATTACAAATTTATTCTTTTAAGTTTGTTTTCTAGATTGTGCATAAAATTTTGAGGTTATTAGATTCTTTGTATACAAAATTGCTTACTTAAGTTCATAATGTATGAATTTGGGGCTCCTTTGGAAAAATATGGAGACAATAGAAAATGTTAGGCACTTATTATACTTGCATGCATATCCCATTCTAACCAAACAATACTTGTAAATCATGAAGATAGGGATTGGTGTTCTCACTTGGCAACTATTTTTACAAATTTCTCTTATTTTCCTATTTGTATTTAATATTAAATTATGGCACATCCATTTTTTTATTATTATAAAATCGTACAATATAAAATTAAAGCATATTTAAATACATTATTAGAAATAAGGGTTTGTAGAAAACTCAATTTTTCTCTTACTATCACACTTTGCATTTTTGCCTAAAACTATAATTGTTTAAACAAGTGGTTTACTATTTTGAAGATACTATGTCATCATCCAATAGGTATAAATTATCTCCTATATTAATTTCTACTTCTGTAGATCTATGTTCTTCATCTATATTGAGATTTACTTCCCCAAAACATAGTTCTTCATCTATAAGTATAGATGTTACATATGAAGTGGTAAGTAATTGTAATTTTGCAGAGAAAATTTTAATTTTATGTTAATATAAGATATTTTATTTTAATTTTATGTATAGGGAGAGTCATCACAATCTCGTGTTCGAGGTATGGATCGAAATAAAAGAAGCGGAAGAGAAGGTGGACATATTGGCCAAGTGATTACAAAGCCAAACAATTATTTCTTTGAAGTAAATTTAGTTTTTGATACATTGAATTCAAATTAAATTTTCATAACATTGATGAATTCTATATGGATATTGCACTAATATTAAGTTAATATGCATCAAAATGAGACTGAACATTTAATTAGTGACTCTGATGTTGGATGGGTTTGACCAAATAAAATTCCAAAGCATAACTTCCCATTTTGTCATTCTGATGATGAAATGTATCCTAACAACATCACAAGGGCTCATAAAGCTCATCTAAAAATAAGTTATTCAAAGAAAATGATGTTCTACTGGGCAAAACAAACACCTTTTCCTAGAACTTCAAATGAAGATGTTGATCCAATGGAAGATGAGTTGCAATGCCATATCAAACCTAGGGAGAACTTGAGTTTAAGATCTAGCTAAGGAGACTTTTTCGATACCCTTATTCATCAAATAATATTGAGTCATAATTGTGTTTTCACATTAATGGACCATAAATAAGTGTTTTGCGCAATATCATTCAGATAATATTGAGTTTGGAATACTATGCTCAAGTTGAACCATTGCATGTACTCTTATGTGGTTTCATTCCAAAAACATTTATAAATGGCTTAATACCTTTGTGTGGGCTAGTTACCAATCACAAGAATGACATCAGTTAGATTTTAATGTTTTTGATAGATCTCTACATTGGTTATGGGAAGAAAGAGAGTGCAATTTGAAATTGGTTTTCCGGACATGAAGTTTGAAGTTACATTTGACAGTGTGACGAGATGTGTGAAAGTTGAAGTTAATCAATTAAAAAACATACAATCAATTAAAATTACTTGAATTTCTGGAATAATTCTAGTTCCATAGGTGGTAGCAATTATGGAGAGGGTAAGTGCATGAAGTTGGGGGGGCCAAAAAGTGGACAAAAATCTGAAAAAGGAAAAACGCGTACGTGTTCTATTATAACGTGATTGCATTTTAAATTATCAGGTTTGGGATTTACCGAGTGATAACGTGTATGCATTATAACACGTACACGTTACATAACATGTACATGTTATGCCTACTATAGAGAAAAAAATATGCCCGAGCCTCTATCATTTTATCTCCCTCAAACGTGAGTTTCAGAGCTTAACCGTGCCCTAGTGTTTTTTCATGCAGCTGGATCTCAAGATCAAAGGATCGTTTCTGGATCGCCGGAAAGATCTGAATCGACGATGGTGCCACGGAGAAGAGGTAAGAATAATTCTTTTCTCAAAATTGCATTGAAATATGATAATTATAGATTAAAATTTGAATTGAATACATATTTTTTTATTGTTACAGTTAGAGGTCGAGGGAATCAACCACAATCAAACTATACTATTCCTGTCATCACTCCCAACACTCCCATAATTGCTCAACATCCCCCTAGTAGTCAAGAAGATTTAGCAGCCCACATAGTTGAAAACAAAATTAAAATTGAGGATATAATCAAAACAATGAGGGATTCACAATCTACAAACCCCCACTGTGCCTCTCTTGCAAACACATTGGAGGAATTATTTTTTCAAGTTGACATGAAAATGGTGTAAATTGATCATTGGAAAACTTACAGAGAGGGTTGTAGGGTTTATTATTCCAAAAAATTGTCATATTTGGATGTAAAGAAAAAATAAATGTCAAAAGACCTCATATGCGCCTTATTCACAGACCCCCGCACTAATTTTCTTGTTTCGTTGTCATGTAAATGGTTTCCCATCCACTGGTGCAATAATAATTTGATTAATTTTTTTTTTTAGGACCGATGGTGGATGGTGTTTGATTTTCCACCTTGTAATAACAACGAGGTGCCACTATACTTTCTGAGGAAACTCTATTGTGAGTTTATCCTCAACGAGATCCCAAATTATTTTGATTTCTGAGATTTCTAGGGCCGAGGAAAAGGATCTACATAGGATCAACTAAGTGCACAATGTGCACCTATTCAGCAGGGTAGATTCCCCACACAGAAGCCCACTCACCCTGAGATTGTCCCTCAAGCAGTGAAGGAGACAGTAGAGATTGATACACTCGACGTGCTTCAGGGGCTATCTGCGACCCTTGTTCGACATACGAGGGAGATTTTTGAGCTAGATGCTCGCGGAGGTACACAAAGTATTCCCTCAAGGGGTACTAGCATGAGGACACATATTTTCTCATCATGTGGTAGCATATGTTTGGGGCTCGAGGAGGACAAAAATTTCATGCGTACTGATTTTGGTGCACCTGGTGCTAAGGGTGCACATGATAATGTCACTATGTCAGATTTCCTTTTGAGTGAGACATTTGGATTGCATTCATCAGCATCACCTTTGCAGGTAAATTTGTTATGTTTTGTTATGTATGTTACAAAATTTTTGGAGTACTTGATTTACTTATATATGTTAAATTTTTGAAATAATTTTATGTTTACATGTATACGCATTGATATTACAGCATACAGGAGGCACATCTTCATCCCGACCACAGGCAGAAAGCACCATCTGTACACATACATTCACAGAGGTAATTTAGAATGTTAATTATGTAAAATTTTCACATACATGTGTGTGTGTGTATTAGTTTTGAAGTCAAATATATGTATGATCTTGTATGTCCATCTAACTCACGTGATATACATGTTTGATAAAGATGTTGACTTCACTAGACACCTCACCATCTCTGTGAAAATTAGATAAAGGTGTTGCTGTTGCGATTTCATCTGCGCAGCAACTAACTAAGGTATTCAAACAACATGTAAATTTTGTTAAATTTCTCGTGTAATTCATATTATGTTAAATTACATGTTATTAATGTCTTTCATTGTAGAATTATTAAATTATGTTAATAATGTCCTTCATTGTGTATATGCATGAGTTACATGTGAAAAGTAACAGCCTTGTTCATTTGATTCATAGGTGTGGTGGGGTAAAAACAATAGTTCTATATTGATAAAATTAGTTAAAATAATGTCATTATGTACATACATGTACTTAGTTCTATTTTCGCTAATTCTGATGTTAGATTTTATGATCTTATGTGTATGTAGGGAACTTCAACCCTCTCCATTTTGACTTCGAGGGCACATAATACTCCATCTCATCATCTTCATACCCCCATTCGTACTGTAGGAGCTCCCAATGACTCATCTGAGCATGAGATGCACATTCAGCGTGATAAAAAGCTTACAGTAAGTTTGTGTATTTATGTAAATAATTTTATTCTAGCATTGTCTTAAATACATGTTGAAAACATATATAAATTAAGTTTTGACAAAAAACATTGTTTGCATTTACAGGATCATCTACAAGTGAGTATTCAACAGAAGAGGACTCAAAGCATGGGCTCGGACGATCCAAAGTCATCTCATGGATCTCCATCTTCATCTAAGGGAGGGTCTTCTTGGAGCAAGGCCAAGAGAGGGATAGATTTTGATGAGTAGGAAATATATATGTCGTACATGACATTGTTTTTGTATGCCTATGTGCATGGCATTGTATGTACGCGTATATGGCATTTGAACTTGATGGTATATGACCTATTTGGGAATTTTTGTATTTATTATGCACATTAAAATACTATTTAGAACTTGATAATTTTGTATGAGACCTTACTTTTCTGAGATTATTTTTGCATGAAACTAATATGATGTGCACTTGACAATATTTAAGACATTATGGATGATTTTTTCATTTATTGGTGATGTACATGTACTAGCATTTTCAATGTATAATATGCATCAAAATGCTGAAATCAATATTTATATATAATGTATGTATATATAGAGTTACCTAATCTGATTAATTATTCATTCAATTTATCAATGTGTATATGTGTATTTAGCTTACTTTCGTTTCTTCTTTCTCATGGTCTCTTTGTATTGGTTCCTATCTTATCATACACTTACTACATTATTATATGCTTCTTAGTCTTCTCCCTTGTTAAAACACCTAAGAGTCGTCACAATATGAGGCCTTTCATCTGTTGATATTTTGAGAATGTCTCTCCATATACATTACTCCAATGCTTGAGAATGTCTCCAAATGTAATGACATTCTGATTCAGACACTCAATGATTCTTGATTGTCTAATCCTATCCAATTTGTGTTATTACTTTTAAATATGTAGGCATTTCAAGTTATTTGGAAATCACATCACACCCTTCACTAGGCTTGATGACTACCCCTATCCTTTTAAAAAAACTTTTGAAAGCATCCATGGGTTTATCATAGCATAAATTATCAATGAATGGAAGGTCACTAAGCTGTAGGCTAGCTGACTCCCATCCATAACTAAACAAGAAATATTTACTAGGTGATTGATAACTCCTGTGT
Source organism: Taxus chinensis (assembly GCA_019776745.2). NCBI lineage: Eukaryota > Viridiplantae > Streptophyta > Pinopsida > Cupressales > Taxaceae > Taxus > Taxus chinensis. The sequence continues at coordinate 704,593,037 of CM034153.1, read as the reverse complement.
GTTCTTAGACATACACCTATCAAATTCATTCTTAAGCCAATCTAGTCATTCAGGGCTCTCAAGGGACTATGCCAGAACAAGGTATCCTGAAAGTACAGGTAGCGTAGGGAACCAAAACAAAGCATATAATAGCGTTCACCTGGCCACTTCGACTTGTTGGCGTAGTTGGTTCAGTCCCACAAGCTTCCGTTTGAAAACTACAGTGTCTAGGAGTCCTTCACTGACTTAGACTATAGTATTTTACACGTTTTATAACAATAGGACATCGAGAGAACTGAATGGAGATGGAGAAAATTGCAAGAGGATTTCGTAGAGGGTTTCAACGTGGAGGTTTCGGATCTAACGAGACATCTATAGGTTTCATGGAGTCCGATAAATCACATGTCGAAGATATAACATGTTTTGGCCTCAGGGATCTTAAGGGACTACACCCGGGAAAGGTATCCTGAAAGCATAGGCAGCGTAGGGAACCAAAAAAAATCCTCTACTAGCATTCACCAGGCCATCTAGACGTGTTGGCGTAGTTGGTTTGGTCCCACAAGCTACAGTTTACAAAATAGCATCTAGCAGCCTTACATTGACTCAGACTACTCTATTTCACGTGTGAATGCTAGTGGAGGCTTTGTTTTGGTTCCCTATGCTACCCTTGCTTTCGGGCTACCTCGTCTGGGCGTAGTCCCTTAAGAGCCCTGAGGCCAAAACGTGTTATATCTTCGATGGGTGATTTCTCAGACTCTGTGGCACCTAGAGATGTCTCGTTAGATCCAAAAACTCCATGTTGAAGCCCTCTACGAAATCCTCTAGAGGTTTTCTCCATATCCATTTGGTTCTCTCGCTATCCTATTGTTTGCAAACGCTCCAAATAGTGTAGTTTGAGTCAGTGTAAGGCTGCTAGATGTTGTATTTTGCAAACAGTAGCTTATGGGACCGAATTGTCTAGGCCAACATGTCTGGATGGCCTGGTGAACGCTAACAGAGGATTTGTTTTGGTTCCTTATGCTGCCTGTGCTTTTGGGCTACATTGTCCGGACGTAGTCCCTTAAGAGTCGTGAGGCCAAAACACACTATATCTTTGACGGGTGATTTCTCAGACTCTGTGGCACCTAGAGACATCTTGTCAGATCTAAAACCTCCATGTTGAAGCCCTCTATAAAAGGCTCTCATGTTTTTATCCATCTCCACTCGGTTCTCTCGCTGTCCTATTATTTTCAAAGGCACGAAATACTGCAGTCTAAGTTAGTGTAGGGCTGCCAAACATTATAGTTTGCAAACGGAAGCTCATGAGACCGAAACGTCTAGGACAACATGTCTGGATGGCTTGGTGAATGCTATTGGAGGATTTTTTGGTTCCCTACGCTGCTTGTGCTTTCAGGCTACCTCGTCCGGGCGTAGTCCCTTAAGAGCCCTAAGGTCAAAATATGCTATATCTTTGATGGGTGATTTCTCAGACTCCATGGTACCTAGAGATGTCTCTTTAGATCAAAAACCTCCATATTGAAGCCCTCTATGAAATCCTATAGCGGTTTTCTCCATCTCTATTTGGTTCTCTCGTTGTCATATTGTTTGCAAACACTCCAAATAGTGTAGTCTGAGTCAGTGTAAGGCTGCTAGATGCTTTATTTTGCAAAAGGTAGCTTGTGGGACCAAACCATCCAGGCCAACAAGTCCAGATGTCCTGGTGAACGCCAATGGAGGATTTTTTTTGGTTCCCTACGCTACGCGTGCTTTTGGGCTACCTCGTCCGGGTGTAGTCCCTTAAGAGCCATGAGGCCAAAACATGCTATATCTTTGAAGGGTGATTTCTTAGAATCCATGGCATCTACAGACATCTCATCATATCTAAAACCTCCATGTTGAATCCCTCTATGAAATCCTCTCACGGTTTTATCCATCTCCACTCGGTTCTCTTGCTGTCTTATTGTTTGCGAAGGCACGAAACATTGTAGTCTGAGTCAGTGTAGGGCTGCCAAACACTATAGTTTGCAAACGGAAGCTCGTGGGACCAAACCGTCTGGGCCAACATGTCTGGATGTCCTGGTGAATGCTAGTAGAGTCTTTATTTTTTTTCCCTACACTGCCTCGTGCTTCCGGGCTACCTCATCCGGCCGTAGTCCCTTAAGAGCATTGAGGTCAAAACATGATATATCTTCGACGAGTGATATCTCATACTTCTGTGGCACGTAGAGACGTCTTGTCAGATCTAAAACCTCTATGTTAAAGCCTTCTACGAAATACTCTAGCATTTTTTTCCATATCCATTTGGTTCTTTCGTTGTCCTATTGTTTGTAAATGCTCTAAATAGTGTAGTTTGAGTCAGTGTAAGGCTGTTAGATGTTGTATTTTGCAAACGATAGCTTGTGGGACCAAACCATCTATGCCAACACATCGGGGTGGCTAGGTGAATGTTAATGGAGGCTTTGTTTTTGTTTCTTATGCTCCCTATGCTTTCGAGCTACCTCATTCGGGCGTAGTCTCTTAAGATCCATGAGGCCAAAACACGTTATATCTTTGACATGTGATTGCTCAGAATTTGTGGCACCTAGAGACGTCTCGTCAGATCCAAAACCTCCATGTTGAAGCCCTCTACGAAAGCCTCCCTAGTTTTCTCCATCTCCATTCATACTGAGTCAGTGTAAGGTTGTACATTTCCAATCACCTAAATAATATAGGTGGTTCATACAATATAAGTGGTGAAATGAGAATTTTAATAAGATATTTTTACAATATAGGTGGTGAAATGTGAATTTCTATTTATTATTATTTTCTAATATTTAATTTCTCTTAGCTTCACTTGTCTTTGAGAATAATAAATTCTCTACTGACAGTGCCAACCACGTGAAGGTGGAAGCTTTTTTGACACCACTAACCTACATAAACATATTAGTCAGCTATTAAATAGAATTTTAAACCATACAAAATTTAAACAAAATCATTTAAGTAAATATTCAAATTAAATTCATGAAGAACATAACTTTGCAAATTCAATCCAATGAACCGCAAAGATCAACTCTATTATTGATAGTAGCAATAATTGCTTCATGATCTAATTCACAAACCTTCTACAGATTCTTGTTTGATGGCCGACCTCAATATTTGATCAATTTAATATTTGTTGTAAGGACCAAATGTGAATAGTGAAGTATCTTCCGATGTAATTCATAGTCTTCAAACAACCAAATGTTTTATTTTTTGATAGGATATCGTCGAAGCGAAGTTACAGTGACTACCACTGACCCAGCGGGATACTCAAGGTCTTCACCATCAATGATTGTGGAAGTCAATTTTTTTCCCCTCTACACAACAAGACAAGAAGTAGTTTGTTCCCTCTTCGTTAAATTCTGTCACAATAACTGTAAAAACATGCCCTATGTATCACAAAGTAAAACTGTTCTGTCAATTTAAAAATACATTAAGAGCTGACCATTTAATAATTTATAAATCTAAAACATGGCATGTACATATATGTATGTACCTTGTTGCACTAAATCAGAGACATGGTCAAAGTCAGGTGATGTTTTCATTTGATCTGAAGACCCTGCAAGTTATAATGCTCGTGGAACTTGATGTGTGTCAAGTGGAATTAGAGGTCTACAAGTCCATTCATCCACCCACTGTTGTGACTCACATTCATTCCATGCAAAATCAATGCATGATATACAAAAACATGTCATGCACCTAGTATAAATAGTCCAAGCATTTGCATCTGAAAAACATGTCATGTAAACTTAGTATCAATACAATTTTTCCATGTTAGTATTAAAGAGCTTCAAACTTTTGACCCCTGCATTACAACATTCTCATCTCTTCTTTCAAGGACACATAATTATTGCATCTTATTAGATGTTTGAGAACATTTCTTATATATGTAGTCATCTCATGATTCATTATATGAGAAAATATGAATAATTAAAGTTTCAATCCTCCATATCACACCAAAATGCTTAGTCACCTTGCAAGGAATCAAAGTTACCAAGTTGATAAAATCCCATAAAAAGATTTCATAAGTGGTCACGTACATCAAGCCATAAATTTCTTGTCATGACCACAACAGCCAACAATTCATCCTCCCTCTACTTTTCTACTTCTACAGCTATCAAATACATAAATATACCTAGTAGTACATACATACCATAGTCACAAGTATGATTCCAAGCAAAATGTATCCAAGCCGTTTTTCTTAAATTGAGCTGGTGAGGCTCATAGATGAATCACACACATCATGTTTTTTTCATTCGTCCAGGTTACTACTCCAAGCTACCATCACAGTTTTTGATCCTTGATGTGTGTTTATTGAAACTCCTTTTCTCCTTTTCCATGCCCTGCCTCAGGTAAAACTCCAAATATGTTGTACATTTGTTTCTTTGTTTATCCTTCTTAGCCAATAAAACATCCATGCATTCTTGAATTTTGATGTGCAGTTTTCCAACCAAATGTAATGTTGATCGAAACTAATGTTCCTCTCATTCAAGTTCACATAAAACACCTGGAAACACCCTTGTACATATTCTGTAGAATGTGTCCGATCATCACTGATGTAGAAATGATACTCTCTTAATATTTTTTAATCTTGCTCAGTGCTTTCTAGGAGAGTGCATGAATGTTATATGCACGAAAATAGAAACTTGCACTGAGTTATAATATTGAGACTGAACCTCCATTTTCAGCTGCAATGTGTAATTCTCTGTGAAGTCAACTACTGAAAAAAATAGTACCAAGTGGAAATGTGTCCTTTCTTAACTTGAATTGTTCATCCAACCATCGAGCTCTATGTGTGTGCCTTGCATACTCATAAAAAATTTTCTCTCTGAATTTGACCATATATTCTGATACAGGTAATTGTTTTCTAACAAGCTCACACCTCTTAGATTATTTTCCATCTTTTAATTGATATGCCACCGATTTATATTTAGTGAAATCAACCAATTCTTTTCCTATTGAATATGTACTCTCCTCATGGATACAACTTTTCAAATTTGGCAAGCCACCGCATACATTGCACATTCCATCCAAACATGCTTTGTTATTAAAAAATTGTCTTGTTGATTTTTCACAAAATATTGTCGGAATAAATTCCCTTGAAGATTTTTGTGGGACATTTATTCCACACTCCTGCAACATGATGTCAGTATGCAAAACACGACGTATTTGACAAAAAACATCATAATGCATTGAAAATTCAGCATGATGCCTGCAACAACAAGTGGTACGTGAGTGATTGATTTTCACATAAAAGGGTTTGCTCATTTCAAAGAATCTTTGGCTAATGTTAATTTGTGGATTTTCATTCTTAAACTTAGAGAGCAATTGTGTTTGAGTCATATCTAAGAAATGTTTTGCACACGATTCACGATTACAAGAACCTATTCTTATTTTTACTGTATCTCTTCTATTTGGTGACACCCTTGTGTTCTCATTCCAAAATTTTACAATTAATTCTTTTAGAATATCAGATGTATTCTTGTCTTTACGTTGAAAGTCTGCTAGAGAAGTCCCAATAGTCAGTGTTATTGACTGACTCAAGACGTTTACGTCTCTCTATTTCTTTCATTAGTGTTTTTCTGTTTAGCTTCAAAGCACTACTTGTTTTTCTAATCAAGCATTTATTAATTGTTTTATCACTTACTATACAATTAGTAAGTGCATGCCGTGTAACATTACTATCTTTGGTGCGTCTTTTTCCACCTACAGTTTGGTATGCTTTATGTATGTTTTCAACAATTGACGCATTTTGATCAACAACATCAGATGTTCTTAACCCCAGGGTCTTCATTATAGGTCTCATCTTAATTAATTTCATCAATGTAACAAATAATTGACATCTTTGTGTGTCATTTAAATTCTCAAAGTAATTATCCCAAATTCCACTAGCTTTTCTTCTCGCATTTCTTTCAGACATTTTGTTAGGCATTGGTTTTATAATGTTTTCATCAATTTCAATTAAGTGAATTGGTTTTCTTCGCAAAATGGAAGGAGGTGTTCTTAGAGGTGAAGATTTGTTTACAAGGTTACTTTCTTCATTCAGTGTTTTCATACAAATTTCGGGGTTAACATTTGGATTCTCAGGTAAAAGTTCAACAATTGGATTCATATCAATTTCTTCATCCATACCAACATTATCATTTAATTCAATTCATTACAAAATTATTATTCATTACAAAATCATTATTCTCTACATGTTCATTATGTATCCTCCCTCTACTTTTCATACTTCTATAACTATCAAATACATAAATATACCTAGTAGTACACACATGCCATAGTCACAAGTATGATTCTAAGTAACATGTATCCAAGCCTTTTTTTAAATTGAGCTGGTGAGGCCATAGCTGAATCACACACAACATGTTTTTTGCATTCGTCTAGGTTACTACTCCAAGCTACTGTCACAATTTGTGATCCTTGATGTGTGTTTATTGAAACTCCTTTTATCCTTTTCCATGCCCATGCCTTGTTAAAATCCAGATATGTTGTACATTTGTTTCTTTGTGCATCCTGCTTAGCCAATAAAACATCTATGCATTCCCATGAATTGTGATGTGTAGTTGTCTAACCAAATATAATGTTGATTGAAACTTGATGTTCATCTCATTCAAGTTCACATAAAACACCTAGAAACACCCTTATACATATTATGTAGAACGTGTCCAATCATCACTGATGTAGAAATGATAATCTCTTAATATATTTTCAAAGCTTTCTCAGTGCTTTCTGGAGAGTGCATGAATGCTATATGCACAAAAATAGAAACTTGCACTGAGTTATAATATTGAGATGAACCTCCATTTGTGGCTGCACTGTATAATTCTTTGTGAAGTCAACTACTGAAAGCAATAGTACCAAGTGGGAATGTGTTCTTGCTTAACTTGAATTGTTTCATCCAACCATCTAAGCTCTATGTGTGTGCCTTGCATACTCATAAAATATTTTCTCTCCTGAATTTGACCATATAATATGATACAGGTAATTTTTTGTAACAAGCTCATACATCTTAGATTCTTTTCCATCTTTTAATTGATATGCCACTGATTTATATTTGGTGAAATCAACCAATTATTTTCCTATTGAATCTATGTATTCTCCTCATGGCTACAACTTTTCAGATTTGGCATAGCCACCACATACATTAAAAGTTCTATTCAAACATTGCTTTGTTATAAAAAACCAAATCTAGCTGATTTTTCACAAAATATTTCAGGAATAAATTCCCTTGAATATTTTGGTGGGACATTTAATCCACACTCCTACAACATGATGTCAATATGCAAAACACAACGTATTTGGAAAAAAAACATCATAATGCATTGAAAATTCAACATGATGCCTACAACAACAAGTGGTACGCGAGTGATTGATTTTCACATAAAATGGTTTGCTCATTTTAAATAATCTTTGGCTAATGTTAATTTTTGTATTTTCATTCTTAAACTTAGAGAATAATTGAGTTTTATTCATATCTAAGAAATGTTTTGCACACGATTCTTGGTTACGAGAACCTATTCTTCTGTTTACTGTATCTCTTCTATTCGGTGACACCTACTTGTGTTCTTATACCAAAATTTTACAATTAATTATTTTAGAATATCAAATGTATTCTTGTCTTTTTATGGAATTCTGCTAGAGAAATCCCAATAGTCAGTGTTATTGACTGATTCAAGACGTTTACAGTCTCTCTAATGCTTTCATTAGTGTTTTTCTGTTTAGCTTCCAAGCACTACTTGTTTTTCTAATCAAGCGTTTATTAATTATTTGATCAAATACTATACAATTAGTAAGTGCACGTTGTGTATCATTACTATCTTTGGCGCATCTTTTTCCACCTACAGTTTGGTATGATTTATGCATGTTTACAATAATTAACGCATTTTGATCAACAACATTAGATATTTTAACCCCAAGGTCTTCATTATAGGTCTCATATTAATTAATTTCATCAATGTAACACATAATATTACATCTTTGTGTGTCATTTAAATTCTCAAAGTAATTATCCCAAATTCCACTAGCTTTTCTTCTCGCATTTCTTTTAGACATTTTGTTAGGCATTGTTTTTATAATGTTTTCATCAATTTCAATTAAGTGAATTGGTTTTCTTCGCAAAATGGAAGGAGAGGTTCTTAGAGGTGAAGATTTGTTTACAAGGTTAATTTCCTCATTCAGTTGTTTTCATACAAATTTCGGGGTTAACATTTGGATTCTAAGGTAAGGGTTCAACAATTGGATTCATTTCAATTTCTTCATACCATACCAACATTATCATTCAATTCAATATGTATTATTCATTGCAAAATCATTATTCTCTACATTTTCATTATGTATTTCATCCCCATTTTCTAGTACATTAACTACATTTGATATAGCAGATGTACCTTGCCCTACACGAAGTTTTTACATTCTCTTCAATTTCATTTATTTTCATCTCTTCCAATTGCTTCGGTGTCTTTTTATTGACTTTCCTCTTTTCCTTAGCTCAAATTTTATCACCCATGATTAGAAAAAATCAACTAGTTTGGTAGGGGACAAAATGAACTACTAAAAAATCATGCAAGAATGTAGAGAAAATTGCAAACCAAACAAAATGTATGTAGAATTCCTATGAAAGAGATGAAAGAGACGTTGGGGGTCCACAATATATAAACAAAGCATAACACGTATGCATTATGCTTTTTACCTTTTCCAGCACATGCCTCAAAGCTTGGGATCCAGTTTGGATCCCCAACCCTGAGGCATGGACATGCAAAAATACAACAAACAACGTGTTTTTGCACGAAAATGTAAAAATGCCACTTCCTCTATGATAAATCAAAATAAAACAATCGATTCAATTTAAACAAAATCATATCACGACGTAGAGCAGAGTTTCTTCTTTCTAAAAATATAATTTTTTAAATATTCTGACTAATATAAGGTTTCCATATTATTATTTTATAACTATGCATTTAATAGCTATTTTTTTTAAGTTTAAATATGTCTATCTTTTATCATGTATCTTTTTTTTGGGTCATCTAAAATGAAAAAAAATTATACGAGCACAAACTAGGCATAATTCTATACATATTAAAAAAAATTTAAGTTTCGATATGTTTTGAGGTAGTTGGGGGGGGGGGGGTGGGGCACGGTCGGAGCTCCGTTATTTTTCAAAACATAAAATTTGTGTAGTAGAAAAATCATAAATAAAAAAATACTTGTTAAAAAAATCTAACACAAACTAGATGCTCCTAGCTATCTTTCTACCAAAGGGTTTTCAAAAATACTCAATGGTGCTCAAAAAATGGTGGGGGGCACAAAAGTCACTTTATTATGTTTTTTAATAAAAAAAGGAGAACCTATTGGTATTTTAGTTGTTTGAACCACTTAAAATTATCCGTTTTCAATAAAATTTAGTAGCTTAGAAACTATACTCAAAATGCTACGATTCATATTTATACTACATCTTCCAATTTCTAGTGTAACTATTTTGAAGAACTCATACAAGTTGAAGTTTTTTATTTTTCAAAAAAATGCGTCTACTTAAGACCCCTTTTTGGCTCCCCAACTTGGTGCACTTACCCCACAATAAAATCATGTGGTCATCTTTGTCAATAAGGCTAAGGAAAAACACTACCTAGGACAAATATTACTTCAACCAATCAGTCAAAAAATTAGGTTCTACATGCATCAAGCAATGCCATATCAAACTTAGGGAGAACTTGAGTTTAAGATCCAACTAAGGAGACTTTCCCGATACCATTATTCATCATATAATATTGAGTCATAATGGTTTTTTCACATTAATGGACCATTAATAAGTGTTCTGCACAATATCATTTAAATAATATTGAGTTTGGAATACTATGTTCAAGTTGAACCATTGCATGCAATCTTCTATGGTTTCATTCCACAAACATTGATAAATGGCTTAATACCTTTGAGTGGGCTAGTTGTCAATCAAAAGAATGACATCAGTCAGATTTTAATGTTTTTGATAGAGCTCTACATTGGTTGTGGGAAGAAAGAGAGTGCAATTTGAAATTGGTTTTCCGGACTTGAAGTTTGAAGTTACATTCGACAGTATGACAAGATGGTGAAATTTGAAGTTAATTAATTAAAAAAAATACAATAAATTAAACTTGCTTGAATTTATAGAATAATTCCATTTCCATAGGTGGTATCAATTATGGAGAAAGAGTTTAAATTTGAAAATACTTTTCTTGTTCTACTGCCAACCAAAGAATTATCTTTCTCAGATTCTTCTATTGAATTTCCTGTTATATGAAATAAATATTTATCAACTTCTACAAAATACCTTAAAATCAAACACCTAATGCTTTATAAACTATTAAAGTATGTGGTCTAGATGGTTCAATTGTTATGGTTTAATGAAAATAGGAGCTTTGATAATTAAGAGCTTGGCCCATGCACAACCACCTAATTGAAATGGGGAACAATTGAAAGATTATGGTCCATGTTCAAATTCTTCAACAACAATAAGTTGGACCATAACTACAATGGTCATGTGGATAGATTGTGTATGACACAATTTATCAGAGAATAAATGATCTAATTTCATATTGGAACAAGTGAGAAGATAACAGGTTGCGAAATTTTTCATATATTAAGTTCAAGCGGGATCGACAATATATAGGCTAAGTAGAGATATAGAAGGGAGGTTAGCCAACTTAAAGAGTTAGTAAATAAAAGAGAGAGAAAGAAAAAGAGGCAAGTAAACCAGTCAGAGAAAGGTCCATAAGGATTACACAATATTATTTTTATGAGTATGTGAGCTTTGTAGTCAAGCCACGCTTTTATTGTAGATGTTTTAGGACTTTGAGATACATAAAAATATCTATTTTAATGTGTGGGTATATACTATGTACTATGAGAAATGGCACATATGCCTTCAAACCGCATCCTCTTGTAGTCAAATTGGTATCATAGATAGGGAATAACTCTCGGCGAGATAAATTGAGGGAGTTGTAAAAGAGAAGGCTAGCAAAATGTCAAACATAAGGTATCTCATAGACTATTGTTCTCCACTATGAGAAAGTGGGTAAAGGACGTCAAATAAATGAACTAAGAATCGTTGAGGATATAATGATTAGGGGGTTGTGTTTGTGTGCACAAAAGAGAGAATCATGCCTAGACAAGTTGGTTCAGAAGATGTAGTGTGTACAATAGTAGCGAGAGTGTTGGAAAGGATATTGAGTGAACTTTAGGGTGTAAGGACCAAACTAGAAGTTGAGGAAGATCATAAAAGATGTATTCAGGCTCTGAGGGCTCAAAGAGATGATGAAGGAGAAACTATCTCTCAGGAGAAACAAATGCTATAGATAGAGGTTATATTCTCTATTGGAAAGTCCAATACAAAAGAGATGAGGTGTAGGAGGGATACATAGGAGAAAAGAAGAAGACTCGACTCACAGTTGAAATCAAAACGAGAGAGATTATGTAAAGATTGCATAAATAACATTCAATGTAAGGAGTAGAAGAGGAGTCTCTTGGTACAAAGATACTAACAAATCATGTTTAGGGGGTGCTACTATAAATGTAGAAGCAAAAGAAATCACACATTTGAATGTTTGCAGATGCAACAAAAATAAAGAAGGAAAGAAATTATATGAATGCCCACAATTGGCAAACGATAGATCAATGGGACTAAAGGATACAACCATTAACAATAGAAAGTTTTTAGGCATAAATAATTGAAGAGGTGAACTGATGAAGTAAAGTACAATGAAAAAATAGAGCAATGCACCACTAAAACAAGTGGAAATTCTACCGATATAAATATTAATGACAGGTGAACAAAATCCCTAAGAGAGTGCAAGATCTATAGAAGAGAGCACACAAAAACTACATAAAAGAGAAAGTGTGAAAAATAAAAGCACTTGACGGAGGGTGATATGCTGAAGATTATGAAGACACCATCACAAGAGGAGATGTGATAGATATTTTGCACAAGGTACAAGACCAACAGAATGTGTTGCTTTTTCGTGGTGGATAACGGAAGAACTAAACACTTTGTATTGGAAGAGATGGTGTATAAGTTGGGATTATATCATAAGAGGAATACCTACCCATACAAAGTGACCTACTTAGTGGAAGGCCAAGAAGGCATTGCGCAGGAGAAATTTGAGGTGAATAAGAAGATAAGATGATTCAATGATTACATGAGGTGTTATATCTTGACGATGGATTTTTTTCATGTCTTGCTAGGGAGACCATGACAATGAATGTGAAATGATCTAAGATGGGAGGGAAAATATAGTGAGGGTGCATAAGAATGGTAATAATTTCCATATTTTACCATTATAATAGGAAGGCACAGAGCAGTGGAGTCATATTGCAATGCATAAAGAAAGTAGAGAGGTATAATACACAACAAAGAAAAAAAATGTTGTGCTGAGGACCATAGCAGAAAATATCAAAAATTGAGAAATGGGTGAAAGAGGAAGATGACATCAATTGAGAGTGCATTGTGATTTATAAAAAAAATGTGAGGAAAAGGCCAAAGAGTGCAATTCAACCTGATGATAGTTTGGAAGAGTATTGCACCTAAAATAGAGGATGAAGGAAAAGATGTGAAGGTCAAGGAAGATGACCTAAGATAACAAATAAAGGTGATAGGGTAGGAATGGATAAAGTTGTGTGGAACCCATGTGATAGAAACAATAAGAGAGATTACATAGCTATGTGAAGAAGAGGGAACAAGATTGAAAACCCTAGTTGACGGAAATGAATTATATGTAGATAAAGGAGAGCGTAACAGTGGGGACACATTGCCAAAGGGAGAAGGATAAAATTAAGATTCCCTAAAGGTGATAAAGGAAGTGTTGTTAGTGATGGAAGTTGCAGTGTTGCACAATGAGAAAAACACAAAAGGAGAAGATATTCATACATACCCTGAAGGAAAACATGGAGAGGAGTGCACAAGTGATGGTTACACATTATTTGGAAGGAACAGTAACAGGTAGACAAGATTTCCTTGGAGGCAAAAAGTGAGGAGCAACCAATGGTGAAGGGTTATGGATTTGCATGGAAGAGATAGTACAATAGGAGGGATGATGGAGGAAGAGATCTACATACATCTACCTAGGAAAAACACTAGCTAGGAAAAATATTACTTCAACCAATCAGTCAAAAAATTAGGATCTACATGCATCAAGCAATGCCATATCAAACTTAGGGAGAACTTGAGTTTAAGATCCAGCTAAGGAGACTTTGTCTATACCCTTACTCATCATATAATATTGAGTCATAATGGTGTTTTAACATTAATGGACCATTAACAAGTGTTTTTCACAATATCATTCAAATAATATTGAGTTTGGAATACGATGTTCAAGTAAAACCATTACATGCACTCTTCCGTGGTTTCATTCCAAAAACATTGATAAATGGCTTAATACCTTTGAGTGGGCTAGTTTCCAATCACAAGAATGACATCAGTCAAATTTTAATGTTTTTGATAGAGCTCTACATTGGTTGTGGGAAGAAAGAGAGTGCAATTTGAAATTGGTTTTCTAGACCCAAAGTTTGAAGTTACGTTTGATAGTATGACGAGATGTGTGAAATTTGAAGTTAATCAATTAAAAACACATACAATCAATTAAACTTACTTGAATTTCTAGAATAATTCCATTCCTATAGGTGGTAGCAATTATGGAGAAATATTTTAAAGTTGAAAATAATTTTTTGTTCTACTTCCAACCAAAGAATTATCTTTCTCAGATTCTTCTATTGAATTCCTTATTATATGAAATAAAATTTTATCAACTTCTACAAAATACCTTAAATTCAAACACCTGATACTTTAGAAACTGTTAAAGTATGTGGGCTGGATGGTTCAATTGTTGTGGTTTAATGGCAATGGGAGCTCTGATCATTAAGAGCTTGGCCCATGTACAACCACCTAATGGAAATGGGGAATAATTGAAGAGGATTCATTTGACCTGTAAATATTACGTAAAGATTGCACAAATAACATGCAATGTATGGAGTAGAAGAGGAGTATCTTGGTAACAAGAGACTAACACATCATGTTTAGGGGGTGCTACTATAATTGTGGAAGCAAAGGACATGACACAGTTGAATTTTCGTGGATGGAACAAAAAGAAAGAAGGAAAGAAATTATATGAATGTTTACAAATGACCAACAACATGTCAATGGGACTGAAGGATACAACCATTAAAAATAGAAAGTTCTAGGTAGAGATAATTGAAGAGGCGAACCAATGAAGCAAACTACAAAGAAAAAATAGAGCAATGCACCACTAAAATAAAAGCACTCGACGAAGGATAAGGTGCTGAAGATTATGAAGACACCATCGCAAGAGGAGATGCGATAAATATTTTTGCACAAGGTACAAGTCCAACGGAATGTGTTTCTTGGTCATGGTGGATAGCAGAAGAACTAAACACTTTGTATTGGAAGATGTGGTGTATAAGTTGGGATAAGATCACAAGAGGAATACCTACCCATACAAAGTGACGTACTTAGTGTAAGGTCAAGAAGTCATTGCGTAGGAGAAATGTGAGGTGAATACGAAGATAAGAGGATTCAATGATTGCGTGAGGTTCTATATCTTAACTATGGATGCTTGTCATGTCTTAATAGGGAGACCATGACAATGACTGTGAAATGCTCTAAGATGGGAGGGAAAATATAGTGAGGGTGCATAAGAGTGGTAAAAATTTCCATCTTTTACCATTGCAAGAGGAAGTTGCAGAGTAGTGGATTCATATGGAAATGCATAAAGAGAGTAGAGAGGAATAATACACAACAAATAAAAAAAATGTTGTGTTGAGGACCATAGAAGAAAATCTCAAAAGTTGAGAAATGGGTGAAAGAGGAAGATGACATCAATTGAGAGTGTGTTGCGATTCAGAAAAAAAAAATGTGAGAAAAGGCCAAAGAGTGTAATTCAACCTGATGATAGTTTTAGAAGAGTATTCTACCTAAAATAGAGGATGAAGGAAAAGATGTGAAGGTCAAGGAAGATGACCTAAGATCATAAATAAAGATGATAGTGTAGGAATGGATAAAGTTGTGTCAAACCCATGTGATAGAAACGATAAGAGAGATTACATAGCTAAGTGGAGAAGAGGGCAATAGATTGGAAAACCCAGTTGAGGGAAATGAAGAATACACAGATAAAGGAGAGTGCAACAGTGGGGACACATTGCCAAAGGGAGAAGGATAAAAAGAAGGTTCCCTAAAGGTGATAAGGGAAGTGTTGTTCGTGAAGGAAGTTGCGTTTTACACAATGAGAATAGCACAAAAGGAGAAGATATTCATACATATCTTGAAGGAAATTATGGAGAGGAGTGCATGAGTGATGGTTACACATTATTTGGAAGGAAGAGTGATAGTTATATGAGATTTCCTTACAGGAAACAAGTGAGGAGCAACCAATGGTGAAGGTTATGGAATTACATGGAAGAGATAGTTCAAAAGCAGGGATGATAGAGGAAAAGATCAACGTACATCTCATAAAAGGAGGTGAAGAGGAGGTCACCAAGGGAAATACATACAGGAAGAAGAGGTTTTCAAAGCTAATGGAAGAAAATAGAAGGTCTGTGATTGGAAAGGAGGCCATGGTGCAGAAAATAGAATATGCAAAGAGGAAGAGGATGAACTTGTAGAATAGAAGTCATACAAGGAGTGTGTTGAAGAAATAAGGGATATGATGCACAAGATAGTTAAAGATGGCCAAATATCCATGAAGGAAGAAAGGGATGTCTAGAGACTAGGTGATCATGACCTAGTGTTGCGTAGGTCAAGTAAAATTGGAAAGAAATCCTACAAAGAAAAAATGGGCTAGAGGACAAGTAGCACGTAGAAGAGTAGATGTGCCGAAAGTGCTAGCCCATGGAAGAGAAAGGCCATAGACAAAAGGATGTTAACCTTGGGAAGGATGGTTGGTTGAAGGTGGGAATAAATACACAAATGAGTGAAAGATACTACAAAAGAGTCGTAGAAATATATGGATGGCATAACAGATCAGAGAATTAAATGAGTCAATTTTAAATTGGAATAAGAGGGAACAAATCCCATTAGGAAAGTCACCATCCAAATAGTTTGATTGAGATTGACTATATGTAGGCTGAGTATACAATAGGAAGAGATGTTATCTTACTTGAAAGAGTTAGTAAAGTAAAGAAAACAGAGAGAGAGACGAGGAAAACTAATTGGAGATCGGTCCACAGGGATTACACCATATTTTTATATGAGTCTCTAAGCTATGTGGTTAAACTTCACTTCTATTGAAGATGTCGTAAGGATTTGAGATAAATAAATAAAAAATATTTTTGTGTGTGGTTCTAGTAGATGTTGTAAAACTTTGAGATAAATTTAAAAACTTTGTTTTTGTGTGTGGGTATCCATTGTGTACTCTAAGAAATGCCCTAGGTGCCTTAAAACTACATCTACTTGTCGTCCATTACAATATATTGGTCTCCCCCTCATCTTAAGTGCTCCATCTCTAAGATCTCCAATGGTTATCATTTCATCTACTAGTATTTCCTCAATTGTTCCACCACCTTCCACACTTTTTCTTCTTGTTGTCCCGATTTCCATCCATTACCCTGGATTAGTCTCACCTCATCGCGAGTGCTCCATCTAAAAAATCTCTAATGGTTAGCAGTTCATCTACTAGTGTTTCCTCTATTGTTCCACCACCTTCCACACTTTTTCCTCTTGTTGTCCCAGTTTCCATCCATTCACCCTCTCATTCTTCTCACTTTAATCATATTTACCAAACGATATCTCTAATTTTTTGTGTTTCAGTTCTCCCACCTGTGATAGCTGATTCTCCATTTGTTACTAGTGTTTCTCCTTCTCCCAACATTTTCATCATTATTTTCCCCAATCCCTTCCCCCATTTTCACTTCATCCTCTACCTTGGTGAATCTAGTACCTAGCATGTTAGAGGGAACACCATAGACATAAACAGTGATAACATCTATACAAGATATCTCTAATATGACTAGGGAAGGGTGCATCAATATGTAGTTAGTAGAGGTCCATAAATCAATATATGCTCCCACAGAGGTCACTTTTATATTTTTACAATCCATGTAGGAACTCGATAAAAGTAACCACAAGGAAACTACAACATGGTAGTGATACTACCCTCTTACATAATGAAAAAAGTATCATCCCCTTGGACACTAGGTAGGGAAAGAGGGTTCCTGTTGGTACACAATCATAAAGCACCAAGCTAAGGGAATACCTTATTTCCATGGTCAAATCTATAAACAAAATGACAAAGGATGTGCTAGAAAGATGAAAGAGGAGATTGATCAAGTTCAAAATACCTCCTACTATCTATGTAGAAGTGCAAAAAAATGTTGAGGGACCTCTTCTAGTTAGTGGACAATTTTGAGAATTCCAAGCCTAAAGAAGAGAATTCACATTAATGGCCAATCCCTCTTTATGCAAATCACCAACTGGGAAGGGCCGATTATCCACATTGTGGAAAGTAGCTATGAGAAACTAGATCCCCAACACATCATTGATCACTCTAGAAAAGGTCATAAATTGTGTGAATTTTTTAGCCAAGGGAAAATGAAAGTTTGAAGAGATTGGTAACTTATTGACCCTATCTAAAATAGAGAGATGTATTTACACCCAACATCATCCTTTTTGTTAACAAGTGCAAGGTTTCCATCAGTGTATTGGATGATAATTCTATGTGATTTGGGACAAAATTTGAAGTGATGATTCAGAAGGTTGTTAGCAATTTGGAAATAAAGGTAGAGGCACAAGAAAAATAGGGTAATAAAGTTATTCTTAACTTCATGGTTGATATTGAAAAGAAAATAGGAAGAGCTAGGTGTTTCAAAGAGTGTCTACACGTAGCATTGGCTTGGTATATTAAAACTATCAACTCAACATCCACAAAAGTTGGGCATCCCATCATTGATACAAAGCGTGTTAAGAAAGATTATGAGATTTGTGTGGTAGTAGGGCAGCGAGGGAAGCAACCTATAGCTTAATTGCATGTGTTTATGGTCTATACTTGGACATAGTGTTGTGTTCACAAATGATCATAGTTGAGTTTGGTGATCATGCAACAAGTTGTAATCTTGAGTTTTGACTACAGTGGCTATTTTAGGACACCTAGACACAACTCCTCGGCCCATAAATAGCACCTACAATCAAAACTCAAGATTACAACTTCTAGCATGATCACCAAACTCAACAATAGCATGCAGACTAAAACAATTTTTGGATCTTTAGAATAAGTGTTTTTCTATATTAGTTGTATGTACGGCTTAGTATGACCTTGTCCCATTACTGAGGGTTATAAATACTTTTGTAAATCTATTTATTATGTACTGTGTTCATCTTGAAAAATTTTAATCTATGTATTGTGTTTACTTAATTATTTAGATTTTTATTATGTTTTTATTCCAATTAAGAGTTGAGATTGAAACTTATGATAAATTAAAGAATGAAAGTTGAATAAATACATATGTATGATATAAGAAGGCAGTTTGATCTAATTTAATGTGTGTTAAATTAGACGTGCTTGGGAAATATAGAAAACATTGCATGAATTGAAAGTTAAATTATAATTTTGGATTAAATTCTATGAATATTATTGGATTGGACACACCATTATCTCAGTCATTCTTGTGATTCCTAAATTCTAAGGAACAAACTTAATTTTTGATTATAGTTTAATCTTATGTATACAATAATTTTCATCCCCTTAGACTTTTGGCTAGGATTTGTGAGAATTTAAGTTGTGTGCCAAGTTTTTCTAAATTTTGTTTTCTAGCATATAAGGTTGTTGTGTTTTCTCTTAGTTGTTTCAAGATAGGACGAGATTTTGACATTCTTGTCTACCTTACCCTTCTCTCCTTTAGAGTTTATTCATCGGGTATAATTTAGTGTAGCTTATCTTATCCAAAGTCTACTTTTCCCTAAAGAGGTAAAAAAATTCACTTAGTTCCCATTGAATTATACGGTCAAAGTTTTCCATACCTTGGGTCCTATTTCCAGAAAGGGTCTTAAAATGAGTGGGATTATACAACATTCCTTATTTTTTGGTCTCGACACAGGGTGTATTGATCAAGTTGAGTGAAGCCTGGGAGATCAAAAAATTTATTGGGATGATAATGCGAAGGTTTTTTAAGATCAACCTTCCTTAAAGTCCTTACTTTCGTAGGCTAGATCAACTTTGTAGTAGTGTAGATTCTACGAAGGACCATTTAAATAACATAAGAGTGATACCAATGTTGTTGATATAGGGAATGCCTATTAGATTGTGCAAATGTGCTGATGTATAATCCGTATGTGACCAAAAACAAACAAGAGTGCCACAATGAAAAGGTAATCTTGAGGGACTCTTCTTGGATTCATCAAAGTGTCAATCTACACACATAACCCTATCTGAAGCTTAGAAGAGTGAAACTTCCAAGTTACACTGATAGAAGTGTCCAAAGGGAAAAAATGAAGAATAGAAAGTCCTTAATCATTTCTTGATAAATATATTGAATTGGATTTACTTCCAATCGTCAGACATGTTGAGTGATTATCCAAGTTTACAAATCATCATTATTTGCATGTATTCAAACCCCAACTCCACATATTTTTTGAGAGGAACTATTATTTCTCATTGCTCGATTTTGGACATATAAATCTTCTCGTAAATGTTCCAAGGGGAGATTGAGTTTGACTAAGAAAGTGGGCTCAAATGAAACTATTGTTCTCATATAATTGGAAAAATAAGTTTTGATGTATAGACATATATCAACTTCAGCACTTAAAATATGAGAACCCTTGCCTACATGGGATAGCCAATGTATAGAGGAGATGTGACATGTGGCCAACGTATTTTGTAAAGGACGTGGGTGGTAGTTGGTGACAACGTTTGATGACTCCATAATACACCTACAAAGTCCACAACAAGATGAAAATTGTTAGTGTTTCATCTATTTTTTCAATGATCTTAATGACATCTATATGCAACTTCTCTCTAAGAGTTTACAACTGACTAATGGAGTATTACAGAATTCTATGGTGTCTCCCGACAGACCTATCCTAGACTAGACTGTGTGCTCATAAGTACATTCAACAACCTCGGTTGGGGCTCTACTTCATTGTTTCTTAACTTCCCGCACTTTTCTCTATCACCTTTTCCTCTCTTTTAACTTTGATAAACTCATCCTTATCATATGCGGCACCTCCCTGCTTCTCTCTTTGTGTTGGCTTTTTCTTACTGCTTAAATTTGAATTTTGAACTTGAGTTAATTAATGGTATGAGCCATAGAGACATGAGACCAAGCAGCATTAAATAAACTCATATAAGCACAAAAGAACTTTGTGAAGAAAAATAGAAATAAGGATTCCAAGATATTGAGGTATTTTCAAAATTCAATAACTGATTCAATTTTTACAAGGATAGCAGCAACAACAACACATTCCAAAGAAGTATGGAATATTTTACAAAATTTCTATCAAGGTCATGTCAAGATGAAGCTAGTTAGATTACAGATGTTAAGGAGAGATTTTGAAACTCTATTGATGAAGTGTAATACCCCTCCCATTACCACCTCTTGATTGTAGTTGTGTGGGTTCGAGATGGCCCTTGCTTTGAGTGAGTTTTTTGTTTTAACTTTGTGCTTATGATATGGATAATTCGTAAAATGAAACAATTAAATGCAGTGTAAGAAAAATAGTACTACCTTTCTAAAATTATAATATTAGACGTTAATGAAGGATAAAAGTAATTGTATGGAGATCTATCTTTGTATCTCATCACTCCTTTAAGGTCAAGAGTACAATCATCTATATTTAAGAAAGTTCTAAAATTCAAGCTTCTGTGACACTTTATTTCTGGTAGGAGTCAAGCCTCAGTGCAACATTAGTTAACACCACCTCCGCAGATGAAGAGAATCCCCTTCATCATGTTATCATTTTCGTCCTGTCATCACCAATCTGGCACTATGATAATTCTCCACCAGGAACTCCTCATACTATGATTATTTATTGATTCACAACCTTTAGTTTGGTGGATGTAATCTGGAAACACAACAACAAACATAACAAAAGAATACCATAGACTATGATACGAAGGAATGATGAAAAATCTGAAAAATAGGTGTAAATTATAATATCAACATGAAAATGTTACAATCTCACCCATGAGGTACTTCAAGTGTTACTGACTTCACTTGCCTTCCAACAATAACTATGGGAGAAACTTCACAATGGATTCTTTAACACACCTTCAAAATGATGGCTTCCTTTACAAACTTACTCATATAATATTTCTCACTACTTCCCTCTATGCCAAATGAGGGAAGGTTACCTCTTTATTTATAGGAATTCAGGCTTATCCACCCTATCTCTAAGATAGGATAGGAAATCTCTTCCGGCCAATTATATTCCATGCCTAAACTCTTGCCTTTACATGTAGGCTTATCTTCTAAGATAAGATAAACCTTATCATCTCACATGGGTTCCACCTTTTTAGTCTTTTCCAAAAATAAAATACACAAAATATTTATGAAATCACTCTTTTTTCTTATTACAAATATAATATTTCTAATTCCTAATCATGTAGACCCTACTTCTCTACTTACCCCAACTTTGACATTTTAACATTACCGGACCACTTACAACAAATATTTACTTTTTACCACAACATTCCTATTGTACTTTGACTGTTACCATACTCTACTTTATTGGTGGCACTGTACTGACGGCACCGTTATCTTCTATCAGACACCACTACTAATCATACTTAACAACATCATTTTCTTAATACATACATAATAAAATAGAAATTACGGAGGAAAATTTTAATGTCGACAGTCTTAGCGGAGGGCTCGATGGACGTTCATAACCTCTTTCCATGATTGTAAAATATTGGTAGCATTTAAATTAATCATTTGCAATAATGAAATAATAAGGGTAGTTTTGAAGTGTGCTTTCATGAAGAAATAATAATAACCCTTTGGAACTCTTGAGGTGCCTTCGGCTTGTTTGGTGACATCATTATTCTTACGATCCTTTAAACTCGAGAGTATTTTTGAATCTTGAAGTTTGAAATATATATATGTATAGGCGTGTATAATGTTAAACATCGATCTAACTAAATTTCATTCCAATATCAATAAAAGGACTCCGCATAATTTCCAAATGAGGAAACTAACGCATTAGGCGAGTCCTTTAACAAGAACGTGTAAGGTTTTGGTTAAAGTGAATTTTAAAATAATAAAACAATAACGACAATAAGTTATTTTAAATGTTTGAGAAAATTGAATGATTTAAATGATATGAAATTTAAGATGTTAACAACAAAGCAAAAATGAAAAGAAATAAATTATCAAATACTCTTAAATCCCTCAAAGTTTTGTTGGAGCGAGTACCAACCTCAAATAAAGAAAGAATCAATAAAAAAAATTGGTTAATAAGAGATTTCATCGGTGAGAGAATTTTTGGTTTGTGTGTTGATGAATAAATAAGGATTCTAGGCAAATGATGGTTTTGACAAACTCATTAGTTTTTTTTTAAGTTTTCATGGTGAGAAAGCTGAGTGGAGTAACAAACTTGGATGCAATATGGCTTTCCTATTTTTCTCCAACAAATTAAGCACAAAACTTATGAAAGAAGATGCACCTGGATGTCTCATATAGGCTTTAGCTTTGTCATAGTCTTTGTGGTCATGAAACTCTGTTACGACTTTCTCTTCGCCATTTTGGGCATGGTTCGATTGATTTCAAGTGCCAATAGTGAGGTATGGTTTTTTTCAGCAAATTCATAGTATAGTCTTCAACTGGATATTTAGATAATTCGGAACGCCTCAGAGAAGATTGGTTCAACCCCTGCACCAAGCGTGGAAACTATTTGATAAAATGCTTGAAAGCATGTGGTTTTGTTGAAAATGGCTTGGAAAACCTCATAAAAACAAATGTAATTGTTAGGTGTAAAAGTAGACGCCCCTCCTTTGTTTGTTTGCCAACCCGTGCCAAATTGGGGATGTGGAGTTGGGTATGCACAAATCAGATTTTTTTTGTTTTAAAAAAAAGAGCATTGGTAGTTTAAAAGAAAATGCATTTTGAACATGTGTAAAGCTGCACCCCATAACTTGTTGTTGGTTTACCATCCTATTCCAAAATGGGAATTGGACAAGGCGTATGACTTGTTTGACACATTCTCTAAGAGAAATGAGTCCTTTATTGGGTATGTGGCAATTTTGGTATGAATAATGTGGAAGCACAAACAAGGCACATGCACAATTGAAAAAATATCTCAAAATAATAAAGAAAAATGGAGTGGTTGAAGTTGGTTGCTGTGATGTTTCACAAATTATGCAAATGTGGGACTTCACGCTATGCATGAGAACTATTTGCTAAAATTCCAAAAAAAGGGGGTTCATGGACAATAATGATTGTTGAATGAGCACAAGAGGTATCTATTGAAAACACATTGGAGGCCCTTGACATTACCAATAATCCCATCAAGAACTTTGTTTTGTTTTTTTTAAATGGCATGGTGAATAGACGTTTGACTAAGAGCATACATTGCAGGGGTAGGGGTTTATAAATAGTGAACGGGAAACCAACAAAGCATTAAAAATAGTGGAATTTGGTCTGTTGTTGTAGCCTCAGGGAAAAATGAGATCTTTGGAATAGTTACAGACAACCATCAAACTATGAATAAAAGTAGTGTTTGTTAGATGTAAGAATGGGGAAAACTTCTCTATGCTCGTAACCCAGTCAATGAATGCTTTGGTTGTGGACTCATATCTTGTGCACGTGTAATTGACTTAGAGTCCCTTGTACCACTTTGTTTCCCACGCAAGCATGGTCATCTCAATTTATCCTTGCACAATTTAAGTGTTCTATTTTTCTTAATTAGATTTGATTTGTAAATCAAACTAAAGAAGAGTAAATTTTGGGTATAGCAAATTGTACCTCTATTTGGTATGCACTTGAAGAGAATCTGTGAATGTAAACACTACTCTCTCCTTTACCTTGTAAGATGGATGGATAAACTACGATTCTAGTTTTGGATTTGGAAACCATGTAGTTGGTGGGATAAACAAGTAACTTAGTATAACTCCTTGACGAATTTGTGTAATGTTAATAAAAACTTGTTTTCATGCAGGTGCAAAATATCTTTATAAACCCCGAATTGAGAAAAGCAAACTTTAGTTGTGTACCTTGTCATGTGGAGTGTCCAACTGAATCCTGGGTTGTTCATTGGATTTCCATTTAACCTTGTTTCGTAATGCATTTAGGAGCCTAGTGGGTTAGTTTGCAGCTTTAAACAACTGTTGAAAGTTTAAAATATAGTTGGTTTTGACCCACCATTTTGGCCTTGGGTGTGGAAACAGATTTTGTCTTCCACATACCTCTAATATTTCTATGAGACAATCAAAACAAACCCTCTATTTGGAGAAAAACATCCCACAAACTAGTTTTCCTGATAGGTTTTATAGGCCTTCGGTCATTGGGGAACAAGGCTACTTAGGTGCATTTACGATCGGTAGCTCCAGAAGGATGAGCACCATTTTAATCATGTTTTTCAATTTGGGGTTCCATTAGCTCTGAGTGTTTCCCTGTATATATGGGAATAGGTAGGAATTTATTCCCTTTTTTGTTTGAGTCTCGAAGATGGTTTTCAAATGTTGATTTCGAGCAACTTGTCTAAATTTGACGTTTTTGGAAACTTGTGTCTAATTGGTGAAAATTGTTAGATGACCTTATTCAAGCAAAATAACGATAGGGAAACTTTGTAAAAATGAATACATGACTTTCAGAATTTTTTTGTTGACACTTGCTTGTAAAGAAATTGATTGTGGAAAAATGGTGTTTTCTCTCTCCTTTATCTCTCTCATTGTCTTTGCAAATGAATTTAAATGGCATTGCATTTCTTACTCTCCTTTTAAGTGTGTTGAATATAGTTTCATTATGTTAGAAAACACCAAAAATCGTAAATTGTGCATGATTGCAATTTGATGACATGTCATCTGTTGTGCTGACCATGCGGTGGTTACTGGTACGTGAAACAAAAAACAAATGCTAACATTAATGGAATTTTTGTAATATTAAATAGATGTGTCAAAACTATGTTTATAATCATGAATGTTATGTATGGATTATGTTGTGATGAGTGAGATATTGTAGTGTATTAGTATCCTGGAGAAAACGGGAATTCTATTTTAGGGATGATTTTGATTATAGGTATATATCTTGCTAATGGTTTAGATGTGCATTTTAACTAGAAATGAAATGAACATGTTATAATTGTGCTCTTATGAGAATGGTTATGGTTGACCACTTTTAGGATGTTATTATTTTAAAATTCACCCAACTGACCCCAATTTATCAACCCTTGATCCATAAACTTATACTTTAGAACTCTACGAATCACACAAGTACGTTGTTCTACTTTCAACTTTGCAAAATGATAGTTTTTCTTGAAAAATTAGAGCTCTGTGATTGATTATCTAGTGCTATAGAAAGGAAATTGCAGAGAAGGAAAGAATTCAAAACCTCAACACCAAAAATTTTATCCTGGAAACCTCTAATGGAGGAAAACCAGTCGGGAAGGGCAACTGCTCTTTCTTCCCACTTTTATTGGTCTAATATAGACAATTACTATTTACAATAAGTATGAAAAGAAGAAACAATGTAAACCTTCTCTCCAATTACTTTCTTGCTTTGTTTTTACTCCTTTCTCCTACAATTCCACTCCAACACTGAAGATCTTGCTCACTACTCTCGTTAAACTCTGATTCTCAATCTCTCTGGATCTTAGAATGTCATTCTCTTGCTCCTTTCAAGCATTTATAGGCCTTCCTATTTCCTCCTGTGCATTAGAGGATGTGAAAGGTCATGGAAGGGAAGAGACACAGATGGGCACTTCAAGTTCGTGTCCATTTGTGTTCCATTCTTCTTTTCTCTTCGAAGGTGATAGGACCGCCACCCTGAGTAGACCGGCGGTCTCAAGACCGCCACCTTGGCTAGGCAGAAGGTTCAGGACTGTCACCCTTTCAAGGTGATGGTTCTTAAACTGGCGTTTTGCATAGAGTGGCAGTTCCTTCCAGAACTTTTTTTTACCTCATTTTATTCACTTTTCTTTTTTCTCCTTCTTGGTGCTAATGGAACTAATGAAGTGGTGCATTTTTCTGGATCCCTATGGATCATACCTCCCCTACTTAGGAGGATTTTGGTC
This sequence comes from Taxus chinensis, assembly GCA_019776745.2. Taxonomy (NCBI): domain Eukaryota; kingdom Viridiplantae; phylum Streptophyta; class Pinopsida; order Cupressales; family Taxaceae; genus Taxus; species Taxus chinensis. The sequence goes on along the minus strand of CM034153.1, from coordinate 704,566,861 downwards.
CCATAAAATCTTATTGGGGGAGTGGTAGAGGAATCAACTCCCTCTCATGCTCATTCAAGTACCACTGGGTCTGCCTTGGTGTCTTCTCTTGCCCAACCTACCAAAACTCCTATGGATCTCTGGTTTGTTGCTCCAATGCTCATCGTCCTCCAAGTTGCCTCAAGTACAATCCTATTTGGAAGGTAAATTCTATATCTTTCCTTCTTTATCATGCATAGATGGCGTTAGTGGATGAGATCTCTTACAACTTGTTATCGTGTGCATCTGCATGAAGTATGGCTTGAAGGTTTCTTCTCCAACCTGCTCAAGTATGGCGAAGGTCCCATATTGTAGTGGCTCAGTCCTTTCCTATCTTTGTCTCTTGAGATGGATTGGTTGAATCCTCTCCAAGTATGTTGCTTCCATAGTCACCACCATTCCTTATATCTCCTCTTATTCTTACTGCCCCACGGTCAGATCTAGTGAATCCGTAGGTAGATATGGTGATTGCATAGCGGAAGTTTGTTTTTCTCCTTGAATGAGTTGTTACTATGGTGGATTCTTCTAGAAAAATTGACAAGTGCTATCCAAATTCTCCATCATTTGGTCAGAAGTATCCGTGCTCTCACATCTATTTTGTTTTTCTTCCAATGAAAACAAACAAAACTGATGATTTTCTTGAATAAGTCTTGGTGCTTGGTTGGCACTTACCATATCCTTCTTTGATTTGCTCTGGTGTGCCCAGATGTTAAAATTGACTCTGTCCTTGATCCATCTATATCGGTTCTCTCTCCTTATGAACACAACATCCCTGGCATATAAGTAAGGACTTCCAAAGACAACGTCAAATGCATCAAGTGGAATAATATCAACCTCTAATACATCTATGTATTGGGTATTTATCCCCAACTAAAACATACACTTCCTTGTAACTTGTATTTCTACACACTTCTTCACCCATCCAAGTGGGTATGGATGTGGATGCGTGTAAGTATCTCGACCAAGTTTCTCTACAACCGCATCAGAAATAAAATTTTGCTAAGAACCAAAATCTACTAAAGTGTTTACCTTAGTCTTCTTGATTTGGATTCTGATTTACAATAGCTTACTCATCTCTTCTTCTTCTATTTCCCTATACATGTTAGTGGCCATGCATCCCAGCCTCTCGTCTACATCTGAATCATCCTCAATCTCCACCTCTCTTTCTGTCTTCACAGTGGCCATGGATTTCTTGGAATCCTTGGTTTGGTGCTTTGGGTGCAATTCTGGATGCAACTTCCAACATGTGGCATCAACATGTCCATTTACATCACAATTCTTACATAAATTCTTAGGATATTTACAAGTATGCAAAGCAGTAGCGACATGATTACCTTTTCATTTACCTTTGTTACTTGTCTTCCCTTGTTCTTTGTCCTGTTATTTTGTTGACTGATCTCCCTTTAGCTCTATTTCTCCTTGCTTCTTCTCGTCATCAATGTAGTATGCTTGTATACAAGCTTCATTGAGATCCTTGGGATTTGTGGAGATTACCTTCCTCCGAAAGGTGAGTGTGAAGTCCTCCCAAATACTTGGTCAGAATGTCCTCATGCTCCAAGTCAATATTAAGCAGCATGGCTTGTCTCTGAAATTCCATAGTGTAGTCTTGCACGCTTTGACTGCTGCCTTGTCTAAAGTACTGCCACTTAATCATCATGTCAGTATTATGGCCAATAGGATAGAAGTTAGCTCTAATCAATTCTTTAAAACCTTTCCAAGTACTGACAATAGGAAGTTTCTTCTTCTCACAAGTGGCTAGATGGGTTTCCCACCAAACCAGAGCATGGCCTTCCATTTTTGAGATGTACAAAGGTGATCCTTTGTGCCTTAGTGACATTATGCACACTAAAGTAGACTTCCAACTATTTTAGCCATCTATCCAATAATTTTGCATCTACTTGTCCTTCAAAATTCTTTATTTCCACTTTTGTTTCAACTTTAAAAGGTGTATGTGCAGATTTTACCTTCTCGCTTACAATTGGCATCTCTTCATGCTCTTACCATTCTTCCTCTTCATGGCTCTTTCTGATACCAATTTTTTTGGCTAGTGCTCAAACCACTTAGTCCATGGAATCTTGCTTAACCAAAGCCTTCTTTTGTAGATCTGAAAAATATTTTTGTTTTCTATATAATCTATCCATCATGGTCTCTAGCATCTCGACTCTATGGACCAAGTTCTCTTCCTCCATTTGAGCTCGAACTCTTTTTTTCCACTTCTTTATAGAAATATCTAGCTCGCAAGGTAAAACTTCTCCACCTTTGGACCTTGTCACTGTCATACAAAATCACAAGAAATATTTGAATACCACAGTCCTGGATATATAATCAACTCTGATACTAAAATGATCCGTAAACTTCTACTTTGGAACTCTACGAATCACACAATTATGTTGTTCTACTTTCGACTTTGGAAAATGACAAATTTTCTTGAAAAATTAGATCTTCATGACTGATTATATAGTGCTATAGAAAGGAAATTTTAGAGAAGGAAATAATTCAAAACTTCATCACTAACAATTCTATCTTGGAAACCTCCAATGGAGGAAAACCAGTTGGGAATGGAAACTACTCTTTCTTCCCACTTTTATTGTTCTAATATAGACAATTATAGATTACATTAAGTATAAAAAGAAGCAACAATTTAAACCTTCTCTCGAATTACTTGCTTTCTCTATTTCTACTCCTTGCTCTTACAATTCCACTCCAGCACTAAAGATCTTGCTCACTGCTCTCATTAACTCTGCTTCTCGATCTCTCTGGATCTTTGAATGGCATTCTCTTTCTCCTTTCATGCATTTATAGGCCTTCACATGTCCTCATGTGCACTGGAGGATGTGAAATGGCATGGAAGGGAAGAGACATGGATGGGCGCTTCAAGTTTGCATCCATTCACGTTCCATTCTTCTTTTCTATTCGATAGAACCGCCACCCTGAGCAGACTGATGGTCTTAGGACCGCTGCTCTACAAAGAGTAGCGGTTCCTTCTAGAACCTCCGTTTACCTCATTTTATTCACTTTTATTTTTTCTCCTTGGTGCTGATGGAACAAATGAAGTGGTGTGTTTTTCTAGATCCCTATGGATCAACCCTTGAGAAGGTTACCCAACTAAGCATCAGGTTATTTGTGTTTCATTCACCTTGTTGGGTTTAAGTGAAGTTTCGATCTCTAGATGTTTCTCAAAGGGATTATCTTATTAATATGCATCCTAGTGTTACATACCACCTTATCTTTTCTTTGATATATGCCTTGAAACAAATATTCTTATGTGTTCCTAGAGGCTTAGTAGTACTTTTTTAGGCATGTGTGTTAAAAGGATTTCTTATGTTCATGGAAGTATGCATGTTATTATAGCTAAGGATGAAATACCCCTTTGTGACATGATTGATGTATTGTATATCAACATTTTTAGATGGTTTCCTTTTATGTTAAGTCTCTCAGGAAGGACCAATCTTTATACGTGTATGGGATCATAAGAGCAATACGGAAAGTAATGTTGATTCTTGAAATGTGATCAAGTTTACTTTGGCAGACCATAAAGTTAGGTGGTATCTCACTTAGTACCTCTAATAAAATCCTAACCCTTTTACATGCAAGCAATATAAAACAGATAAGTGAAACTTAGAATTACCTTATACTTAGTTAGGTCTTCTTTTGTTGTTGAAAGTCCTTATGAATTGCTCCACGTGAGTTCGAGTATTCAAGCAACTTAATCTCTTGTCTAAAAAACAAAACTTATGGCACATAACTATTTTGGAAACAATAATAATCGATTATTGAACCATAGAAACTAAAAGTGTATGGAAAATGTGAGTTTAGCTGTTACAGAAACTCTAGTTGGAGACTGAGAGCTAAGATACTTTCACATGTGAGTTATCGAAATGATAGTAATAGAGAAAAGAACCCAAATAAGTGTATTTGTTATAATTTAATTCTAAAATGAAATGAATAATTTCTAGCCTTGTGAATGAGATTAGATATTTACATGTTAAGAACTCTATAAACCATTAAAGCTAAAAATGGAAAAATGAATACAACAAAGATTTAACCATGAAAATGTAATATTGTGAAAATTTCCAATTCGTGAAGCTCATGTTGTGGTTGGGTCACGGTTTCATTATTGCTCATGTATATAAGTGTGGCATTGGTTTGCATCCTATGTCATCTTGCTATTAACATGTCCTTCATGTTCATGTAAATGTTGCAAGTGGTGTCGTACAATCTCTTGTGAGTCTTCTTGGTGTCGCATAGTTGTATCAAGCAAAATGAATGTAAAAAAAATTAACCTGGGTATTTTGGTCATGTTTTTGAGTCCCACATGGGTGGGAATCTACATGAAGTAATCAAAATCCATTAGTGATTGCTCATAACAACAATGACCGTAGTAAATAAAATTAGGATAAATGGAGACGTTACTGAAGATCATAGGATCATAAAGAGGGTATTGAGGAGTCTACCAATCATATTTTATCATTTTTTGTAGCAATGTAAGATTCCAAGGAATTGAAGCAAATAATAGATGATGAATTTATGGGTTCTTTGCAAACCGATGAACAAAGAATGAGTAGGTCATTCAGTTCTTCTAATGAAACAAGCCTTCAAGAAAAACATGAAAGTGAGATGTAGGGGGGAGAAGAATACAATAGAGGGAGAGGCAAAGTTTGCAACAGCCAAGAATGTATAATGCACAATAATCAAGAGCCACATGGAATAGGAAGGGGAAGGAACAACAACACTTCTAGAGGCGGTTTCACCTAAACATATGATAAATCAAACATCCAATGATATTATTGTAAGAAGTATGGACAATATACTAGTGAATGTAGGAAGAAAGAGAATGATATGAAATCTTATAATGCAAGTTATACTAATGCAAAAGAGGTTGGACCTAAAAAAAATGGAAAGGGTGAAAACTTGTTTTTAACTTGCAATGTAGCTGAGAAAAGCAACAAAAAAATATGGTATTTAGATAGTGCATGTAGTAACCATATGTGTGGCAACAAAGGAATGATCAACAATATAGATGAAGAAATCAAATCTAAAGTAAATATGGGAACAAATGAAAAGTTCCATGTAATAGGAAAAGGCAACATATTCATACTCAACAAGCAAGGTGATAAGAGACAAATTAATGATGGTTTTTTGTATGTCAGGGTTGAAGTGTAAACTCCTAAGCATTAGGCAGATAGTCTAGAAAGGATATAAGGTGATATTTGAAGATGGAAAATGCATAATCTATTATAGAAGTGGAAGTAATAAGCAACTTGAAATAATGAAGATGACACAAAATAAGATGTTTCCTTTGAGAATGCAAAGTGAGATAACAAAAACATTTAAAATAGTAGCAATTAATTGATCGACTATATGACATCTCAAGTATAGAGATATGAGTTTTACTGGGTTGAATATTCTTTATAGGAAGAAAATGGTAAGAAATATTTCCCTTATTGAATAACTAGATAAAGTATGCGAGGGTTGCATATTGGGAAAGCAACATAGAAATGTTTTTCCCTCAAGTAAGTCTTGGATAAAAATTACACTACTCGAGTTGATACAATCAGACCTATGTGGTCCCATAAAGACTCCTTATCTAAGAATTTGTATTTTATTACATTCATAGATGACTTTAACAAAAGGAAATATGTGTATTTTTAAAAAAAAATCATAGACATTTGAAGTATTTAGACAATTCAAGGCCATGGTTGAGAAGCACATTACATAAAAACATTGAGAATGGACAGAGGGGTGCAATACATGTCAAATCATTTTTTTATTTTTTACAAAAGAACATGGGATTAAGAAGCAATTTACAGTGAAGTATACACCATAGTAAAATAGTGTAGATGAGAGGAAAAATTAAACTATTCAAGAGATGGAAAGAAGTGTGATTAAAGTCAAAGGATTTCTTGATGAGTATTGGGTTGAAGTAGTTGGAACAACAATCTATCTGTTAAATAAAATGTCCTACTAAGATTTTTCAAAACGTGATACATCAAGAGGCATGGAGTGGAAGGTGTAGACACAAAATCATAAACTTATTGTTTACATCACACCTCTAAATATGTCATTATATGCACTTCTTAAGAAAGAAAACTAGACATTAATAACACTTGTTTTTCTTTTACATTATTTTATCCTTTTCATACTCTTATCATTTAATTTTTTTGAATGACTACTTTACTTTTGCATATTGGACAACATGTAACCCAAATTTTTATTTACCATTATATCCTCCAAGCATCGTGGAAAGTACCTCCCATTAGGAACAAAAGTGCCCAAGAACTACTATCCCCGTTGGGCGCTTCTGCCATTTTCTCTCCTTTTATCAAATTCGAAATCCCAGATCATTTTTTATCTTTTCTAATCAATTTGGGTCAGACTATTTAGTTTTTAACGATGAAATTCAAAAAATGGTTATGACTTACTTTTATTAAGGGTTGGATAATTGGGGGTTATTACTTGCTATCTACTACTTGGGAAAATAACAACATTCAAAGACCGCATTTGAGCTGAATTATTCACTGTGTAAGAGGGCCAATTTATGAATTTCATCTCACACATTCATCTTGGGGGAAAAGTAGTTGTAGTTCACTATCTTAGTGTGAATGGCACAAGGGAAACCTAGTTTCACGGGACACAATTCAATCACACACAAATACAATAGAACTACATAGAGTATGAAATGTAGTACAACGCTCTGTGAGAATTACATTGGGGTAACCACCAAGATCAATCGAACTCAAACATATGAATTATTTCTTTCATTTAATGTTTAGTTGAGCCTTTTATGCGTGTATCTAGGTTTTTTTTTGCAAGTTCGGGTGTGATAGCAAAAGCCTACATCGAAGCTAGAATGATAAAGAGTGAAAGGAAGAAGACCTTATCGGACCCTGAGAAGATTAGATCCAAAATGTAGTGCCCACTTCCCTTCGACACATTTTGATATTGATCATGATATTGGTAACTATATTATGGAAATTATTATAGTTTTGATTTAGTATGGTGTTAGATGTTATATCATGGATTATTATTGACTTTGATTTAGATATGATGCATGTGGATTATTAGACACATTTATATGGATATTAACATATTGTTGACATATTTATATTTATGGATGTTGTTCGGACATGTGATATTTTGATATGTTGAGTAGACCTAGAAAATTGAATTTAATGTGATGATCATATAGTTATTAATGAGATTAAAAATGATGTTGTTGTTGCCTTGATGATGTTGTGATTTATATGTATGGATGATTTTAGAATTTTAATGTATATTTATTTTGAATGATTTAATGCGGCCACGAGGCCGAAGGAGGTATTGTGTTTTGTAGGTGAAAATATCACAACAAACATCGGGGGATTGGAGACCAACCACATTGGAATTCTAGTTGAATTCAACAAGGTCACCATGGAAACTTGTATTGTTCGTATGTGTGTGTGTGTGTGTGTGTGTGTGTGTGTGTGTGTGTGTGTGTGTGTGTGTGTGTGTGTTTGTTTGTTGTTAGGGGTTCCCATGGGGGGGTCACCTTTAAATGTGACCAAGGGTTATGTGTAATTATTTATTTATTTGGTTCCTTTTTATTGATGTTTGTATGTGTTTATTAAGTGATGTGTTTACCCCTTTCATTATTTATTAATTGTTTTAAATTAATGTGAGTAATCATATTGTTAAGAATTAATTAATTAAATTGGGACATAAGAAAGTAATTATTGGAGTTTTTGGCTCTTGAATTAAATGTTGTAAGAGATGTGTAAATAAATTTGGAGTATGCAACACTCCATCTTTCTTGGAAATCCGAATTTTTCCTTGGAGGTTGATTTTGGAGGCTTGTGGGACAAGTTAAACTTGTCCCATACCTCTTAAATTTGCATACCAACCTTACCTATGGTTGGATATTTTAATTCTAGCCTTCATTATGCATTTTTGTAAGTCAAGGTGTATGCTTTAATTACACTTTCTTACATGCTTTCAATTTCAGGAACTTTGGGGTGTGGGCTTGATTTGAGTATGTAAGTAACACTGTCATATTATTCACCTACTTTTTTGTTTTGCATTGGAGAATGAAGTCGACCTTGGGTGTTGGAGTTGAGGATGTCTGAAGTGGAATCCTACATGGATCCACCTCATCCTATTCTCTTCCCTCATCTATATATTCAAATTCCTTGGCTTATTTTTGGGTTGCTTCACTTCTATCACTTCAATTTTGGCGACTTGCTTTTGGTTTTTGGAGATCTTGCAAATTGGGAGAAAGTTGGAGACTGTTGCATGCTTGTAGATTGTTGATCTTGGATTGTGTTGCATTGGAAATCTTACTGTGTTTGAACCTTGGAACAAACTCCATTGTGGAGAGGTAAGAGCTTAGCTCTTGGAAATGCTCTCCTTTCATTTTTATGCATATGTGAATGGTCAAATGTTTGAATGTGCTATATTATTTGTTGGCTTATTGGGTAGATGGTGTAGGAATGGTGTAGGAGAAGACTATGGGGTATTCTTGTGGGGAGGTATAAGTGCGGAGGGAGTAGGTATTTGGGTTCCACCTTGTAAAAATAAATAGCTTGCATTTCTTTACTCATTATTTGGTGCCATAAGAGGTTGGGGAGGCATAAGGAAATGAGATGAATAAGGGGTACTTGGAGGAGGCATAAGGGCATGTCAGGGATTTGAAATGATATATATATTTCGGCAGTTTGTTCTCAAGTGGTGATACCCATTTCCCCTTTGGGAGGCATAAACAACATTCCCCATAGTTTCTTGCTCCTTTGGCTTGCATGATGAAGCTTGAGTATTGTTTTTTTTTTTGTTTATGTGGTTGCAAACTATAGTTTTGTTTTAGACTGTGTTTTGAATGAGAAATGTGTCTTTGTGTTGTGGAAGCCTTTTGTTTCCATGTGTTGAAAAGCATTTCTAATTGCAATATGGTTAGGGCTCAGGGGCCAATGAAGAAGGATGACTTATCCTTTTCATTGGATGTCTTGGCCTTTTCATTGGATGTCTTGGTTGGGTGGAGAGCGTTGTCTTTCCCTCTGTTCTATCGTGATAAAATTGAAATAAAGAAAAATGGAGGATATTCATGTTGCTGTTCTGGAGCAGAGGAAAAAGAAAATTTTCACATTCCTTGTTGAGGTTACTCTTATTGTAACCATTTTCCCACCTTGAAGTGGATGATCTTGTATATTATTGTGTTGGAAAGACCACTCTGTTTTAGCTATGAAAGTTGTAATTGATTATGGAAGAAATATATCTTATATTATGTTCAGTGAGCAGAAAAGAAAGATATGCATTGGTATGTTGTATTTTGAAAATAAATGGGAAAGAAGTTGTAAGAGATTCCTTTGAATTAGTAGAAGTGTTTGCCTTGTTCATATTATATTATTTCCATTGGAAATTTGTATTTAATATATAGTAGGAAACATCTGTTTGTAAAAGTGAAAAGGAAGCATGTAGGAAGAAATATTGCACTACTCTGTCTCATTTGAAATGTAAAATTTTAAGAAGAAAAAAATAAGAGAAGTTGCATTCTTGTCTCTATCATTTGATTGAAGGGAAGAAAACTATTTGAAACTAGCATGAAATAAATTCAACGTTTTTATTGCATGGCAAAAGATATAGTTTAATCTATGTTCATGAAATGTACAAACTTCATTTTTACTTCATTGTAAGCTTTGCAAATTCCTTTTTATCAAATGTCCAAAACAACCCTACAAACCTATAAGAGATAAATGAAATATTTAATTAGACTTAATGAGATCAAAATGATCCCCGAACAAAACTACAACACTCAATTTTTTTCTAAGGAACCCTTCGAATTGAGTAAAGGCGAAATTGCAGGCTTTCTATTGTGTAAACATTGGTAATTTTTGAAATGAAAATAAATCAAACAAATTGACCTCTGTTTTCTTCCCCAAATTATTCCAAATGCAAACCTCCATGTCTATTTGACATGTTGAAGGAGAAAGAATGACAAATTTGAACAAAATTCATAAGTTAAAATGTCCAGTTCACTTTTAAGTGACATAAAGACGTTTACTCAAAATTTACCCTTATAAATTTATCAAAATTAAATCCTTAATGTTTCTATGCAAAGAGAACATCGAGATCTTTCCAGAAATTCCTCGTTTGCCAAAAATTGAGATCCCTATCAAAAGTTATGGCCTTCTGAAGTTTTTACTTCATTTGGCTTCAAAATAATCTAACTGTCAAATTTAATTGAATAAAATATCCTTGGGTTGACCCGCGGGCTAAAACTTTCTTTTTTCACTTTTTGTCCAAAAAGTGCAAAGTCATGAAGTCTCCCACTGCTCCGCTAACCAGCAGGCCTTCATTTTGTCTAAAAAAAATCTAAGTTTGAAAAAGAAAAATTTGGAAAATTTTCCCCACGTCCCCGCCACCCCCACCCTTTGCTTTTGGAAAAATTTCCACGGGCACGCAGGCCCGCAACCCTTAACTTAACCTTTCAAAATTTTGGCAAAAATTCCTACTTTTCTCCGCATCCCCACCCTTGCCTTGGAAAAGCACTTCCACGGGAGCGTTGGCCTACATTCTAAAACTAATTTTTTAAAAAAATTTGGTAAAATTTCTAAAAGTTTCTCTGCCGACCCACCTCCCCGTAGCCAATGATTGGCTAACATGTGGCTTCATGGGATGACGATGGAGGAGTGGTTGATTCTCAACCTTAATACTTTAAAATTATTTTGGCGAAAATTTAAAAGTTTCTTCGCCACCCATAGTCAATGAGAGCCTGACACGTGGCATTGTCCAACGTCGGTGAAGGCACGTGTTAATTTTTAGCCCTTGCACTTTTTATCAGAAAAGTATTAAATTCTTAAGTTTCCCCACAAGCCCATTTTCTTTGCACGAATCAGGGCTTGACACATGGTGCCTTGGGTGACAACGGAGGCGCGGATCATTTTGACCCCTTAAGTTTCTCCGGTGACTCGACTTTCTGCTGAAGCTGGGAAATGCTGACACATGTCCCTTATGGGCTCACGGGTGTGTGGAGATAGATTACGCATTTGTCCCAGAAGGGGAAAAGCGCTAAAGTTCTTCCCCGCTCCACTGGCCTGCACATGGGAAAAATTTACCTCCCTGCGCCGCTAGTCTACTTTCCTTCTCTGGGTGAAATTTCTCTTCGAGGACCGTAGGCCCGCGTTGGGGAAAATTTTCTTCCCCAAGCCTGCAGGACCACTCTTGGGGAAAATTTTCATCCCAAAGCCCGTCGGCTCATATCTTGAAAAATATGAGGAGTTAGAAGGACTTCTTTATATAACTGGAAATGTAAGGAAATTTCCTATCTAATGGGAATGTTTTCAGGTAGTTTTGAGTGTGTCATCTATGAGAAAAATTAGGTTGAGTATTTTAAGAGAGTTCTGGGAGTGTGTAAGTGAGAATTTACCATGTTAGTTTAAATGTGTATTCTCCCCCCTTACAATTAGACCTTGTTAAATGTTGAAACCTTGTAGAATTAAATACCTAGTGTATTTAATTGTTTTGGCTCTTCTTACCCTTTGAGTTTAATTGAGAATTATTTGGCTTAGTGTTAATATAATCTTAAATGGTTAGATTATCACCTAAGGGAAATTTAATTGTGCTCGGGATAACCTTCTCTCTCTTAGTATTTTGTAAGGTGATTTGATAATTGTTGTAATGGACTCTGAAAATTTTGTTGTGAACACCTTTAAACAAAAATTAGTCCAAAATTTATCTAACTAAACCTAGGTTGTTCTTGGGTCTCAAGTGGGATATTTTAGAGGGTGTTACACAAAACTATTTCCAAGACGCTAGCAACTACTTCAAACACTAGTTCCTGGGTGGTTCTGTCTGAAGGAGTTTTGTTGGTCCGAAAAACTGTCGGATAGGAAGGTGGTGGGGAAACAGGCCAACAGTGTGCAGGGCATAGCCCCTCTTTGAGACATCAAAGAAAAATTTGTTTATTACTAATCTATCAAGCAAGAATCTGTGAAAATCTACACTATTCTAACTTTAGGGGGTTTGGGATATCATCCCAGTACGGGTAGTTCCAACTATGAACAAAAAGGTAGGAGTGAAGGAATGGACGAGGGTAGATCTGAAGGAAGAAAAGAAATGAATTCCAAGACGGAAAGGTCAGAAGGTTTATGCTTTAGGCTGGTAGTAAACAGAGCCAAACTTACTTGCATAAACGATTAGAGCAATACTGATGAACATATGACGATCATAGGAATGAATCCAATAGAATAAAAACATAGATCTAACTTAAGAAAGATCTGATGCAAATAACACATATATTAAGCACGAAGTCTGAACATATGTATTAATATTTCTTCTGCTACAAGAAAACACAAAGTATTTCTCTCCTCACTTCTTTTTTCATACAAAAAATGTCCACCTGGAATACAACAAGTATTCTAGTACTTATAGAAGGAGAAGAGGAAAGAAGACAAAAAAAAACCAACCACTACTTACAAAATATCTTACAAAATATTTACAAAATATCTAAAAAGTCAAAAGTTGACTTTGGGCATGTTTTTGGATGACAACATCCCATGGTGCAACATGGATGAGGTCATCATAAATGCCAACATGTTTTTTAATTTTTTTTTTACAAAAATGATCAAATTATACACAAGAGGAGAAACTACTCCTCGACATCCCTTTTCTTGAACTTGGTGTCTTGCTTTTGATCAGGAGAGTCAATGTGACACTGCGCTCTATATTTCATAAACTTTCTGATCATTGTTTGAAGTTGATCATGATCTGGACCTTTGAAATGGTTTGCCAATGACTTCCCAAGTTTATTTTTCATTCTTGAGCTTGTCAAGTAACTCGGCGAAATTTTCGCATGCATCGATCAAAATTCCAATGAAGTCCCGGTAAGCCAGGAGGTTATTGATTGAATCTCAATTGAAAGTGACCGCTGACACCAAACCTTGAGTGACAATAGCTTTAAAGCACTAGAATGTATCATCTGCTTCCCTCAAGGTGTATGATTCACTGAGCATCCCTGGAGACATCTTTGTAACTATCTATTCCATGTTGTATCATGCGTCCAGGGCTTCATCTTTGATTTTATCTATCCTCTCCAGGGTATATTCCATTTGATCAACTTGGTAATCTAAAGAAATGAGAGCTTTGTTATGTGCACGTGGGTGATCGATAATGCTGACCTTCAATAGGTCATCAGCTGGGCAGTCAACCAAGGCTTGAAATGTTTCATGTTGCAACCTGGTGTTATCCAACTCCTCGGAGAGGGAACCTACTATTGTTTGTAGCTCCTTATTTTCTTGGGTTATATCCTGTTAAAGCACTATGAATTTCCCACTCATTTCATGACCATCTCTGAGGATCTGCTCGATTCAGGATGATACTGCTTCGCCTTGTTCACCAACCTTGACATATTCATTTATTTAATCCTGAATGAGAACTTCAATGGGTTCGGCGGTAGTTACTGAAGGAGCGTTGCCCATTTTCTATAATGCTTGTAGGAGATGTTTTTTTCATTCTTTGAGTATTCTCTGCTCCTCTTTTGCTTCTTGGAGCTTCTTGTAGAGAGCATCCACTTCAGAAAAGACTTTTCCTTGAAGACTTTCATATGAGGTCCCCATTGTGACTTGAGTCACTGCGAAGTCTGTGGGGGACAGATCCTCCTTTTCCTTGGTGGGGTCTGGGTAAGCAATCTCCATGACTCTCTCCCCCGAAATGCTCTTAGAAAATCAAGTCATCACTTTATGCTTATTGGGTCCCTTCTTCGGAATGACGGAGAAGTCCATGGGAGCGATGGGAACTTTCCTATTATTCTAACCCAGGTGGTTAGAAATCCAACTAGGACTTATGGGAGTGGGAGTAGAGGAAATAGAAGAAACGGGAGTGTGAGGGGGAGCCACTGTAGAGGCCTCAGGGAAGAATGTTGAAACACTTCGTGGTGGCATCGACAAGGAGTCCAATGCACTGCTGGTTGTGGGGCCTAGAGTTACTATAGGAGAAGAGAAGGACATGGAAACAAAAAGGATCTACAATTGGATGGAGGGAATACTAGGCGATAAATCCATGAGAGAGGAGAAGATGGAAGAGGTGGGAGATGGAAGGGAGGAAGGGAGAGGAGAAGACACATCCATAAGAGTAGATGCTTGAATGATGGGAGGAGGAGAAGAAATAGAAGAAGGAATGCTAGGTACCTCTGTAGTTGTAGTTGTGATAACATTCTGGGTAGATATATCCACTGAAACCTCTATTGCTTCTTCTTCTTTTCTTGGAGACACCAGGTCGACTACTTACTTCTCAGAAGTAGAAGGAAGGCCTTTAGGAGCTTCTGCTTGTTTGCTTGATTCACCCTCCTTATCTTTCCCTTTTCCTTTCAGCACATGGGCTGGTCTTGGAGGTGCTCTTCCTAAAGGAGAAGTAGTGAAATCAACTCCAAGGTAGGTGAGACCATTCTATTTTCACCAATATTCGGTGCACTGCAACGCGGCTTTAACCCTTTCCTGAATGGTTTTCAATGCTTTGGCTCTGTCGATCTCCACGAATGACCAGTCATCCCCATATGTGTCAAGGTAAACCTAATCAATTTCTTGATCAATATCTCGGAATTCCTTTAGGACGATGGCTACGCCATAGTGGATGATCTCCTCCAGATCCAGTCAGGAATGATCCTTTCGCTTGATGTCTATCTCATGTGTCAGGTCGATCTAGATTTCCTCGATCTCAGGAACATGGATGGGATCAATTTTCACCTTTGGGAGGAAACTCCAGTAGTCAAAGGTTAGCCTTTTTGGGAAGTTGTGCTTAAAATTTAGCAACTCTAGCTCGGCATACATCTCCCGTGCTTTGGCCAGTGTGGTGTAGGTGTATCAGCCAACTGTAAGGGGGAATGGAGTTCCTCCTTTCTTTCTTTTCATGCACTTCTCATGATACGTGATTAGTTGCCTTGACAATTGTAGTAGAATTAGCTTTGGCCCTACAAACCTTGGCAGCTTCCTTGGCTCTCCCTCGAAATTCACAGCTCTGAGGTATGTGAATGTGGGGAATTGTGTGAACAATGCTCCCCATTTCTTTGTAGCAGCAATCACACTCAGGCTGGTCAAACTGTGTCTCATGTTTGGCCTCAGCAAGCAGATTATCTCATAGAAGAAAGCATCATTGATTTTAGAGAACTGGGATATGTTGGCCTTCAAGCTTTAGCTCTGGGTAGAACTCATATATCTTGACTTGGGGCCATACCCCATTGCGAGCTAACCTTACAAAATCTCTTGTTGACGCAATGGCGTATACAACGTAGGAATTCATGTAGAACTTCCCAGTTGTTAGAACTTGTTGAAGCTACTGGGAGATGGTGTCACTGATGATTTTGACCCATCCAAAATGCTGATCAAGCTCATTCTTGCTCATGGTCTCCAGGTACCTCAGCATCCATTTGTGGAAATAATGGGTATCAGAGAGCCAAAATACTCTGTTTAAGAAGGTGATTGTATCACTCAACTCTTCATTGAATTCACTACGGTGGATGGTTGTGGCCATCTTCTCACCAACTTCTTGTTATTTAGGTAAATCTCATTCATCATCTGCATGCATTTATCCCATTGTCGTCCTAGGCCTTCTTGCATTCTTCGATGCTTATTTCTACATATTGCTTATGTTGAGGAATGCCCAGGGTCAGTTCAAAGTGACAAGATGTGAGGTCAATGCTTGTCTTGTGTTCTTTGTCTTTGACACATCTAGTGTCTTTCTTATAGCACCGAGTAACCAGCATGATGAACTCATTATTTATAGCGCTGACTGGAAGCCCAGCTGCAAAGTGTAATCCACTGCCCACTAGTTTGTTCATCCACGGCCCACTGCTTGCTTGAGTGGTCCTTGCCCAAAAGTCATCCATATCAATATGGCCTAGCTCAGAGTCTCTGATGTCAAGGCTGCACTCTACATATGAGTCAGGCATTCTGACTCTCTGATACTTATACTTCATCTCTTGTTTCAACTGCTTAGCTTTATCTTTGGATTTGGTTGGTTTCTTGCTTGATGAAGACATGTGTGAGCTCAAGGATGGATGTTGTTGTTCTATAAGAAAAATCAAGGAGATCCAACACAGAAGAGCCATGTCAACCGTCATGTTATTCATAATGAAAGCTTGCAGAATGAAGAACAAGCAATAATAAGGCTTAGGGCGTAAGGCATAGGTTTACAGCAGGATGCAGGGGCTTAAAATTGTTGGGCGTACTTTGGATAGGGTGTTGACATGAGTAAAAATGCGCTCAATGTTTATAGGAGAAAAGTTGCAACAAACAAAAAGGGCGTAGTTTTTTGGATGTTAACATGCAAATTTTGGTGCCAAAGGGTAAAGCGCATTTAGGAAGGTGTCAACATGAGGAAAATTGCGCTTGGTGTTGACCTGGGAAAAGTTGCGCCAAGTTTAGAAAGGGCACAATTTGGCAAGGTGTTGCATGAAAAGTTTCAGCGCCAAAGATAAGGCATAGGGTGCAGTTTTACAACACACAACATGGCATGTTGATGTTATGGATGTGGAGCTAGTGCCTCATGAAAATTTGGTAAGTGCTCTTTATGGCTAGGTGCGGAAACGGTCTTGTTACATGGTTTTAAAATGTGCCTCATCGTAGCTTTGGAATGTGTAACGTGGAAAAATAGTGCGCGAAGGAGTTTTTACATATTAATAGGGATTAATGGATTTCTTGATTCGGATTCGATGGCAAGAGAGACATTTTTGGTAAGGCAGCACGCAGATACAGGTGATTTTTTGGTTTCTTCAGAGGCAGGGGTCTTCAAGATTTGTAGATTTGGAAGGAGAGGAAAAAGGGCTTTCAGTTGGTTTGATAATTTATTAGGTGTGTTTCTTTAGATTTTATCTTTTCTACACCAACCCTAATACCTAACACAACAAAAACAAAAACAACAAGAAGGAGAGGAGCCACTTACCTGGATTTATAAAAGACAAAGAACGACGTTGGGGTCCATGATCTCAAAAAACGGCACATGGGGGTGACAAGGATGGCTGACAGACATAGAGAAAACACTTTTCACAATTTTCAATTCGTTAAAATGACAAGTGTCAGGCGCATATTTATAGAAAAAATGACATTTATTACCTCACCAACCACCTTTAGCGCACTTTTGGGAGTGTCGATACGAGAAAGAGTGCACCTTTGTGCAACTTTTGGGACGTCAACACAACATTTCCAGTGCCTAAGAAAAATCCTTAGTGCATGTTTTATGATGTTGACATGATATTTTCAGTGCCAAGGGACCAAAGGGGCACAACTTTTGGGATGTTGACATAATAATGAGTGCGCCGAAGATTTAAAGAGGGGCACAAATTTAGGTGAGTCGACACTACAAAAAGTGCGCCTAGTGCAAAAAGGGGCACAATTTTAGTCATGTCAACATGAAGATGGGTGCGCAAAAAAGATTTAGCAAAAGCGACTAAGTCTCACTACATTCTAATTTTTGAAAGGAAGTTTTGGGCTTCCTCAAACATTGTCAAACTCCTTTGGGGGCCAAAACAGAATTTTTGGTATGGTTACCTGCAAATTGCCCTTGTTAATTTCGTAGTATAACAAGTTTTAGGTTCCAATTTCCTGCACAAAGCTTGTTCGGTCTTGATTCGACCTGTTCCATTTAGTTTGCAACCTAGAATTATCCTAGATCTCTGAATACAAGCTAAGTCACTCCTGTTTGACTATTGCTTATACTTTCTTATTTCTTGCACGATAGATTTATCTTGTTACTATTGTATTCATTTGATTTCAGTCCTCTAATTAAAATTTAATTTCCATTAATTCATAGGGAACCAAGTGTTGAAAACTTAAGAGTTTTTGGATGTGTCGCATACACACTTGTTCCCAAGAAAATAAGATAAAAGTGGGATAACATAGAATAAAAATGCATCTTCATTGGGTATAGTAAACAATACAAAGTTTATAGATTGTACAATCCAATCACAAAAGATCTAATAATCACTCTAGATGTTCAATTCATAGAATAAGCATCATGGGGAGATGTACAAAAGTGCAATAGTCACAATAAAAGGTAAGTGGACCTTTTATTATAGCATAAAAAAAAGATGGTGCAATCAATAATGCACCGAGTTGGAGCCTTATCTCACAAAGGGGTGAGTCGTCAAGTGGCAACAACTAACAAGTTACACACTGAGCTACTCATGAGGAAACTTCATTATCTTTCGACTCAAATCAGCACCAAGTGAGAACAAGGAGTGTACAAGAGATATATGAGCAGCCAAGGTATGATGAAAATGCAGAATAAATTTTCCTGTATATCCAATAGTTGATCCTATTTATTTAGAAGAATTAGTAAAGGGGAAAAAGTGGTATGAAGCAATGGATGAAGAAATGCATACAATAGAGAAGAATAAAGCATGGGAACTATTTGACCTTCTAATAAGAAAAGAACTCATTGGAGTTAACTCGATTTACAAAACATAAACTACTCTTGAATGCAAAATTGAAATAGATACTACAAGACTAGCTATCAAAGGCTACAAGAAAAGGTTTGGACGTGATTATAATAAGACATTTGCTCCACTAGTAAGGCTGGAAACTATGAGAAAAATTATTCAACACAAGTGAGAGGTACATCAAATGGATGTCAAGTTAGCTTTCTTGAATGGCATGTTAGAAGAAGAAGTTTTTGTGGGACAACCACATGGTTATGAGATGTCAGGGCATGTGGAACAAGATGTATAATCTCGATAAAGTGTTGTATGGGCTCAAACAAGAACCAAGGGCTTGGTACAACCGTATAGACTCTTATTTGATAAGAAATGGCTTTAGCAATAGTGGAAATGAACCTACACTCTACATCAAAGTAAACAAAGAAGGTGATATTTTGATTATATTCATATATGTAGTTGATCTAATCTTTACTACAAATGCAAAAAAGTCCATAGAAGAATTCAAATCAGCCATGAAGGAGTTTGTGATGACTGATTTAGATTTTTTGAAGTAATTTTTTAGGATTAAAGTCAAACAAATGGAACATGGAATTTTTGTGTCATAAGATAAGTATGCAAGGAATATTATGGGGAGACTTAGAATGTTGGATAGAAAACCAACATCTACACCAACTGAAAAAAGTTTGAAAGTTCACATGGAAGATTGCACTAGCAATGTAGATCCCACATGGTACAAAATCTTGGTAGGAAGCTTGATGTATTGGAATGCAACTAGATTGGACATCATGTATGCAGTCAACTTGATTTCTAGATTCATGGAGAATCCAAATGAGACACATTGAAAAGCAGGTAAAATAATTTTGAGGTATATTAATGGCACAAGAAAGTATGAAATTTTGTATATTGTAAATAATTTTCACTTAGTTGGATATACACGTAGTAGCCTTGATGATAGAAAGAGGACATCTAGATATGTGTTTCATATAGGGTAAGGAGACATTTCATGGCCTTCAAAGAAAAAATTAGTTGTTTCACTTTCCACTATTTAAGCTAAGTATATAGTAGAAAATTCACCCACATCGCTCTTCTGTTTGTTGAGCCCCCTCATTGGGATGAGTATCTCCCTGACCTTAGTCGTCTTTTCGTAGAGTACACTTGTGATGTACTACAGGTTCCACATCCATCTACAAGTATTTTAGAGGAGTTCATCATCTTTGTTGTTGGGAGTGCCCCTTCTGGGAATCTTACCACTTCCACTTTTCCAGAGACCTTCATTGATCCACCCTTGTTTGTGGATCCATTTTCTATTGTGGGGGTTCTGTTACCTTCACATCACTTGGACATCCTTTCTGCGAGTGTTCACTCTTCATGCTCTGGTAGTTCTGCACTAGTGACATTACCTTCGGTTGCTTCACACTCACTTGCTAGACGTATGTCACACCTTCGTGGACCGTACTAAGAGTTCTTCGTGCTGCTACCTTCGGTTTCATTCGTAGAGTGGGAAAACTTCTAGTACATTATTTCTATCCTTCCTAAGGGAAGGCACACAGTTTGATGCGGGTGGCACTTCTTCAGTCTAGAGGTAGAGGATCGCATCATCGACATTCTTCTGGGAGACCTCCTAGAGCTGTAAAGTTCAGATCCATACATGGCATCTTCTGCATTCCTCTCCTCTCCCTCTTCTTCTCTCTTCTTCTTCTTTTCGAGAGATTGCCTCTTTGTACATGGGTACCTTTATAGGCTTGTCTATGGGTGGGACCCATATTTAGAATATTTCTTAGATTAGAGAGTGGGCTTGTCTCTCTTTTGGGGGGGATTTTTTCCCACTGGGTTTTCTCCTTTTACTCCACTTTTCGAGATCTTCTTGCTCGTGGGTACCTCATCAAGCTTGTTGTCGGGACCCACTTCTCCTTGTTTTCATCTATGTGTCCACCTAAGCTATGCTTCAGCGGGGGTGTTGGTGTAGGATATTTACCATGCACATATTTTATGTACATGGGATTCCTCCACATAGGTGATTCACCATGCTTAGGTGTCCTATGGTGTCATTATGGCCTTACATGCACGTCATAGAGCATCATGGGAGTCATATTTGACCAGCTATTCCGGGAATGTAACTCCCACCTCTTGACAGCTACATTTGTGGGGGAGTTACACACCTCACTACTATATGTACACCCTTTCATATTGAGCAATATGGTGGAATGGAATAGAGTATGGAATTTTGAGCCTTTTTTTTCCTTAATGTATGCACATTGCTCCCATGGGTGAGTTCTTGCTTGGATCTTGAAACTACATCATTCCGCGGTTGAGTGCAACGTGTTGATGCTCATGAATTCCCTCCAGATCTTCTTCATTTCTCCAACATGGTATCAGAGCTTGGGGATCGGAATTGTGTTGCTCACCTCGGTTGCTTACTACTCTCTGCCTCATAGTTTCTTGTGCAAGTTCCCATTTTGTCTTTGTGCTCTACTTGCATTTTCAAGGTTACATGTACTTGGTTTAAAAAAAGTGTGTTTTTTCCTCACTGGTATCTTGTAGTGTTGGTGTTTATGCTAAATTGTTGATTTTCTGGTGCAAATTCCTTTGAGTTTTGAAAAGTTAGAAGAGTTCAATCCGGTGCTCCTTGGGAACCGTGCTGTCCCTAGCTCATTGATACACTTCCCACGGGTTTTCCTTAGCCAGTTGTTTCAACTCGCTAGTCGGTATGGCATCGGTTTTGAGCTTGGATCGAAACTCGTGGCCATTTGATCATGTGGTAACTCGACTCATGCACTGACTTAACTTGATCTCGCACTTTGTCTTGGATCAAATCAGGTTGCTCATCCTTGCATTGACCATGCATCTTCGAAGTCATAATATTTACCTTTGAACTTGCATTAGTTCACTGGCTCACATCTTTGACTCATGTGTTGAAAGACTATTGAACTCACCTGCTTCAAGGATTCCACTGTCGTGATTCGGCATCGTGAATCCCACTCGGCTTGTGTCGGTAATTCGATGTGCCATTATCTTCCTTGACATAACTCGGCCACTTTCAACTCTGAACCTGACTTCGGGTTCACTTCTCTCACCTGCAAGGAGAATCTCTATTCATTACTCAGAGTACTCCAGGCTCGTGTCATGTGCTTCATAATATTCAACTCAAACTGCGATGCATTTATATATTGGTTTCTAGCTTGGCATGTGGAACCAGCTTGACCCTGTAGACTGTTTTCTTGCCTCCTGTATTGGGTCATATTGGCTCCTATGCCTCGACACCGGGGCTTGCATCTTGCTACCATTGCTCGCCATTCTTGCACTATGGTTTTCATGATTTGCAGTGGCTGGTTGGCATATCAAATCCGGACCTTGGTTTTTTTCGCCTCGTCAGCCTTCCTATTTTTGGCTCTATCATGAAGCATTCACATGGATGTATTATTGATTTGCATGACTTGACTACCTCTAGCACTCATTCATGTTGTACTTTCAGCATGCTTGACTGTACAGTTACTGCCTGTCCCAGACACTTCGTGGACGTGGCCGTTACAAATTCCAGCCAATCCATGTGCACTAATCTGTGTGCATGGTAGGACACGTGCTTTCTCTAGCTGTGACTTGCAACGCTGACAAAATCTTTGTGTGGTCAAAACATAGCGCAGATCCCTGTCAACGTGAACTTGACAACGGTTGAACAAGGCGTCATCGCATGGGCTCCTTCAACCTTTCTCACGTCCAGGTTCTCTATTAGACTTTCACTGATGGCTCAACCTCGACCGCTCACCTTGATGTTATTGACTCGCATTCAGGCTCACATCAAACTCAACAGCTGCCAGCTTCTCTAACTACTCAGTAGAACCAGCTCACTGCGTTTGGCTCGGTTCTTGGCATGTAACTGAGGCCTCTCCTTGAAACTCAATTCAGTGCATGGGAAATCTGTAAAGCCACAACTCGGCGTGGACACACACGTGGATCAATGACTCATTCGAATCCACTCAGCATGCTTGATATGAACTCATGCAAACTCCCATCTTCTCATGTGGGCCCTACCCATCCCTTTTAGAATTGTTTGCATGTTAAAACAATTCCCTGTTTTTTAATGTTTTGAGGTAAAAACATTCCTTGTATGTCATTGTAAAATATTTAAGGCTTTATTTTGCTTGTAATTATGTCCCTTCATTCACATGTCGAAGATGGAGGGCGAGGTCCGGGGTTGGCAGGAGGCTAATTCACCCCTCGTAATCAAAACAAACCCTGCCTAAAATTTGACGTCATTTCCAACGAGTACCCATACGACACCCTTTGCACCCATTTCAGGTATTTTTAAAATCAATTTGCATGTTTATTGGCTTTTTCCATTAGTTGCGGGAATCGTAATAATGTCATAAATTTTGACTCGCAGCTCATTTTTTAGCGCTTCCTTGGTCAAAATTTCATGATTTTTCACACTTTACATGATGGCATTATCAGTTTTGTAAATTCACTAATTTATAAAGTGCCACATTCTAGGGGTTGACTAGTACTCTTAGGTTTTCACATGTAGACGCACTATCGGCTGAGTCTGACGTCTTGCTTTCGTGCACCTTGCACTTTTTATTCCGTATCATTGAGAGTGCTCTTTCTAGACTTGAGCGTTGTAGGATCGCCTTATAGCCTCCGTCACTTCTCACTGGGAGAGGGAACTATTCAGCTTGGCGTGCTTCCATGGAACGTTACTTCAACCACGAGGGTCTTTTACCCTTCTTGCTTGGGCCAGTTCCTGCACCCACTGATCATCGTCATCTGGAGGACTTCCTTGACACTTGTGACCACATATTTGGTCACATGATGATGCACATCTCTCGTTCTCTCTGGTTTTACGTGGCAGACTCAGATCCACCTCACCATGTCTGGAGCATTCTTTAGTCCCTCTATGGAGACCCTTCACATACTGCTGCCGTTGTTGCTACTGTTGATTCAGTTGTCTCCTCTATTTCTTCGTGTCATGAAAGTTCCACTCACACAGACTCGATTGGTTCCACTTCTGATGACAAAGATTGTGCACCCAGTTCTGATGTTGAGAGTACTATAGAGGACTCTTCTCCTCCTTCTCTCACTATTCCAGAGAGTGTTGACACATCCCACATCTCATCAGATATCGATCAGTCTCCTATTCAGTCTCATACAGTCATCACACCTGCCTCTTTTCCACCTTCAGTGTGTAAGGCCCCTTCCACTCCTCTACCTTCATTGGATGACTCATACATATCTGACATCGCTCTTTTGTTTGTTGAGCCCCCTCATTGGGACGAGTATTTGCCTGACCTTAGTTCATCTTTTCGTAGAGTACACTTGTGATGTACTATAGGTTCTGCATCCATCTACAGGTATTTTAGAGGAGTTCATCATCTCCATTGTTAGGAGTGCCCCTTCTGGGACTCTTACCACTTCCACTTTTCCGGAGACCTTCATTGATCCAACCTTGTTTGTGGATCCCTTTTCTGTTGTGGGGGATGTTTTGTTACCTTCACATCACTTGGAAATCCTTTCTGTGGGTGTTCACTTTTCACACTCTGACAGTTATTCACATGTGGCATTACCTGTGGTTTCTTGGTGCTCATTTACTAGACCTATGTCACACTTTCATGGACCAGACTTAGAGTTCTTCATGTTGCTGCCTTCGGTTTTCTTCGCAAAGTGGGCAGACTTCCAGCATGTCATTTTTGTCCTTCCTAAGGGCAAGCATACATTTTGGTGTGGGTGGCTCTTCTTCAGTCCAGAGGTAGAGGATCTCGTCATTGACATTCTTCTAGGATACCTCCTAAAGCTACAGAGTTCAGATCCGTCCATGGCATCTTTTGCATTCCTCTCATCTCCCTCTTCTTCTCTCTTCTTCTTCTTTCTAAGAGATTGCCTCTTTGTACATGGGTACCTTTATAGGCTTGTCTATGTGCCGGCACCCATCTTTGGCATCTTTCTTAGATTAGAGAGTGGGCTTGTCTCTCTTTTGGGGGGGGAGTTTTTCCCACTGGGTTTTCTCCTTTTACTTTAATTTTTGAGAGCTTCTTGTTTGTGGTTACCTCATCAGGCATGTTGTCTGAGACCCACTTCTCCTTGTTTTCATCTATGTGTCCACCTAAGCTATGCTTCAAGGGGGGTGTTGGTGTAGGATATTTACCATGCACATATTTTATGTACATGGGATTCCTCCACATAGGTGATTCACCATGCTTAGGTGTCCTAGGGTGTCATTATGGCCTTACACGCGTCATAGAGTGTCATAGGAGTTACATTTGACCGTCTATTCTAGGAATGTAACTACCACCTCTTGATGAATACATTTGTGGGGGAGTTACACACCTCACTACTATATGTACACCCTTTCATATTGAACAATATGGTGGAATGGAATAGAGTATGGAATTTTGAGCCTTTTTTCCTCTTAATCCATGCACATTGCTCCCATGGGTCAGTTCTTGCTTGGATCTTGAAACTGCATCATTCTGTGGTTAAGTGCAACGTGTTGATGCTCATGAATTCTCTCCAGATATTCATCACTCCTCCGACAATTTCACCATCTTAATTATTTGAAGAACTATTGATAAATGATTAAAGCTTGACATTTATAAGGTGATTTGTAATAGGCCTTTAATGACTTCAAACAATCTTTCGAGAGGAAATGCAGATTAAAACAAAATTGAGTGAGAAATATAATATATTTTCTGTTTAATATATTAGGGTAGAAATAAAAAGGGGTAAATAAAATTGTAATTGAAAAATGGGTAAGTAAGGTACATGGAAAAAATAGGGGGTATTTTCATTCGAATAATATAACAGGAGAGGGTATTATCAAGTGAATAATTAGAGGTAGAAACTAGAATTAAGGGTATTCTTTAATACCCTTCGAATGCACGTGCTATACCATACTTTTACCAAGTGAACGACCCCTCCTCCCCCCCCCCCCCCCCCCCCACCATGGCAATACACAGGTCTCAGAAGGAAGATTGATCAAATGAAGAAAAAAGACCAAAGAACGACGAAGAAGAAACCGAGAAATCCTCCATAGTCATGAAATAGAAATTTGGAGAGGTCTTGCAAACCACTTCACAAAAAAATGAATCATCTGTTAATGATTTTTTATCTCTCAAAAACTATCAAAACCACAACTGCAAACCCTCATTATATGGCATAGAACGTTTCCAACGAAGAAATCCACTTCTTTACACAACGGAGGAAAAAGCTTAGTTTCTCGTCAAACTGGCAACCCGATCAAGGAGAAATTTCACTAGCAGAATTAAAAGAAAAAACCCACAACGAAAATGTAATTTTTGTTACAAAATAGAGAAGAAAACTAGACGTTCAATTTTGAGGTCCATTAATGGCTTCCGTGTTCAGAAGTGCTGCCAGGTCAAAATTCTGAAACTTTAAAATCTCCCAAACCATTGATCGGGTAGGTCCAAGATTTCAGAGGGGTGATATTGGGCAAAAAACCATATCAAAAAAGTTTTTTCCATGACATTCCAATCACCAGAAGGCCACTTTATAAAAATAGCTAGCTTTTCCACAGGGTTAGTGGAGTGCCCCCGTTGGATCCCTGGCCGAAAGGCCACCAGGATAAAACTCAGTGTTTTACTCGCGCATGCACATACGGTAGTTCCACTTGTTAAGTAGAGGGACTTAAACTCTGAAAGCGTTGACGATAAATCCACAAGTTTGTCCCCCGAAAAATTTTCTCGCCAATAGGATGGCTATAATGAATTTGGTCGTTGATGCACAACCCCATCGCAACCATCCAAAAATGCTATTTTCCACGACCACAGAGCTAAAGTGAATCATCATTAATATATGTTTTATCAATGGCTCTGCTATCAACTTTAATTTATTAAGGACCCTGTTTCTTACGTGGAAAAGTAACTCTGAATGACGATACACGGTGGATTTGATGGCCATGAATTTCACTTCATTCACGGGGTTGAGATGAGTTTCCTCGAGAAGTTAGAATTTAGAAAAATAATTTATTAAATAAAAATTAAATCAAAATTTCCATTTAGGGTTTTATATGACGTGTACACATGTACTTTAGTTTTTAAATTAAAAGTTTTTCCCACATCATTTAGAGTATAAATTATCAAAACTTCATGCTATACCTACATTAATTAATAATTTTTGAGCTTTAAATTTGATCGCTGTTTTTATGTTTTCCTCATAGTAATATTTTTAGATGGTAAATTTGAAGTAGGACTTTCACTGTTTATTACACCGAAGGTGTTTGCACTTTTAGAAACCCAAACACATTTTGAAAGTGTGTTAGTGGACCATTTGATCATATTTTTCTGTACTGTAGCCAAAATCAACGACTTTGAATTAATCTTTGCCATCCAGGTTTACATTTTCAATTGATCACCATTAACTGAGATCATTTATCCTTCTGATAAAGGGGAAGGGTTTCAAGGCGAATGGAGCAGTGGCAAGATCAACATTTCTGGTGACAAAGGCGGAGACAAATGTGTCACAGGGCCATTTCCCAATGCTTAGCAACAGATGCAAAAGTACCACAGAATAGCTTTTGATGCAAAATCCCTATCAATGGTTTTTTGGAAAATTAAGTTCATCATTTTTTAATTTTTTGTTTGATTTCATGGACACATGTTACC
Source organism: Taxus chinensis (assembly GCA_019776745.2). NCBI lineage: Eukaryota > Viridiplantae > Streptophyta > Pinopsida > Cupressales > Taxaceae > Taxus > Taxus chinensis. The sequence goes on along the minus strand of CM034153.1, from coordinate 704,539,837 downwards.
CAATACTTAGTTAATCATATCTACCTCGATTCTCTCCTTATTTTCTCCTCGATACATTCTATATTTTAACAATCCCTTTGTACATTGCAAATTATATTCCCAAATTTGTCACCTCTCAAAAAGAATTTAATCAACGTAAACCGATCTATGGTTTCAACTAAATATATTGGATTTTTGGCATTTTTATTTTGGCCATTAAACATAAATTGCACTCAATATGGATAATGCGATTGAGATCGAGCTAATACAATGGAGAACATATAGAAAATTTATTTTTGGTGGGAACAATTTGAGTCGTGGAAAAGGTGCGAGACATTCAGGGTTTTAATTCTCGCTTTCTTATTTTTAACTTTCAATTTATGTTTTCGATTTATTTAAAAATTTAAATGTCACGCACTCAAAAAAATTGATGCCATAAAAAAGAATAACGAAATAGAAAATCTCGCTCGATGGATAAATTCTTCCTTTCATGTCCATTCCCTTAAGGGGATGAATTATCGATGAGTGTTCCTGCATCACCTAATAACAAATGTTATTTGGGTGGAAACAATCTGAGTCATGGAATAGGTGTGAGACACGTAGGATTTTAATTCCCACCTTTTTATTTCTAACTTTCAATTCAATTCTTCGCCTTACCTGACAAATTAAATGTCGCACGCACTCAAAAATCTTGACACCATAAAAAAGTAAAATAACAAAATAGAAAAGCTCGATTGATGGATAAAATCTTCGTTTCATTCAACTAGCTCTGGAGATCCTACAGGCTAGCTTAGGAGATTTGACAGTTGGCTCCAGAGATCTAAAATAAGTTTTTTGAGTGAATATAAATGTTTGTAAAGTCTCTTGATGCATAGGGTGGTTTTATATGAGTTCGTAGAGGCTCAAGATTAAGGAGTGTTAAAAAGCATTAATCTTGTTTGGCATTATTAAATGATTTTTTTAATTCATTTCCCTCTTCTCCACCAACCTTACATTTACATTTAATAATTTTGTTTTAGAAGCTCTCATTTTAAAATATCTTTTAGGAGGGAATCCATTTAATATTTTAAGAGATTAAGGGGAAGTGTTAAAAATCATTAATCTTGACCCATGTTATTAAATGATTTTTCTTCTCCACCAACTTTACATTTACATTTAATGCTTTTGTTATGGGAGCTCTCATTTTGAAATTGTTTTTAGGAGGGAATCCATTTAATATTGTAAGAGATTTTTTTGTAAAATTTTGAATTGCATAATAGTGTACAACAATAGAACAAAATAGAAAAACTAAGAGCATTTGCTCATTGAAACTGTGTTCGTGCAAGAAAAAGGCAGAACATTCCATAATAGAAAAGAACAGAAAAATTAAGATGTGTGCACAATAGTTTAGAGAAGTAGAGTGAAAAAGAGCATCAGATTAGTGATATTATTATGCAAAACCAGAGCATAGTAGAGCAACATAACAAAGCACAATCCATATTTTAACAAAGAAGAACAAAACAAAGAATAGTTTTGATTTTTTTTAAATTTTTCAGGAGTATACAGACAAAACAAAGAAGCATTTCAAGAAATTTATGTATTGAATTTCTCTTCTTGGAATTAACATGATCATTTTTGTGTTTTTTTATGTTATACTCTGCCTCCATTGTTCTCGATTTTTGTTTTGTTCTCTCCATTTTCCAACACAACATTGAGCATATTCTAAAAGTATTTTGTGGAACTCTATGCTATCTCAATCTTGAGCGTGTGAAGAAAACGAAGGATTGACTATTCATATCTTCTACAATTTCTTCGTATTCATCTTCTTCTTCTGAACGATACTCGAAGAAATGATTATTACTTTCTCCTTTAAGCTCTTTGACTTCAGGTTCAGATGTCCCAAAGTTTGGCTCTTCTTTTTCAACTTTGACGACCTCGACTTCATCATCGCTTTCTTCAACGACATTACACTTTGAGTTAGTTGCGGGATCCGCTTCAACAACAAGCCTTGTTGGAACACCTGCAATTATGGATTTGTTGAGAACGTAGCCTTTTCTTTGGATGTCTTTGTAAGGAGCAGTTTTACTACTTTGAGCAACTTGGTTTTTTAAAGCTAGCACATAATGTAGCCAAATTAGGAACAAACCAGATATGCTACAAATATTATGAACTCCAAAAGAAAATAGATCTCCTTCTTTGTTATCAAATAATGAATTACAATGTTTCCTAAATAGGAAAACAACTCCCAACTCGAGTTGCCAACTAAACTCTAGCTAACTCTGACTAAATCTACTCTAGGTGGCAGAAATTACTATTTTTAGTAGTTTACTAGAACCTACTATTCTTAGTAAGTTCGCATGCTTATTCCTATGGGCACAAAAATTTCCACGCATCTTCTACATCCCTAAATTAGAGGAATTTCTAACTTTCTAACTCATAATGAAATTAATAGACTGAAATTAACTAATGCTCAAAAATAGAAAAAAACCGAACTATAACTTAAATCCTAATTTTCGGCCTCAAGATGGTGGATTTAGGGCCCGAAAACGTGTTGAAAACTTACCCCAACTAGTAGGATGGGTTGCTGCTGTGTTCGTCTCATCGAAACATGTGGTTTCAAAAAAAAACGGACTCAAACGGACACCCGGAACTCAAGTTATGACCTTGTCAAGTTCCTGCTAATTCTGGCGCATCATTCTCCCTCATCAACCAATTTAGTGAGTATAGCCTCTGAAGCATTCAGGGTTTATTGACTCTTTCCCTTGAGGGAATTTTTCTTGAATTTTCCCATCATGATTAAGGCATCCTTAATTTCTATGGCCAAGGATAGAGAAATTTCCAATGTAGCCACTCTATCCCTTCTCAGTTGATAGGACACTTCTGGTTTTTGTGCATTAATGAAGAAACATTTTTGTCTGTCAGGGTTCGCATGAATTTTGATAGGCACTTTGTTCACCATTTTTTTGAACTTCACCACGAAATTCCTCATGGGTTATGTTAGTTATTTCTTCACCTAAGATAGTTGGGCAAGAAGGGCATGTTAATCTTCTGTCGTTTTGAAATGGTATTCAAACTTAGTTTTCATATCATCCCAGTTTGTAATGCATCCATTCAGGAGATGATGAAACCATCTGTGGAAATGTCTTGTAATGTTTCAATGAAAAGGTGAACAACAACATCTTCATATTCTAATGACAAAACTACACATGCAACAAAGAAGGTAGAAATGTGGTCATCAAGTGATGTCTTCCCATCTCCATCAAACTTGGGAAGAATCTTCCTTGACCCTCATGGGAGGTCATGTCGAGCTAGTAACACCAATCGACATATGGCATTTTCCCATGGTACATTAACTTCCATCTTGGGAAAGGTGGTATGCAAAGGTAAAGCAACGTGTGCAAGAACAAGTGCTTGACTTGTAGTGATTCCTCCCTCACTTGCTCTTTTAGGACTTGATGCAAGGCTTAGAAATTTATGGGGAGTGTTCCTCCTTGGAGGAGATAACTTGAAACCAAAATTTCCTTGAAAATCAAATATGGGATCAGATCGACCTTTATATTTTTCTCCTCATTTAAACCTCTTTCCTGCTAGTTTGAAATCTTTACTAGTGAAGGGATCACTGACACATTCTGATCAGCTCTAACCTTTTCTCTTTTCTCTCTTTATTAATTTCCTTTTACATGAAAGACTCTAACAAATTTCGTTATCCAATACTAATTTGATGAGATCAAAATGAGAGTCCTTCATGCGCTTTTCCCAAATAACTTGCCTCAAATATGATAATATGTCTTCTTGAGTATCTGTAAAAAGAAGATTTGATTGCAAGATAGGCGAGTTACATGTAATAGTCATAAATATTATTGCCTTGGTGGAAGACGGCCGTGTTGATGAACAACGATCAACATGTGTCCAGGAGGTCTCCTGGCCACAAGTGTTGGTGCTCTTCTTCTAAGGTCTTCAATGTAGATTTCTTTGTCAATGGCTCTATCAACAACCACAAATTGATACAAGATTTCATGGTTTTCCCAAGCTACTATCCAAAGGCTGGCAACAATGTCTCCTTGAAAATATTTTTTGGGCACAATATTTGGTTGAACAGCTTGAGCTTGTGCAAAGGGGACAACTATAAAGATTTAACCAAGCACTAGTTAACGATTCCTAAATCCCCAATAGAGTTACCAAAAATTGTTAGTATATGGATTTTCATGCATGCAAATGAGATGCAACATTATGGAAACGAAGTCCCTCCTCAATGAAGGCGAGGATGCTTTATTGAAAACCAAAACTGTATTTACATCTATACATTCCAAATTGTATGTGGGAGGTGTTTTGGAACATCAATGGAAAGAAACATGAATGAGGGAGATGAAATGGAATGAAGGAAAGGAATGGAAAGGAATGCATGGAAGGAACACACAATAGTTAGGTAAAGACAAAGCTTAATATTATATAAAGAAGAACAAATGAATAACAAACTAAAATAAAGCGGAGTTTGAATTAGCTAAACAAGAATAAGTAAAAGGAAACACATGAGAAAGTAAATCTCATAGCTTGATCACTGTGAACAAGAACAAGAGATTAATAGCGTTGAGAATAAGATCAAAGAAAATATTTGCATACAAGATTTAAATATCTAACATCTAATGAACATAAGAACATCAAATGTTACAAGAGACAATGAATGAGACACAAAGTTCATATTTCATCAACTCCTAAATGTCCTCACAAAAGAACACAGTTTCTTTCCCGAAACAAAGTTTGCACACAAAAGTATTTTATTCTACTCTCTCAAAGTCACCCATTACAAATGAGCCGCAAGCTTCCTTTTATAACCCAAAATTTGTTTACAAAGTAGTTAGGATTTACATGCACATTAAATAGGGCATCTAAGTGACTTTGACTTTTTCAACTAGTGAACTAAAAAATTGAAATCACTTAAGTTATCCAAGGTTTTCCAAAACTAAGTTTAACAATAACCCACTTAAAATACCATTTAAACATATGAAAAAAACTAGTGCCTTATCCATTGGGGTGGCGTCCACCTATCTCAAATGTATGAGAAATGGATTCTTCCCTCCACTAGATACTAGAAAAAATATCTCTTCATCCCATCACTGAAATTAGGATCAGCCGCCTTTGCCAATTGAAAGGATATGAACCTTCCCAGTGTTTCGAACATATTTTCTTCCTCAGGAGGTTCACTTGGTCTAAGCACAGCCTCAAAAAACACCTGTAATTCCAAGATCCTACCCGGCATATCATTCAGATTGACCATTTTTTATTGAACATTTTCAAACAATTTCTTTAATTTGATGCAATATTACATTGAAGCTGAAGAGAAATTGATGGAAGGAATATACATGTCTTTGAACAATCACAACAATTTTTCCTCAACATGTTATGATGAATGTCTATGATTTTTCTCATTTACAAGATCACAAGGGATCTCAGCTATGAACTCCTGAATTGAGGCAAGTGAAGTGAAGGATTCATTGCATACGCTCTCGTAATTGATCATAGAATCATTGAGTAGTGTCTTTCTTGATTTGAGATGTAGACACCAAAGAAAGCGTGTCCCTTGACATTCGAATTCAAGCATTCCTTCAATGACTAAAGTTAAAGATTCCATACTTGTCATCTCCTATAGACTAGGCAATACCTCATCCAAATTTGATATGTTAGAAACAAAAGCTTTCTTAAAAGAAAGGATTGGATCTAGATATGCAGTAATATCATCATGGAGCTTAACGACTACTTTGATCGTCTCTCCAGCAAAAACGAGAATCTCTAAAAGCCAAGATTTAGTGACATGGCCCAATGTGTTTATTTCTTTTGACAAACTGAGAGATTTTTCATCAGGGGCAGCCACTACATCGGTTACTAGGAAAGTGGATGATATGGGATTTATCAGATGTTGAACATAATCCACCAATTGATTCTTTTCGGCCTTGAGCTGAGAGTTATGAGATTTATATTTCTCAAGTCTCTTTAGCACAATATCCATTGAATCTTAGGCCATTTCCATGTCACTTTCCAATGTTGACTTCCCATGTCCAAGTTTGGAAACTTCATAATCAACAGATGTCATGGCATCACGTTCCTTGTCAACTTCTGGGGTGGTAAGATCTACAAATTTGTTTCCGTCATCATCCAACATTATCCGAGAGAGAAATTTAGGCATCTTGAGAATGAAATTATTTGAAATATTGAAAAGGGCATCGAATTCAATGTCAATTTCCTTGACAACCCTATTCCTTTTCTTGATCTCACAATCAACCCAAAAAGGAGTATCCTTCACCAATTCCGCATATAAAAGCCTGAAGTCTGAAAAAACATTTACATTGTCCTCAACATCATTAGATTCTACAAGAATCCTTTCCATGACCTCAATCTCTGGAGAAATAAATTCAATATGAACCTCTCGAACATTAGGGAGACCTTGAGAAATCTCTTCGTGAATTATAGGTTGAGAAGCATTCGATATCTGGACTACTTGTAATTGAGTGGACTCTTGTGCAAGACATGACTGAGTGTTTGTTATAACCTTCTTCAAACTATCAGCAATGTGAGTAGAATAATCTCTACTTGAAGTGGAAATTCCCGATACCCTTAAATATTTCACCTCGTGACACCTTCTTCGGTGAAGTGGATTTTGGAAACCACTCCTTTCTTATTTGAAGCGTATGGGTAGATGGCATAGAGTTTGACCTCCTAAAGTTGGAATTTTTTGTAATCATGAGGTATGAACTTGGATTTATGGTAACTTTTCAAGTTCTCTTTCATACAAGGATATGCTTCTTTTGAGGATCGGTTGATTCTTGTTATCAAGAGAAAATTCATCTCTTTTGGTCCAATCAATTTGGGGCAATGGAGTAAAGGAAACAACATCTATGAGGGATCAATAACATTTTCATCATCATCCACCAATGAATCTGGAGGGTTTCCGATGCGAAAGGCCTTAATATGAGCAAGGGTTAGACAGGAAAACTCTCGCCTTCTCGCCTCATGTTTATCTGAATAGGAAGCCTAGAAATCTTCCATGATAGGATTGTGTTGATACTTTGCTCCTAGAATCTTTTGCATATATCCATTGATATAAAAATGGAATCTTTTCACATATGGATCAGTAGTGATGAGAGAAAAATATTTCTCGATGAGTTGTGCATTGACGAGATTTGGACATTGGTATTCCCCAATTTGGATTGGGAAATGAATGCCTGAACAATGTTTGTCATTGAGGAGACAATGAACTTGGAATAGTTATTGTGCAAGCTCCATGAATGACCACTTATCACTAACATACTTAGGAAGCTTCCATGGAGTACATGGAAATTCACTCACAAGAATGTAGGAAAAGGACAAAAATTGAATAAACCATGTTCCCCACTGGGAAATTACATCCATGGCATCTTTAGAGAATCTTTCCTCCATATTCCTATTGAAGTTTCAAATCACACGGAAAGTGAATGCATCCTTAACTCTCCTCAAATGATGAGAGATATTTTTGAAACTTAACTACAGATAATGATGGAAGACATTATTTTATGGACCGACGACTCCTTTCCTTTTTACCCTCAAAAATAGCTTCCTTCTAGCCACTACATAAGTTACGTATGATGTCATGTAGAAACATCCAACCATCTTCACTTCGATCAATTATTTTCAAAGAGTATCACTAATGATGGTGGCCCAATCCACAAACAGTCTCTTGGAAAGGATGATACTGATAAACTGATACATCTATGGGTGGAAAATCCTGACAGAGGGTAGACCGAAGAATCGACTCAGGAGAGTGATCATGTCCCCAATTTCCTCCATGAAATCAATGCAGTACAATTCCTTAGGAAGCGGACCCATGACTCCTTTCATTTATACCCCCGAAAATATATTCCTTCTAGCCACTACATACGTCAGGTATCATGTCATGTAGAATTATCTAGTCATCTTCACTTCAATCAATTATTTGTGAAGAGTATCATTGATTATGGTGGCCCAATCCACAAACTCTCTCTTGGAAAGGATGATACAAATAAAATGATACATCCATGGGTGGAAAAGCCTGGTAGAGGATAAAATCAAGACTTCACTCAAGAGAGTGATCATTTCCCCATTTTCCTCCATGAAATCAATGCGGTACAGTTCCTTAGGAAGCCGGTCAACTTGAGACCTCTTGGTCACTAACCAGTTGTTATTAACCATCTTGCTCCATTTGAGGGGTTCTTCATCCCAAAATTTTTGTGTTGACTTTCGAGTGATGTCAAAATTCTCAAGAAATTCAAGTATGCTGAGAAATTCCTCATTGTGCTCTAGTATGATTAAGAGAAAAGGCTCACGATTATCCTTATAAATCCCTTGCCTCAGGATCATAATGTTGTGCGTAGGCGATGACTAGCTCTGAGCATTGCACCGAGACATGAAATGCTACTGCTTGGGGTAGACCGCTATGGTAGAGCTTATCCAAGAATATGGTTTTACCTTCAGATTTCACCTGATAAAAAAATAGTTGCACGTTTATGTGGCCAAGATTTATATCAGTGATATTATTATATGTAGACTAGATGGAAGTGGGAGGGATGATTCCTGGGAATTCCTACTTGAACGTGGACTTATTTTATTTCTTCACTGGCTTCCTTGATTTTCCTGCAAATTTATTGGATTTTTCAGCCATTATGAATTTGTAGAAGAGAAATAAGGCTTGTTTAATTTTAATTATTATTATTATTTTAAAATAATAATAATAATTGATCCTCAATTACAAAATTTTAAAATATTAAAACAAGAAAAATAGCGAGACTAAGCTTGAGTTATAGATCGAGCAACAATAATAATAATTTTTAATTAAATTCTCTCAATTATAATGAATTTGCACAGGATCAACTTTAATCTTTTTAATTCACTATTTATCCATCTTGTCTGATTCAAGTTGCTTCAGCATGAAGAATTGCTTTGGTTTTCTGGCAATAATTTGAACTTGTAATTTTTCTTTTTGTTGGCGTTTGAATGTGTTGCATAATTATTTCTGACTTTTGGCTTGATTCCTTCCACAACCTACTTGGGACCCTTCTCAAGACAACTGCATGGAAATTATTTCTCTTTATTTTTCACACGTAGCCACTCCTTCCAATAATGTTTAGGAACTTATCTCTTCTGCCTGGTTGTATGCGTAGAACAATGTGTGAGAATTACTCATATTCCTCCTGGCAAATGTGTGAATAACTAGAATGAGAGGAGAATTAATCATCTGTGAATAATGTGCTATGAAATCTTGCAAACAAAATATTTCTCTGAAAATGCTTGTATAGGGGAAATAAGAAGAAATTGGAAATAAAATATCTTCGAAGCTTCTTCGCATGACTTTTTCCAACATTCTTTCACAAAGGAAAAATTAAGAGGATTAAAGAAGCTTCCCCGTAACTGTTTCTTTGTTTCCATTGAAATAATCAATTTGCCTTTCTTCGGGTAGTGAACATTAATTGTCAGGAAGTATGGGAAATATCTTAATCATTCATTCGTGGCAACGACAAAGCAGACTAACGATTCCCATTTATTTCCCCATGTGGGAAATTGGAAGATCTTTTACCATTTTTCCATCCGGTCAGGTTGGCAATTAGCAGGAGAAATTCCACAAGCGGGGAAAAAATAAGATTTTTCCAGGAAAAGGAAATCCAGGAGCGGAAAGCTAATTCGGCATTCCCTGCAATTGGAGGCTGAAACTATATTTCCCATGGTAATGGAAAAACCAACTTGTCAATTGATTTTTTATAAATATTAAATAAATTTTTATTTAATTAGAAACCTCCAAAATTAACAAAATTAATTTTATTAAATAAAGAGTAATAAATTAACTAAATATTAATTAATTAATAATTAACGTAGTTCTTGACCTAGTGGGATTTCTCACCCGAAATGAATGAAACAAAAAACAAAATGATCACAAGACTAAGATGATCCCGGTGAGGGTGATAAATCACGCAAAAGAAAACTTTTATTTTTTTTAAAAAAAATCACGTTTATTAATTTTGCAAAGTCAAAATTAGCTGATAAAAGAACCAAATGAGACATCTTCGTAAAGGGAATTAAAATCTCTATAAGATGGTGAAATTAAAATTTCCACAAATCCTTGGCACAACAAGTCTGTAATCAATTTTTTTCACAGGCCCAGGCAATGTACAGGTCCAAAAAAGAAATTGAACTTTGAGAAGTGATTCCGGGAGCTTTGAATGGAGTTAGGAGCTAAAAAAACATCGTCGGAAAGTGAATTCAAAGACTTAAAGATGGTGAAATTGTAGTTTTCACAACACCTTTGTGCAATAGGTCTGCAGGTAGTTTTACAGTCAAGATCATATAAAATTTCATCAAAAAAGCCCATCGGGAGATCAAGTTATCGCCATTTCAAATTTCCCTCTAGGAGCAAGTTCAGGAGTTAGTCAAATTTTGAACAGGACACATGTCAACACCAGGAGCCTAGCACAATTTCATGTCCCTTATAGGACATGTGTCAGCAACAGGAGCCTTCATCCCCTACCGTTGGATCAAACACCACATGTCATCTTCTGACACGCCATGTAATTTTATGTCCCTCATGTCCCTTTGTGTTGGGGGATATCAGGGTCAATAAAATGCACCAAGCCCCTCCAAGAACCCTCATGATTCCTCATGTGACCTGCTCCCAACTCCTCAGTGCTTTAAAGCTATTTCTTTGCTCAAATCCTCTATCATTGGATCTCTGCCACATGTCGCAACCAGGTGCCGCATGAAAATTGATGTCCCTCTCAGACCTTAATGTGTAAGGGAAATCAAGGACATGAAATTTCACCTCAATCCTTTCTTGGATTTTTTTTTGAAATTTTTAAAACACCTCTTGCTTCTCGCTTCTAACTTCTAACTTCTCTGTTCATAGCTTGCTATGTAACTTCTTGTTGTCGCTCCACCATTGATGAACTCCAAACTAGATTCGATACAACAATGAAATCCTCTACCCCATGGAAATACACAGGTTTGATAAGGAATATTGATCAAATTAATAAAAAATAACAAATAATGAAGAAGAAACAAAGAAATCCTCCATGGTCATGAAATAGAAATTTGGAGAGATCTTGCAAACCACTTCACAAAACAACAAACCATCTGTTGCTGAGTTTTTGTCTCTCAAAAACCATCAAAACCAAAACTTCAAACCCTCCTTCTATGGCATAAAATTTTTGTAGTGAAGAAGTCCACTTCTTTGCACAACAGAGGAAAAATTTTAGTTTCTCGTCAAACCAGCAACCCGATTGAGGAGAAATTTCACCAGCGGAATCAAAAGAAAAAACCCACAATGAAAAAGTAATTTTTGTTGCAAACAAAGAAGAAAACCAGACCTTCAATTTTGAGATCCATTAATGGCTTCCGTGTTCAGAAGCGCTGTCAGGTCAAAATTTTGAAACTTTAAAATCTCCCAAACCACTGATCGAGTAGGTCCAAGATTTCTGAGGGGCGATATTGGAAAAAAAAACATATAAAAAAATTTTGTTCCACAACATTCCAATCACTAGAAGCTCACTTTCTAAAAATAGATAGCTTTTTCATAGGGTTAGTGGAGTGACCCTGTTGGATGCCCGACCAAAAGGCCACCAAGATAAAACTCACTTTTTACTCGTGCATGCACATACAACAGTTGCACGTATTAAGTAGAGGGACTTAGACTCATAGAGCATTGGGAAGATATCCACAAGTTTTTCCCCCGACAAATTTTCTCACCAACAAGATGGCTATAATGAATTTGGTTGTTGATGCATGACCCTATCGCAACCATCCAAAATTGCTATTTTCCACGACCACGGAGCTAAAGTGAATCATCATTAATATATGTTTTATCAGCGGCGTTGCTATCAACTTTAATTTTTTAAGGCAGCTATTTCTTACGTGGACAAGTAACTGTGAATGGTGATACATGGTGGATTTTATGGCCATGAATTTCACTTCATTCATGGGGTTGAGATGAGTTACTTGAGAGGTTAGAATTTAGAAAAAAAGAATTTATTAAATAAATTTTTTTAAAAATTCCATTTAGGGTTTTATATGACATGTGTACACATGTACTTTGGTTTTTAAATTAAAAGTTTTTCCCACATCATTTTGGAAGAAGGGATAAATTTAGAGTATAAATTATCAAAACTTCATGTTATACCTACATTAACTAATGAATTTTCAGCTTTAAATTTGATCGTTGTTTTTATGTTTTTCTCGTAGCAATATTTTTAGATAGTAAATTTCAAGTAGGACTTTAATTTTTTATTACATCGAAGGTGTTTGCACTTTTAGAAACCCAAACACATTTTTAAAGTGTGTCAGTGGCCCATTTGATCATATTTGTCTGCATTGTAGCCAATATCAATGACTTTGAATTAATCTTTGCCATTCAGGTGCACATTTTCAATTGATCACCGTTAACTGAGATCGTTTATCCTTCTGATATAGGGAAAGGGTCTCAAGGTGAATGGAGCAGTGGCAAGATCAACATTTCTGGTGACAAAGGCGGAGACAAATGTGTCACAGGGCCATTCTGGAGGCCAACAAGTCCGGTGTGCCATTTCCCAATGCCAACAGTGTCACATCCCCCATGCTTCGCAACATATGCAAAAGTTCCACAGAACAACTTTTGATGCCCAAATCCCTGTCAATAGTTTTTTTGAAATTAAATTTCATCAATTTTTTTTTATTTGATTTCATGGACACATGTTACTCAATACTTATTTAATCATATCCACCTCGATTCTCTCCTTATTTTCTCCTTGATACATTATATATTTTAATAATACCTATGTACATTGCAAAATATATTCCCAAATTTGTTACCTCTCAAAAAGAATTTAATCAAAGTAAACCGATCTATGGTTTCAACCTTTAAATATATTAGATTTTTGGCATTTGTATTTTGGCCATTTTAAACAAAAATTGCACTCAATATGGATAATGCTATTGGGATCAAGCCAATACAATGGAGAGCATATAAAAAATTTAATTTTGGTGGAAATAATTTGAGTCATGGAAAAGGTGCGGGACATTTAAGGTTTTAATTCCCATTTTTTTATTTCTAACTTTCAATTTATTTTTTTACCTTATCTAACAGATTAAATGTCATGCACTCAAAAAACTTGATTCCATAAAAAAGAGTAATGAAATATAAAATCTCGCTCGATGGATAAATTCTTCCTTTCATATGTTCATTCCCTTAAGGGGATTAATTATCGATGAGTGTTCCTGCATCACTTGGTAACAAATGTTATTTGGGTGGGAACAATCTGAGCCATGGAATAGGTGCAAGACACACATGGTTTTAATTCCCACCTTTTTATTTCTAATTTTCAATTCAAGTCTTCGCCTTATCTAACAAATTAAATGTCGTGCACTCAAAAAACTTGACAAAAAAAAGTAAAATAACAATATAGAAAAGCTCGATCGATGGATAAAATATTCCTTTCATTCATATGTCCATTCCCTGAAGAGGATCAATTATCAATGAAAATTCTAGCATCACTTGTTTTTCCCTTAAAGGGATTAATTATCAATTATCAATTAGGAAGGATAAATTCTTTCTTTCATATGTTCATTCCCTTAAGGGGATTAATTATCGACGAGTGTTATTGCATCACCTAGTAACAAATGTTATTTGGGTGGGAACAATCTGAGTCATGGAATAAGTGTGAGACATGCATGGTTTTAATTCCCACCTTTTTATTTCTAACTTTCAATTCAAGTCTTCACCTTATCTGGAAAAGTCAATGCCGTGCACTAAAAAAACTTGACACCATAAAAAAGTAAAATAACAAAATAGAAAACCTCGATCGATGCACAAAATCTTCCTTTCATTAATATATCCATTCTATGAAGAGGATCAATTATCGATGAGCATTCCTACATCACTTGTTTTTCCTACACCGCTTGCTTTTCCTACAATTACTTGAGCTTGAAAGTGATAAATATGCTTCAAGAAACAAATAATGTGGTTTTGTTTTGAGCTTGACCCCCTTTGAATTCTCACTATTTTTTATTTTGGTCCCTTTAAGCTCTCATTTCACTCACGTGAATAATGCGGATGAGATTGAGATGATTAAGTGGAGCACAAATGACAAATATTATTTGGGAAGGAACAATCTGCTCCATGGAATAAGTGTGGGGCATGCAATTTCAATTCCTACCTTTTACTTTCCAGCATTCCATCCATGTCTATTGTAACACTCAAACTCAAAATTACAAGAGCTGGAAAATGAGGATTGTTTTTTTTTAAACATAAAAAAATCTACACAGCTGCAATCATACAGATTTATTTAATCAAATTCATTAAATCAAATTGGTTCTTTTGATCTATCTGATAACATCCATGTAAGCCATGTGTGGATGAGAAGGGTGTATCCAGATCTCCATGATCTCCCTTTGTCACTACTTCGAGTGACAATGCTTACTAGCATTTGAGCTCAACCTTTTAAAGGTCATGTGAACTATGTGAAAGTCCTTGGGTCTTCCACGAAGCTAATTTCCTGACTTCGTATTCTGGTATCTGACCATTGTCTACCTCATGTTCAGTGTTCACCTTCCCATGATCAGGTTACAGACAATTTTAATTGTAATTGGAGGACATAGGTGATAAGATAATGCACAACCATCAATGCATTACTTTGGCCAAAGTTATCCGCTGTGCAGGTTACGGCTAAACTCAAGACATCACACTAGTCTTATGGGTTTTAAGTCTTCTGCCACCTCACAACTATCCCTTTCATAGTTATCTAGATCTTTATAGTTTTTTTAATTTTATTTCCAATTTAACCTATCTTGAAAGATTTTATATTTTGATAGATGCCAAAGGCCAACTAGGATCATTATGAGATAAGTACATTCGTTATGATGAAATGTAACTATATCAGCATTCTGCATGTACTTATCCCTTAATATGCCTAATGTACATCTTTCCATCTATTTACCATCCCATTTAGTTTCTCATTTCCTGATGTTTGATTCTTTAACTTTAAATTACCTTTTTATAATGATACTCTTCCATTCTATATACAACAGGATTTACAATCTTAGCATAATAATACCAAGTTTACCGAAATGCTGAATTATATATATGTGTGTGTGTGTGTGTGTGTGTGTGTGTGTGTGTGTGGTGTGTGTGTGTGTGTGTGGTGTGTGTGTGTGTGTGTGTGTGTGTGTGTGGGGTAGTGGAGAGTAGAGAGGGAAAGAGGGGATTAGTATAGATATTAGATATATATAAGAGAGATAGGAGTAGAGATATAGATAGATATATATAATAGATATATAGAGTGATTACATAATTATACACATAGGCATATATATATATTCATATATGTGTGGTGGGGGTGTGGGGGGGAGTGGGTGTGTGTGGTGTTGTGTGTGGTTGTGTTATGTTATATCTCTATATATATATTCGATTTATATATATATATATATATAGATATATTAGATATTCCCTTGATTAGCTACGCACTAAATAGCTATTAAATGTAGAAATTCATAGACAAATGATTGTTAACAATTAATTGTGTCCCAATATCGGCTTCATACATTGTTTACTACAAATAAATATAAATTTAACCCAATTTGTGAAAATAAGATTTCTCAACTTCATTGTATTCATCATTTACTCATTTGAACATTATTATACATAAAGTAATAATCTCTTTATTAATATCATAAATTACATATGTCATTTAGGTGAATTATATAACCAGTATAATAACTCTCACATAACAAGGTTTAAATATTTCCAATGGTTCCAAGATCCCAATAAATTCAGACAAAATTCTAGGATTTCATCCTTCTACAAATTGAAATTCAAGTATCTCATTTTGATCCATGCTACGATAAAACTTCACAAAACATAAGTTTCCGCACATCCGAAAGTAACAGCTAATGGTCCTGCAAGATTGGAGTAGTGGTATGATGTCAATTCAAAATGAATTGGCATGAATATTAACTTCATTTTCTGATGCAATTAATTAGTAAAATAAGAAAGGATATACATGTTGTTTTATCAACAAGCATATGGTAATACAACTGAAAATGATTTACCCCTGGTTTCTATAAAAATACAACTATGGATGAATACAAATAGAAAAACCAATCTCTATTTCAACATAATCAAACCATAATCACTCAACCTCTGAATTCAATTATGACCACAAGAAAATCATACTTTATTTGATATAGATTTTAATACTATTTCTCTTATCTTCCAAATCAACGAGAAACTTAACAAAAGTGTCCAAAAATAATCATTACCAAAAACCAATCAAACATATTCTTTCTAGTTAATGAGCAGCTCATCATATTGTCCAAGAACATCATTACCAAGGAAATAAAACTTACTTCTTTTCAGTCAATGACCAGCTCTAAAAATTAGCATAAATATCACCAAATTTACATCGCTTTAACATGTTCTATCTACTAAATGAACAACCCCAACAAAACAATATAGAAGCACCCTGATTACATCATGTAAACATACTCTATTTAGTAAAAGAACAACTAGTTATTTCTTTCATAAGATATCATTATATAAATCTCAATCATGCCACCAATTACTCCTTGGTGCATCTGGGTCAAGCTGTCCTGGCTTTCATGCCCTTAGCAAGACAAGCAATTTCTTTTTCACAATTTTACAAAAATCCAAGTCATATTGCCAAGCTGGAAGTTACAGGTTAAATGCCTTTTTTTTACACATAACAACACACCCTCATTTATACATGATCCGATTTAGATGTCCATAAAGATAAAATTTCTGGAAAAATAGCCCCATGCAAGAGCTTTGACATCCACAAATTATCATTCAAGAAATCACATAAAATTAACAATCAGACCTGCATATAATAGCCAAAAAGAAAAATACAAAACCCCAACCGGTTGCATACCCATATCGATGGGGTTACCCAAATCGATTCATTTATGCAAATCGATTTGTATACCCAAATCGATTTGTTTACAGAAAACACACAACTAAATTTCAGTAAACCAAAATGAAAACCCACAAGCACAATTCTATTTTAAACACATAAATTCACAAAACATTTTCCTTCTTCTAGTATAGGAAAAACCCAACTCTTTTCCTTTGGTTATAATTTATTTTAATGTAAAGAAAGAATTTTTAACCTTGCTTTTACTTTATTTTTGCAGATCAAAACCCAAAACCCCATCTGCGTATTTTTCTGGGTTTAGTTAAAACCACACAAAGAAAACTAAAAAGAATATAGAATCCATCAATTTCCTCTTCAAACTTCATCTCCAAACAATTAAATCAAAAGCTAACCACAAATTCCTTGATTCAATGCAACAAAGAAGGGAGAAGATATTCATGCCTGAAATAAAACCAGAATAGGAAACCTTCTACTCTTCTAGCTCCAACAAGTTGAATCCTTCTTTCCTCCAAAACTCACACAGGTATTCCAGAAGGGGAGAATGAAAATTAAAAAGGAGAAATAACAAATAAAAATATAATGAAAGAGACTATTGTTGGGCGACATATTGAAGAATTTTGGGCTTCCCAATACTGGTAGGTGTACTAGTGCATGCCACACACTTGTGCCATGTGAAGGTGTTTCACTTTATGAAACCCATAAATTTCAATAACTAAATAAAATTGGCTTACATGTCAAATCTCTCTAAAATATTAATACTAATTAATATTTCATACACATTTTGTTTTACTTTAGTTGTTACCCAACTTAATGGTTAAGTAAAAATTAACCTTCATAATACAAGTCCACATATCTCCCACAATATATTACCATAATAATTAGTTGAATTTCTAGGTTTATATAAAACATTCCAATAACGAAAATCACCAAGTCCATAAATCACAGTTTAAATATTCTCATAAAACTGGCTTAATATAGCTTAATCAAATAAACAGAGGTAATTATCATCGCGGTCATGCAAAAGTTGAACAAAACAAAAGATGACAAAACCGAATAAAATAAAGGAACTGAAATACAAATAACCGAAAGATTCACAATCATTTATGAACCATTTTACCTACGATTAAGGCCTAACCACGTTTTTTAGGAAGGATCATAAAGGTGGGTGTGGGGTTATTCGTTCCGCAGTGTTATGCCGCACAACAGAAGCTGTGGGTCATGACACGACGAACCAAATGAATTTTACACACAATGATGATCTCGTCTAATCCTGATTAGACTTATTCGTAGTTAATTTAACTTACAAGAAATTTTTGGGATGTTACATCTATGTCTTGCCTATAAACTTATAAGCCATCCAATTGAAATCCTTGGTGTCATGAAATAAATAAATAACAAGTTTGACTAATGGATAGAATCTACCTTTCCTTACACATATTGGATTTTTGGCATTTTTTATTTTGGCCACTTTAAGCGTAAATTGCACTCATATGGATAATGTGAGTGAGATTGAGACGATAAATTGGACGTTATTTGGATGGGGGTAATTTGGGTTGTAGAATGGGTGCAGGACATATATGGTTTTAATTCCCACCTTTTTGTTTCCTGCATCGCTTGCTTTTCTTGCAATTACTCAAGCTTGAAACTAAAAAGTGTGCCTACAAAGTGCTACAAGAAACAACCAATATGTTTGGGTTTTGAACTTGGGCCCTACTGAATTCTCACTATTTTTATTTATTTTGGACCCTTTACTCTCTCATTTCACTCATGTGAATAATGCTCATGAGATTGAGATGATTAAGTGGAACACAAATAACAAATATTATTTGGATAGGAACAACCTGCTCCATGGAATAAGTATGGAACATGAGAGTATTTAATTCCCATATTTTAATTTCCAACATTCATTACATGTCTATGTTTTTTCTATCAACGTATACACCATCCAATCGAAAGCCTTGGTGTCATGAAATAAAAAATAGCAAGATTGACTTGTGGTTAGAAGATACCTTTCCTTGAACATATTAGATTTTTGGCATTTTTTATTTTGGCGACTTTAAGCGTAAATTGCACTCATGTGGATAATGCAAGTGAGATCGATACAATACATTAGACCACATATAGCAGATGTTATTTTGATGAGAGAAATCTGAGCTGTAGAATAGGTGCAAGACCTACAAGGTTTTAATTCCCACCTTTTTATTTCTGACTTTCTATTCATGTCAGTGCCTTATCTAGAAAATTAAATGTCGTGCACTCAAAAAACATTATGCCATATAAAAGTAAAATAAAAAATCTAAAATATTGATTGACAGATAAAATATTCCTTTCATTCATATGTCAATTCCTTGAAGGGGCTTGATTATTAATGAGTGTTCCTGCATCACCTACTTTTCTGACAATTATTCGAGCTTGAAACTAAAAAGTGTTCCTGCAAATTCCTACAAGAAGTAACCAATGTGGTTGTGTTTCAAACTTGGACTTGTTGAATTCTCACCAATTTTTTGTTGTGGCACTTTTAAGCTTGCATTTCACTCACATGAATAATGTGCACGATCTTGAGACAATTAAGTGGAGCACAAATAGTATATATTATTTGGGAAAGAACAATCTGCTATGTGGAATAAGTGTGGGACATGTGAGTATATAATTGCCACCTTTCAATTTCCAACATTCCATTCATGTCTTCATCTTTTCTATCAAATCAATCGTTGTCCAATAAAAATCCAATCGAAAACCTTGGTTTCATGAAATTAAAGAAAAATAGCAAGCTTGACTAACATATAGAATCTAACTTTCCTCAAACATATTGGACTTTTGACATTTTATACTTTGGCCACTTTAAGCGTAAATTACACTCATGTGGATAATTTGAACGAGATTGAGACGATACAGTGGAGCACACATATAACAAATAGTATTTGGGTGGGAACAATCCGGTCCATGGAATAGTTACGAGACATACAAGGTTTTAATTCTCACATTTTTATTTTTGAATTTCTATTAAAGCCTTCGCCTTATCTAGTAAATTAAATGTCATGCACTCAAAAAACTTTACACCATATAAAAGTAAATTAACAAAATAAAAAAGATCCTTTTGACGGATAAAATATTCATTTCATTCATGTCTATTCCCTGAAGGGGTTTGATTATTGATGAGTGTCATTGTTCCTACATCGCCTATTTTTCCTGCAATTACTCGAGCTTGAAACTGAAAAACATCCCTGCAAAGTGCTACAATAATCAACCAATGTCATAGGATTTCAAACTTGTCCTATGTTGAATTCTCGCCAAATTTTTATTTTGGCCACTTTAAGTTCGTATTTCACTCACGTGAATCATGTATGAGCTTGAGATGATTAAGTGGAGTGAAGATGACAAATATTATTTGGGTAGGAACAATCTACTCTATGGAATAAGTGTGGGAAATTCAAGTATTTAATTCCCACGTTTTAATTTCGAACATTCCATTCATGTCTACGTCTTACCTATTAAATTAACCTACATCCAATTGAAATCCTTAGTGGCAAACAAGATAGAGACGATTAAGTGGACTGTAAATAGTAGATGATATTCGGGTAGGAACAATTTGCTTTGTGAAATAGGTTGTCAAAGGAATGGTAGGTCTTTAATTCTCACCTTTTATTTTCAGTAATGCCCCCTCTATTTCTCTCCTTGTGCCCTACAGAGAGGTTTAAAAATTAAAATAAAAAATAAAAACAAATCGTAACAAAAAATCTGACTGACACTTCAAACTTTTTATATCAGATCTATCTATAAGGGGAATATTGTATTCACTATTTGTAGTCTGAGACACTTGAATGACTGACTCACGAGTCTTAAAGACTGTACTAGCAAGCAAGTGGAAGTTGTGTCCAAATCGGCATCACCCCTTTGTTCCGCCGTGGTCTCAATGCCTCCATTCTCTACTGTTTAATGGATTTGCGTCTAGACAATTTCAAGGATTCTCTGTTAGCCGCTATCCAAATAGGTTTGCACAATGGTCCTATCTCGTTTGAAGTTTACCCGAACTATCCTGTGTCTCTCACAAAGGATGATCTTCTGCAAGACATCCTAAAACTTCATCTTGCCACTACTGGATTAAACATGCGTCCAGGTGCATGTCCTTTGGCCATCCATTATAAAGTTATCTACCGCTTGGTCAATACTATGTACCCTACCGTCAAGCACGAAGTCTCAAAAGGCAGCAACGTGGTGTCACATATAAATCTTGAGAGTCAAAAGATTGAACCAGAGCTTATCTCGTGGTCACAAATCAAAGTTCCCCGTGAATGGACATTGTCAAAAAAGTTTATTCAGTCAAGCCACCCAAAATTAGAAAATGCAACAGCTGTGGTTGAAAATAAAAACAATGTAACCCTTAGTTTTAGAAATAATTCTAGATCTAATTCTAAGATTAGCTTGCCCAGAATAGACTCTGTAAAATCTAATACTTCCTATTTCTCAGTAGGCGAATCATCAAACAATCAAAATCCTGCAGAACAGACTAAAGAGAAGACTTTCCTCTGTAGTCATAGTGCTCTAGTACATGATCCATCTACAGATTTTCTCTGGTGTTCTGATTGTGAGAAATTAGTAAGTCAAAAGTATATCCCTAAAAATGGCCCTGCTATAAATATGGCCTCCACAAGCTTAGATTCTTTCCCACTCACTGAAGCACATGAATTGATCTCCCCAGATCAAGTCAGAAAGCAGTTTTTTGGTATCAAAGAACTATTGATAAGCAAATAGAACCCTCAGAGAGTTCTAAAATGACAAATTGGACCAATAAAGTTGTAAAGTCAGTATATGAAAAGGTGTCTTCAAATTCTGAAAAGATAGCTATGATGGAAAGAACTTTAAAGGCAATAGAGCTTAGACAGAATGGGAATACTACAGAAGCATTAAGAGTCTTAACTGATAAGGTTGATTCTTTAAACAAATCTGTCAAGAAAGTAGAAACATTGATTCAGCACAATCATCATGTAATTTCTACAGATGTCGCTCAGACTTTGAGTCAAAAGATGACAGATATTGTACAACCTCTGGTTGACCATTCAACCAGTATAAAGAGTAGTGTTGCTAGTCAGTTAGCCCATACTCATGAATTAGTTGAGGTTATTTTTTAGTCATTTGCATGATAGAATTGAGAAATCTCATCGAAAGCTTGAAGATATCCAAGAATCAGTTGATTGTCTCCCAGAAATAACTCCAAAGCTACATGAGTTGTCAGAAAAGGTTTCAGGAACCACTGAAGGAGATTGGTCACACGCAGTATCTTGGTCCCAAGTTTCAGAACTTGCTAAAGTATCTGATAAGCAGCCGCATAAAGAGCTTCTAGATCAATATAGACCTTTGTTTTTTGATAAAGACAAATCTAAAAAGTCTGTAGGCATGGTTAAAATAGAAAAGCATCAGGAAGCTGAAGCTATGATTATTGGTGAAACATCTAACACCACTACTAGTCCAGAACCACTTCAAGGTATGGTTCGAGTTCAAACTCTTCAGCCAAATTACTATAAAATTGAGTGTAGAACTATCCCTGAAATCAAAGAAATGATCCATGGAATGATAGGTTGGGGCAATACCCAACTTGAAGTATACAGAAAAGACCCAAGAACCATTGCATCTTCAATTGCAAATGGATTTGTTGGGATCATAAAAGAATGGTGGGATTTGTTACCAGGAAAAGAAGAAATTTTAACTAGTGGTTATACTGGTCTTACTGCAGCCATCATCAAAGAGTTCATAGGTAATATTGATGATGATAAAATGTTAAACACTGCTATGTTTCTCAGAGCTCGTCTCTGTGATATGACTAGAGTTAGAGAATATCAATGCTTTATGCAAAAACTCTATTATAACTCTGGAAATATAAATGATGAAACCATGAGGCTTAGATATATTGAATCTTTTCCAGCATATTTCTCTACAAAATACAAGAAGGCGATGCAAGGTCATACTGCATCTGATCTCAGTTTTGGAGCTATTAATCAGCTCATTGAACAAGTCAATATCAAGCTCTGTAAAGAGAAAATGGAAAGAAAACAGGCTATCAAGCATGAAAATGCCCTTGGTAATAAATTTTGTGCTCAATATGCTCTTGACCCCTTTGGTTGTTCTGATCTTGAAGGTTTTACCAGACGTAGGTCTGTTTGTACAGACTGCTCTTTTTCAAAAGGGAAGGGGATGCATAAGCATAAAAAAGGTAAATACAGAAAGCACTACAACACTAAATTCAAAAATCTGTATAAAGGTGATTTTGTCAAAAGACCTCAGAAGAACCTAGTGTTCAGAAAAAAGAAGTATGTAGGCAAAAGAAGAAAGTTTACACCTACGTGCTTTATATGTAAGGGAGGTCACTATGCTAATAAATGTCCTCAAAGAGACTCAGAGAAAGGAAAGGAAAAGATTAATACATTTTCTGTGAAAGGAGTTACAGAAGAAAATTATATTCTCATTAGTGACTCAGATAGTTTGTCCTCAGATATATCTTACCAGTCTCTTGATGATGTTCATTGTAATCTTGTCCAGCATTCTGACAGTGATAGCACAGATGATGAAGGATATGATACTCTACCATCCTTTGCTAACTTCTCTGTGAATATGGTTTCTAGTTTTGTACATCCTATGATACCTCCATGTGCAGATATACTCAGAAAGCAAATGGAATGTTGCCAGAGTGAGTATGATAGTTGTCCCCCATGGGATACTACCAGGAAGATATCCTTGCAGAAGAGGCTTAGAGATTTGCAAGACAAATACATATGACAGAATGCAGCAGAGCAGAAAAGATTACAGGAGATGAAAGAAATGGATCTATATCCTGATGATCCATATGACCCTATTCCTATAAGGCCTCCATTTCAGCAACGTGTTCGTCAGCGTCAAATTCCTACCAGAGGAAGAGGAGGACCATGGAGAGAAAGAGGTGAGAGAGGAAGAAGAAATACAGTTCCTCAAAGGTCGTTCTCTTTTCTGTTTCCAGAAGAAGATCCACAGAATTCCATTGCCAAAGAAACAGTTACAGCATCACCTGAAGTCTACAGAACATGGAGAAGGAATCAGATAGAATTCCTTGAAAAGGTGATTGACAAAGCCACTTCAGAATTCATGAAACTTCTCAAAGAAGAAGAAGAAGAAAAGAAAGAAGAAACTTGTCAGGAAGACATAGAAGAAGCATATCAGAACATCATGCTTCAAGATACACAAGAAGAATCTTTAGAACAAGCATCTGCTGAGGTATGTACAGTTAGCTGTACCCAGAACCCAATTGTTGCAATTACTATTTGCATTCAGAACATTAAGCCATATTGCTTAGATGCAATGCTAGATACAGGAGCAGAAATCAGTATGCTCAGAACAATGGCTATACCTCCAGACTGCTGGTCTCCAACCAGAATAAAGATAAGGTTTGATAAAAGGGAAGTTGTTTCAAACTTCGTGGCTCATATTCCAATCAACATTGAAGGTTTCTCTAAGACGATCATGTTTTATCAACATGACATGGAATCTTATGATTGCTTAATTGGTATGGAATTCTTAAAAGACTGTGATACTTTTAGTATATCAAAGGATTTTATTTCTTTGTTTAATCCTCAGATCCAGATACCAAGAAGATATACTTTCCAGTCTATTGTACCTTTGATGAAGCCAAGAAAGAAAACCAATAATGATTGGATACACAAATCTATTGCTGCGTGCAAAACCATCATAGATGATATTGTTGTAAAGATCAAGAAGGATCTTTGCAGTGACAATCCGCATGCCTTTATTCATAGGAAAAGGCATACCTGCTCTTTAGATTTGCAAATAGTCAAAAATTCTGATGGAAAGGAAGTTACTCCTAAGTTTAAAGCACATCATCGTGGAATGATCCCTTCTGAATGAAAGGAATGCCACGAAGAAATTCAAAAGCTACTAAAAGGAGATTTTATTCAGGAATCTAACTCTCCTTGGTCATGTGCAGCATTTAATGTCAATAAAAGGAGTGAGCAGGTCAGACAGAAAAAGAGATTAGTGGTTGACTATAAGCCGCTAAACAAATTCATAGCAGCAGTGCAACATCCTATTCCAGCCAAGGATGATTTACTTAGCAGAATTAAAGGCTCCAAGTCTATAGAAAATTTGATCTCAAAAGTGGATTTTGGCAGATATTCCTGCAACCTCAAGACATGTATAAGACAACATTTATTGTTCCAGGTGGACAGTATGAATGGAAGGTTCTTCCATTTGGTTTAAAGAAAACGCCATCCATATTTCAGAAAATCATGGATAAAATCTTTGGTGAGCTATCTGATTTCCTTCTAGTTTACATTGATGATATTCTCATCTTTTCTAAATCACCAAAGGAACATTTAGAACATTTAGAGAAGTTCTATAATGTTGTGTACCGTAATGGCTTGTGTCTTTCACCCACTAAGATAGAATTCTTCAAAGATGAAATTGATTTCTTGGGTATAAAGATAAAGGATGGAACTATTGAAATGCAAAAACATGTGGTTGCCAAAATTCAAGATTTTCCTGATGAAATTCTTGATAAGCAACAGCTACAAAGATTTTTAGGTTGTGTAAATTATGTAGCTGGATTTTATAAGAATATTACTGCTGATCGAATTATGTTGAACAAGATACTTAAGAAGAATGCCCCCATATGGAATATTGAATTGACCAATGTAGTTCAGCGCATCAAGAAACAGGTTCTAGATCTTCCTGCAATGTCACTTCCAGGATCAGGAATGAAGATCATCGAATGTGATGTAAGTGAAAGTTTTTGGGGAGCAGTGCTTAAGGAGAAAGTTGGTGATAAAGAAAAAATATGCAGATATGCTTTAGGTGCGTTTCAAGGCTCTAAAATAAAATATCACTCAACTCATAAAGAAATCTTAGCAGCCAAAAAGGCTATAAAAGCATTTCTGTTTTTTATACAGAATGAACAATTTCTGCTAAGATCTGATCTAAAAGATTTCCAGAAAAGGCTCAATGAAGGAGATCCCTCAAATAAATCTGCTTTCAACAGATTGCAAAGGTGGGGATTATGGTTTGACAACTTTGATTTCAAAATTGAACATATATCTGGAAATTTGAACTCCCTTGCAGATTTTGCAAGTCGCAAGCTA
The DNA here is from genome assembly GCA_019776745.2 of Taxus chinensis. Taxonomy (NCBI): domain Eukaryota; kingdom Viridiplantae; phylum Streptophyta; class Pinopsida; order Cupressales; family Taxaceae; genus Taxus; species Taxus chinensis. The sequence goes on along the minus strand of CM034153.1, from coordinate 704,513,847 downwards.
AATTCTGTTAAAAATGTTAACATAACTCAGGTGATTCATGAGCCTCAAGGAGCTATATGGGATTATAGGAATTGCAAAGGCCAGATTGATACTTTAATGATCAATGATAATAGAATGTCAAGGGAAGCTCAGAGTTTTCTTGTTTACAGAGAATTCATCTCTGTCTCAGAAACAACCATGTCACAGATCGAGTGTAGACTTTTTGATCCTGAAATCCCTAGAAGAGAATTCCATACTCTTCAGGAACCAATGGTAAATTGTTGTTTAAATTGGTTATGGAGATCTGGCAGATATTGCGAACAATTTGATCCTCTGCCATTTGAAGGATTACGACTCAGACAGTTAATTCCTCGTCCAAACACTCTCTGGCGTTTCGAGTTTTCACGCCTCTGGACCGAAGAGCATCCACTCCAATATGATCTATGGAACAGACCAGCAACACAAGGAGACAGGAAGTACATCTCACAACACTTTAAATTTTTCCTGCAAAAATTTCTTCCTAGTAAAATATCTGAATCTCCTTTGTTAAATGTATCTCCGGATCTTGCTAGAAATATTCTTATCCAATGCAAGATACCATGGTTTGTAAAGGTAAACTATTATGTCAAAACTAACGCTTTCAGGAATCCTATAGAACATCCTAATGGAGTACTATGGAGACATATCATTCTTCATCACACTATGGCAATCCATCCTCCTGCTCCAGGACATGGTTTAAGAATGCCAGACCACTACTTGTTTCCAACAAGACGTCATTTACGACCTGACACTGATGGAACAGCGTCTACCTCACGGGTCTGGCTGGAACGCATTACCAGGAATCCTGAGCCATCACCTTTCCGGACTGATGAAGACTCCACTTCGTTAGATGATGATCACAGTGGACCATCTGTACTATATTCTCCTTAGTGGAGCTTGTGGGGCTATGTCGGCAGGCCTGTTGCCGACCTTGTCAATAAAGCCAGATAAGATTCATTCTTATCTCTTTGGCGGTGCGTGGTGGACCCTACCATCTTCTAAAGGTGCTTTAATGAGTGGCATGTACTCATTGTCCGGGTCAGTCGGTTCCTTTGTTGGAATCTTTTGGTAACCAGAGTCACCGGTTCCCGGTCCTCCTATCATCCCGTTTCTCTGTGAAAATCTTGGGGAAATCCTATAAAAGGGACTCTCTCCTTTCATTCTCTACACCGCAGAAGTTAGAAAGCATTGGGAGTGTCTGCTTTGTTATAGTCTTGTAAGTTTATGATTTTTCCGCTGTTATTCTCTGTAAAAGTTTGTCTGTAATCTTCTGGTTCTATATTAAGACTATTTCTGTTCTTCTCTTCGAAGACTGTTGTATAATTATTGGATGCTTTATAATTGAGTTTATGAGTATAGGTCTATTTTAAGAATGGTTATCAGAATCTTGTGTGAATAACTCTATTTTAGGAATGGTATCAGAGCTGGTTTATTTCTCGACAGAGCTGGTTTAATTTTGAACAAAGTGAAAAGACTATCTGTGATTATCTTTTCTTTGAAGTTATTGGATTCTTGGATTTGAAGTTATCTGTGAGTTCAAGTTTATACAGCACATTATAGGCTAAGAGGCGAGATCCCGCTGAAGTAAGTCGCCGTGTTAGGTGCAGTTTTTAGGTTGATCCGATACCGTAAGCCCTGTAGCAAAGTTGCTTGAAAGTAACAGTTTAAAATGGCTGAAAATTCCAGACCCAGTTTTTCTTCAATAGACATTGATGATCAGGAGTTGGTTAATCTTTCTGAAGTTTTTCCAGTAAATTCTGATATAAACATTATAGAAGAGTCAGATCCAATCCCAGCTTGGAAATTGCCCAAAATTTCCTACGATCAGGTTTATGCAAAAATAAACAAGTCTCTTGGAAGAATACGATCTCTTAGACTGCAGGATATTTATAAAATGGCACTGGAACAACGTATGGTCATCTATCAGACAAAACATGGAGAGCGACACATCCTAAACACCTTTTCACACGTGTCATTTCCTTGCATAATAATACAAACACTTTATTTGAGATACAAAGGCGTAACCACGGTGAAACCCAGGTTAACATTGTAAATTTAGCAGTAATTGGTTAGTTGTAGCGAATATAGAATTGGAGATACATTTATAGCCCTGATGTCTCGTCATTTTACTATATTCAAATAGATTGATCTGGATCAGTATTTATGTTTGAGGCGAGCTCAATGTCTCTTAGAGGATTTGTTTCCTACCATTGGGTTGTTTGTTGTATGCAGAGGAAGAAGAAGATTGAAGTTGAGGAGGCGTTTCATGGAGTGTAATGTCCTGCAACCATATTGATTTAGTATTTTCTACATCTAAACACCTGTGTTGCATGCACTTTAACCTTGGCAGCACCATTCTCAGGGTAGTTGTTTACTACCACTCCATTATTCTACTTTGTATCTTTTATTTCGAGTAGCTAGTGTATTGATTAAGGCTTGGCAGTGCCCTTTCCTGCTATCCCATGTATGCGTATACAAGATTTGTCTTTTTCTCTTTCCTTCATAACAGAAGCATTGTAACAGTTTTCGGTTTGTTTAAAAAGGCGTTAGAAAAATTCGAGCAATGCCATTTGTAGGGGTAAAGCCAACTCCATTAATGAAAGTCTCATTTATTCAATAGTGCGCATCCAAACTTAGATTTATTAAGTACTTTCATGTCCAAACCTAATTAACAATTTCCCATGACAAGATACAATTCTATGATGCCATGTTTAAAATGCTTGCACATTATCAACTTTCCAAATTTGGATTTCACCTTTGAGTCTTAGAATAATTCTTTCTTTGTCTGCTCAATGTTGGAGCTAGAACTATAATATGACCCTTTTGGTATAATCAACTACCACATTATCTTCATTAATGACCAGATCGTGGAGGTTTTAAATTTTCCCTAACATAAGAGACGAGGAGCAATCTTTCTAAACGTAAAGTCACCCCATGATTGGTGAAATTGTAAGTATTTCTTATCATTTCCCACATGTCGCGTAATCCTTAGTTTCATTAAAGATACCACTTTTGATGCCCCTAATATCCTTGTCTTGGAGACTAAACAACTTTGACGAAAGGACCTATAAATAAATGAAGTAATACTTCATTTGGATTTTTTTTTTCATTTAACAAACAATCATTACCTAGGTACGTTAGTAATATGTTGAGACATTAAATTATGAATAAATTTGCAGAGTGTCAATTTGGGTCATGTAACCAATTATATTATGAAGCAGAGCTCATACTAATTTTGAAGTCTCGTGGGTATAGGAAAAGGCTATCACGTTGTTGCCCAACTTATTGTTTCATGAGTAAGACAAAACCATGCTCATTAAAATTTAACCTATGATGGGAAATTCAAACATCAAAAGTGGAAATTCAAGCATTAATTTTTTTTAAGGCACTTTACGCGTGAACATCCCCCTACACTACTAAAAAGAGGTTTTTCTGCATTTTCCCAAAAAGATCAAGGCTCACCTAGTATAGAGTGAACATCCCCCTACACTAATACCGAGAGATTTTATTTACTCGCCATCTAAACAAGACAACTCGACTCATATTTCTCATTTTGGAATTTTAACAAGTTAGAATTATGCAACATGATAGAGTGTTTCACTATAGACTTGAGTGACAAAAAGGAAGGCATATGCAACAAATACCTATTTTAATTGCATAAAGTTAAAATAGACAGAAAGTTAAGGGTTAATTGAAGTAGATGGATGGTTTCTCAATTGTTTGAGGATTGTAAAAATTGTGTTTTTAAAAAAAAAAAAATGACATGTTTGTCTCATATAAAAATAATTGTTTTTATAACGAGAAAATATATTGATATATAGAAATGTAATAAATACAAAAAGGGTTTAAAATCATTGAAAACAATTGCCTAGGGGAGAGAACCACATCTCAAATGGTCAATGTGCTTTCAAAAAAATTTGTTTGAGGATTGTAAAAATTGTGTTTTTAAAAAAAAATTAAATGACATGTTTGTCTCATATACAAATAATTGTTTTTATAACGAGAAAATATATTGATATATAGAACTGTAATAAATACAAAAAGGGTTTAAAATCATTGAAAACAATTGCCTAGGGGAGAGAACCATATCTCAAACGGTCAATCTGCTTTTAAAAAAAAAATGTTTGAGGATTGTAAAAATTGTGTTTTTAAAAAAAAATTAAATGACATGTTTGTCTCATATAAAAATAATTGTTTTTATAATGAGAAAATATATTGATATATAGAAATGTAATAAATACAAAAAGGGTTTAAAATCATTGAAAACAATTGCCTAGGGGAGAGAACCATATCTCAAATGGTTAATGTGCTTTCAAAAAAAATTGTTTGAGGATTGTAAAAATTGTGTTTTTAAAAAAAAATTAAATGACATGTTTGTCTCATATACAAATAATTGTTTTTATAACGAGAAAATATATTGATATCTAGAAATGTAATAAATACAAAAAGGGTTTAAAATCATTGAAAACAATTGCCTAGGGGAGAGAACCATATCTCAAACGGTCAATGTGCTTTTAAAAAAAATTGTTTGAGGATTGTAAAAAATGTGTTTTTAAAAAAAAATTTAAATGACATGTTTGTGTCATATAAAAATAATTGTTTTTATAATGAGAAAATATATTGATATATAGAAATGTAATAAATACAAAAAGGATTTAAAATCATTGAAAACAATTGCCTAGGGGAGAGAACCATATCTCAAATGGTCAATGTGCTTTTAAAAAAAAGTGTTTGAGGATTGTAAAAATTGTGTTTTAAAAAAATAAATAAATGACATGTTTGTCTCATATACAAATAATTGTTTTTATAACGAGAAAATATATTGATATATAGAAATGTAATAAATACAAAAAGGGTTTAAAATCATTGAAAACAATTGCCTAGGGGAGAGAACCATATCTCAAACGGTCAATGTGCTTTTAAAAAAAATTGTTTGAGGATTGTAAAAATTTGTGTTTTTAAAAAAAATTTAAATGACATGTTTGTCTCATATAAAAATAATTGTTTTTATAATGAGAAAATATATTGATATATAGAAATGTAGTAAATACAAAAAGGGTTTTAAATCATTGAAAACAATTGCCTAGGGGAGAGAACCATATCTCAAATGGTCAATGTGCTTTTAAAAAAAAATGTTTGAGGATTGTAAAAAATTGTGTTTTAAAAAAAAAAATTAAATGACATGTTTGTCTCATATACAAATAATTGTTTTTATAACGAGAAAATATATTGATATATAGAAATGTAATAAATACAAAAAGGGTTTAAAATCATTGAAAACAATTGCCTAGGGGAGAGAACCATATCTCAAACGGTCAATGTGCTTTTAAAAAAAATTGTTTGAGGATTGTAAAAATTGTGTTTTTAAAAAAAATTTAAATGACATGTTTGTCTCATATACAAATAATTGTTTTTATAACGAGAAAATATATTGATATATAGAAATGTAGTAAATACAAAAAGGGTTTAAAATCATTGAAAACAATTGCCTAGGGGAGAGAATCATATCTCAAATGGTCAATGTGCTTGACAAAAATTTATCTCAAAGACTCAATACTAAAGTGTACACCATCCATCTTTGCAAAGGAAACCCACTCCATTCAATAGGGTTCCTACCTTGTAATCTCCTTGCTTATCAGCTCTTATTCTATAAGTACCTCATTGATATGTTGTAATAACATAGATTGCTTTTCCATGTTACTTGAGAATTAATGGTGTTGTGATGAGACAAGAGTCCACCGGATACTCCCCAAGCCCGTCGTTTTCAAAGTTCAACACAGTGGATTGAAAATTATTAATTTTTTCTTTATATTTCTTTAACAAGCCTTTACACCATCTACAATGCAACTGCTCTCAAATGGAACTTGCAGTCTTTTACATGGAGCTTCTACAACCTTATATGGTGTGCTCCCTAAAACATGTCCTGGACTCGCACTGGGTTATGTTCTTACAGGCACATATAATAACCTCGGCTCTAATGGCCTACAGCCTTCAACCACTTGGCCACTTTCTTCTTGTAATATCCCTTTTTGGGATATTATTTAAATCTGAAAATTAATTAACCCAATCGACTCTAGCAAGATTAAAACCTCCTAGCTCGAGCTCAAATAACCCAATGCCAACATTAATACAACCCAAACGGGGTTGGAGTAAGCCCAACTAGTGGATTAGATGGGAGAACTAGTTAGGAAATTAATATTTTCCAGATCTGAAATTTATTGTAGTAGTTAATTAATTAATAAATCACCTAAAACATTTAAAACTTCAAAAATTAATAACTCCTTCAATACTTGGTCTTTTTACATGAAATAAATTACACAATAAACTAGAGACCAAGGCCTTTTCCAACGCACTATATTGAAACTGAATTTTTTGAGCAACTAAACCACTACAAATCTGCCCCAGAAATCTGATTTCAAGTCGCTAGGGTTAGAATAAAATCAATAAAAATATTTTATCCCTTCTCCAAGCTTCCAAACACTCCAAATCAAATTCCCTTGCTCAGAAAAAATTAATAGACAAATCAATTTTTTTAATTTGATCATATACAACTGAAAACAATTGATAATCAAACCCCAGACTGCTGCAATTTTAAAAAATTCATATCTTCCTCAAAACTACTCTGATTTGGGCAAATGAGATATGCCCGAACTTAGAAAAATACAAGGAATAAGATTATCCAAATAAAAATAGAATAGTAGTTACCGAACCCCTAAAATAGCCAAAAAATCAAGTCTCCTAAGGTAAAATAAATTGTTGCTTTGCACATAAATTAATTTCAGCAATAGCATCACTCCCAAAACCCTCAAATCTGGTCACACATGGTCACAAAATTATGTTGAATCAGATCTGCAACATAAATATATTTTGAGGCCTCAAAACATGCTTAAACAAATTGATCCAAGTCGCTATAGCTCTATTAATTGCAGCAATAACAAAAAATCATATAATATTATTAAAACCTTCAACAATGATCAATAACATGCATATTTCACTCTAAATAAATGTGTTTATCCTTTTAGCCAAATCACCAATATTTAGAATGGATAAACCATGCAAGAAATCACTCAACGCAAGAGAGCACAATGAAGAGAACAATGGAGTCTTCAATATCTTCAACAATGGATCCAAATGAAACTAACAATGAGAGAGCACAATGCAAGAGCTAGGGCATAAATCCCATGGGCATACATCCCATTTATCTAAGCATGGAGTAAATTCAAAATTTCAATCAACATAACCCTCTAAAGGAAATGTGACCTCCTTTTATAGAACTAAGGGTGCAATACCCCAATGACTGATCTTTTCCCTTTTGGAGGGAAAACATAAACTCTCATCATAAATTATTTAATACTAAGACTATGTGCACTTTATTTATTTTCTTAATTTAATATTAAGAAATCGATATCCTATTGCACATTAATTACTAATAGACACCTCCTCCTTGTAGAGCTAGGTATTCCAAGGGGTTACAATGAAAAATAAAAGAGATGGACCAATATATTAGAAATGTCCCAGAAAGGAAGACATCACACTTCCCGAAAAATGTATACACACACACAATAATATGTATATATTATTGTGTGTGTGTGTGTGTGTGTGTGTACATATATATGTATATAGATATGTATGCACACACACACACACACACACACACACACACACACACACACACACACACACACACACACACACACACACACACACACACACACGGGGAGGGGGGTGGGGTGGGGCGTGCGAGGCGGTGGGGGGACTAAGCCCTAGGTAGACTAGGCAACTGCCTAAGGCACCAAGAATTAGGGGGTGCCTAAATCTAAAGATTTTCATTATTTTTTTTGTTATTATTAGAACTTAACATTGTTATTATTTACATTAATTTTATTGATATTATTATAAATTAGTATAAATTTCATGCATACACATAAAAATATATTATAATATTTTTACAAGTAAAAATAAATATGTATATTTTTAAGCTTATACGACTTTTTTTTGGTATTTTTACTCTTTCTCTAATGTAGCTCTAGATAATTTAGGTGTGAATTTTTTCTTAGAAAAGGTTCACACATTTTTTATAATTTCATTGGTGCAGTTAGTAGAAGCAAGTACAATTGAAAAAAAATGATTTAATTCTCTATTCTTAATGTTTTGAGGGAAATGTATCTTTTTTATGGAGGAATTTGTAGGCTTGGTCCAAATACCACTCTTCGCAAAATCATGGGAGATTCCTAAGAATTTTTACTGATTTGCAAATAAATGGTACTTTGTAAAGTTTTGAGTCTCATCACCTACTTGACATTGGTAAATAAGATCAGTAATAAGCCTTGTATAAAAAATTATATTTGTTGCATTCTTAGCACCTCCTCTGATTAATTTTCTCAAGCTAATGATTATTACTTTTACTTATTTGAAAATTTTATAGAATATTTTTATTTCTTTTGTATACCAATTTGTCTAAATTAGTGATTTATTATTATCTTTATACAAATTTTTAAATATAAATAAGTTATGTATATTAGTATTTATTTATTTGATGGGAAAATTTACCAACTAAAATTGTAAGAAGGGCTTCCACTTCACTTACTTCATAGGGTGCTCCTAACCTTTAATTCGTCTCTGTATATACATATATGTGTGTGTGTGTGTGTGTACATACATATATATACAATAATATGTATATATGTGTGTGTGTGTGTGTATACACACACACACATATACATGCATATGTGTGTGTGTGTGTGTGTGTGTGTGTGTGGTGTGTGTGTGTGTGTGTGTGTGTGTGTGTACATATATATGTACACACACACACACACATGTTATAAATAATAAAAAATAAAATACTTAAATTCAAACTTGATATTATACATAATGTATCATATGTATACAATTCAAAATTATAGTATGAAATCGATAAAATAATACAAAAACCCTTCCAAATCACAAATCAAACAAATATAGAAGTATTTTAAACCTCATCCGCATCCTCACAAATTCTCCTCATCCTCCTCCGCCATCTCCCCCACCCATCCTCATAACTTTATACCACTCATATTTCTCCTCCTCATTCACCGTCCATTGGCTTTAGACCTGTAAATAGATAATGATAAAGATTTTATAACTTTTTTAATTTAAAATTTACATGATTCAAAACTAATTAAACAAACATATTACCAACATAAAGTGATTCTCATAAAACCACTCATTGAATGTATGTGTGTTCCATACCAATGATTTTTAATGGTGCATACACTTCTTTTGTTACATGCATTATATAACACATTCCCTGCAAAAACAATGATATGATAAAACTATATGTATTAATAATTTATAAAAATAGACATATATAAACAAAAAATATAATTGTATAATAACTTATATTGAATTACAAATTTATTTTTGAGGTTGTCAATGTTATATTGCCTCATTCGATGGGTCACCTTCAAACTTTTCTTTGTTTGTTCTTTGTAACCTTTTAGCTAATTACTTCTATTCCTTATGTTAATAACAATATTTGTAAGATATTTAATTAATGAAAGTCATAATTTTACACATTGTTACTTTGGTTAACTAACCTAAAACTATACTATTTTACTATTTAAGCCACTTATCACACTTGCTATTCAATCTTTCTTCAAATATATTATGAGCTTGAAGATGTCTCCCCTCCACATTAATTTTTCCTTTGTATCAAAGTTGCAAATTATATATGTGAAAAAATTGTACAATATAATGTCATATATTAAAAAAAATGTATTTATGCAATATTTAAATATCTTGATATGCCTCTTCATTCTCATAAACTCTTATGTTGCATACTTTTCAATTATGGACTTCTTATAAAAGTCCAAGTATATGGTAGATTGACTAGTTTATCACATTTTTCAATTGTTTTTTTTAATTCTAAGTGTCAATATGTACAATACACTGATTGGGTTTACACTGATCAATTATTCTTTTCTTGAAATATCCAAAAATAAAAAAATATTGAATTTGTTAAATATTTTTATTTTTTAATCAATCACTATAAATAAATAAATATATTAAAAATCACAATCTCCTAAAACAATAAAATGAAATAAAACAAATTAAGATATACTCAAATAATATAGAATAAAATATATAATTTCTTTGAACATCCATCAATATCTTTTGACTATTAATCATATACAACATCATTTTAAGGACCCTTCACTATTTGTATAAACGTATATGAGTGAGGCAAGAGGGCAAGTCATCATCTAATTATGGTGGAGGAAGTGCTTCATTTTTCTCTTCATCCCCCCTTAGTGCATTCGGGAGTATGTGGTTGCTACTAGATGTGGTGCAACATATTTATTTGAATATTTTAGAATGAGCAAGATGAGAAGGCCTTCATGCCCATGAAAAGGATGTGCAGTAAAATAATAAGATGTGACAATTAAATTGATTAAAATGGTGAATCTAAGGTTCTATACAAGGTTTTATGATGACCAATCTCTATCAAAAGATAAAGGAAACCTGCTCATCTCAACTCCTTCATCCTCATGCTGATGTAAATGTGAAGTAGACCTGCAATGCACAAGTTGTATTAGAATTTTTCAATTAAATTACATAATTTTTAATTAAACTTTATACTATAAATTTATATGTCCAAGCTAGTGACTCCGTAATAGAAGGTGAAGAACATTTTCTCATTCCAACTCACTCGTTCTCCAACCAGTTAAAATGAGAAGTATACCTATAATGTACAAGTTCTACTACAATTATTCAGTAAAATAACATTAATTTTAATTAAAACTAAACTTTAAATTAATACCTTTGTGGTTGGTGTGTACAAATCAACATGGATACAGATGTGGAAGAACATCAAGATGGGTCATTAGACTCATCTAAATTATCTTCGGTGTCTTGTTGTGTCAAAACGCAAACACCAAAACTTCAAAAAATTATTGTATCAAAAACCCTAACAATCATTCCACATCATATCAAATATCAAAACTAAAACATGCAAAAGATTTAGTGAACTATCACATTAAAAATTATTGTTTACATTTTTTCAACACATGATATAGTGTAATTATTTGTTTTTAGCATGACAATATAGAATTATTCTCATAAAATTAGTTTTTTTCATAAAATTAAAGCTTACGAAAATTGTGGTTTATTTCTAAAGTAGGATTACACATATAGTGTATGTTTCCACTATAGGATACAATGCTTTAAGATGTATTTCTATCATCTATTTGTTTTTTGCAATGCCTTTGTATGAAACTACATTTGATTTTGTCTATAGTTGATTCCATATTTTCTCTTAAAACTTTTATACAATATTTAAAATCCTAGTGGTTTTAAGTAACCAATTGTGTGCCCATAATCATCATTGTAATTATTGTAACATCTCACGTTGTATCTCTGAGTCAGAATTGTTAAAATGTTGGCAATTTCTTATAAATAAATTTGGATTTAGTTAAATTGTTCAATTATTGTAGTTCATTAAACAACATCCTTTCAAGCATTTTATTAGAAAATGTTACACACATTATATATTTTTTAAATATTAAAGACAGTGTGTCAAAAATAATTTCCATATCTTTCTCTTTTATATGTTGGATTGTCATGTCCTAAGACCCTAAGTAGTTTAGGCTCATCATCTTCATCGTCAAAAAATTATATACTCAAGCCACTACACTACCTATATAGGTGGTCTTCATTGGGGAAAAATGAGCCACTTTTGTCAATCTATCCACTGTGACCATGATGGCATCATGGTGGTATCTTGATATCGATATCCCTACTATGAAGTCCATGGAAATGGTGTCCCATTTCCACTCTGGTATATCATATTATGGGTAGAGAAGGTCAGATGGATGCTGATGCTTGACCTTCACCCTCTGACACTCTAAACAACATGACAAAAAATGAGCTACATCTCTTCGAAGAAATCTCTGATGGTACAAATTTCTCAAGGTGGTGTGCATCCTCTTCACCCCTGGATGGGCTGAATAAGGTGGCACGATGAGCCTCTGCTAAGATATCCTGTCTCAAACCTCCATCCCTAGGTACATAAATCCAGAATCTCTGCCAAATAAGACCATATGCCTCTAAATAAAACCCATCAAACTTCCGCTCATGGGGTCTCTGAGACTTAATCTATGCTTTGACTAGAAGGTAGAAGCAGTCGTTGAGGAAGTTGCTGCAAAATCCTGGTCTGCAAGTATGTACCCACTAAAGTAGCCATAAAAAATATCTCCATCTACTTAGAGCATTTACAACGACATTATCCTTCCCATTCACCTGGTCTATCTCCATGTCGTACTCACAAAGAAAATCCATGCAATGGTGCTGAAGAGAATTGAGATTAGGCTACGTGAAGAGGTAACGAAGAATCAAATGATCAATTTTGAGAATGAATCTCCTTCCTAAAAGGAAATGTCTCCATCAAACCAAAACATGCACAACTACTGCAAGATAAAGTTCATGAGTCTGATAATTGAGTTCATAATCCTTGAGTTTGTGAGAATCAAAGGCTACAACTCGACCGTCCTACATCAATACACCTCCTAATCTTTCCAAAGAAGCAACTGTGCATACGAAGAATTCACCTTGTGGGTCTGGCACTGTAAGAATGGGTGATTTTGTAAGGCATTCCTTTAGTTTCCTGAAGGCCTACTCACATCTATCTACCCAAATTAACTTTTTCCCCTTTCCACTTAAGGGAAGTGATGGGGTGCGTAACCCCAGAAAATTCTTAAACAAATCTCCTTTAGCACCCTGCCAACCCTATGAAAATGCGTAACTGGGTCACACTGGTGGGTGTTGGCCAATCCATAATAGCTCTAATATTGGAATTATAGACAGTGATACCTTCCCCAAAAATGATGTGATGTAAATACTACACCTCTGATTGAAAGAATGCACACTTCTCCATGTTCTCATAAAGTTGCTGCTCACAAAGATACTGCAGAACCTGACAAAGGTGCTCCTCATGATCCTCATGCATATGCAAGTAAATAAAAATTTCATCAAGGAACATGAGTACAAAGAGGTCTATAAAAGTACTAAACACCCCATTCATCAAAATCATGAACAATGTAGGGGCATTCGTCTGACCGAATGACACAACTATAAACTCATAGTGGCCATATCTCATATGGAAATTTATCCTGTGGACATCTACCTCTACAATCCTCAGCTGATGGTATCCTAACTTAAGATCTATCTTATAAAACATAATGGCCCCCTTCATCTGATCAAACAAATCATCGATGCGAGGAAGGGGGTGGTAACGATTCTTGATCGTTACTTTGTTCAGTTGACGATACTCCACACACAACCACAAGGATCCATCCTTCTTCACAAAAAATCACCAGTACACCACAAGGGGATACACTAGGATGTATTACACATTTCTTGAGAAGGCTCTCTGAGCTGTAACTTGAGCTCACATAGCTCAGGTGTGGTCATCCTATATGGAGCGCATGAGATAGGTTCTTCTCCAAGAACCAAATCAATGTGAAAATCTATCTCACATGGGGGAGACGTCCCTGAAACCTCACTAGGTAAAACATCAGAAAAAATCCTACAAAATGGGGTGATCACCAAGTGAAGGATCCACTAGCCTCATCCTCCAACCTATCACTAACTATAATAGCATACAACTGACAACCCCTTCGTGCACACCGCTTCAGTTGCATACTAGAAATATGTGCAATAGAAGATGGATCTCCTAACTCTAACAATCATTGACTTCACTCCCAAATCATGTGCATAAGATATAACCTTGTTGTGAAAATCAACTCTAGCTCTGTACGAAGACAACCAATCCATGCCAAAGATCACTCCATAAGAATCTAAAGGAAGGATACAAAGATCCAAATGTAGTGGTAAAGGGTCATAGGTCCACTATGCAATCCCTTGACTAAGGATTCTAATGAGATCTTGGCTCTAGAAGCCATCTCAACATCCCAACTAAGGCCTTGCCTAACTGCCACAAGCCTGCAACACTCTACTAATGAGGGATAAATGAAAGACTCTAATGAGCCTGAATAAAATAAAATAGGGGTAGAAATACCACCAATGTTACATATGGTTTCAATCACTGTGCCCTAGTGCTCTAATCCTGGCGGTTCTCGACCACTGTATAAATATTTTGGATCCTAGCCATGTCATGAACTGTAGGCTCATAAATAGGTTCCTTACCCAGATTATTAGGGATATGAGGGCACTCTCTCTAATGATGTGCATGCACACAACATCCATATCAAGTACCTGGTCCTTTACACTGAGCATATAGTCCTCTAGGTGGCACAATAGTACGTGCTAAAGAACCTGATGATCCTACCAAATATCTATGTGGGTGCTATGGTGGAAATAATCCTCTCGACTAAGCTTGAGGTAGAGCATGTGTCCTTTTGGTCCCCTAGCTAGAGGTCCCATACTATGCCCTCTCTACAGCATCATGATGCTATAGCAAGTCGAAAGGGCGATCAAGTCTGATGTTGTTGCTACTTGAGGAGGTGGAGGAGGCTGGAAGGAAAATTTTGCTAAAGTGTGTTTACCATGAGGAGGGGGATTTGATCCCCGTGACCTACTATACTACATCTATTGTATATAGTTCCTCACCTAGTCACAGAGCTTGCTGAGTCTTCCCCTTGGTTTCATCTACTATGTAATCATTCTCCATGACCTCTGATAAGTGTTTATGGGACTAATGAATGCACTGCCCCTCCCAAGTCTAATTTCAGGCCCTAGATGAACCTGTGAACCCTAACCTATTCATCCTTCATTTATTCCACATACTGAATCAAATCTATAAACCGAACCTCATACTTTGCCACTTTCATGGAATCCTATCGCAAATCATGAAACTCATCGATCCGCTACTTGATTAATCTTTTGGATATATATCTACTCCTGAAATGCTCCTCAAAGAGCTCCCAAGTAACTATCTCTGAATCCACATGGAGCTTCTACTCCTCAGTCCTCCACTAAAATCCAGCTCCATCTCTCAAAAGGTGGATGGAAAACATGGCTTTCATGTTGCTAGAACAAGGGCATAGCTTGAAGCATCCGCTCAAGCTAACTAACCATGCCTCTGCCTGAAATCTCCCTATGTCTCCAGAAAAATGAGGCAATTGTAACTTCAGTATCTCTCTAATGTGATCCGCTGTTACTGTTGGCAACCCTAGGTCTCTCTACATGATCATCTCTTAGCCTAGGGCTCCTAGACCTGTCTCTAGCCCCATATCTCTATCTCTATGCTCCCTAGGAGGTGACTCATGTATAACCAACTCCACGTGGGAGTTCTCTACCCTATCCTCTATCACTGTGACATGAAGGTATACATGAACCTCCACTGATGGCTCTCTGTCATGTCTGCTAGGTTAGCCCTCCTAAAGATCCTCCGCGTATAGTGGCATTAACATCCTGTAGTGTCTGCAATATCCGAGGTAAAATAGTTGCTACAGCCTGATCTGGGGTGGTAGGTCTAGGTCCATGTGTAGGAACCCCTCATATGGTCTGTCCCTCCTACACAGACCAAGGTGAGAGTTAGTTTATCATCATCTATGTTTTATTTTAGTTTTCTAAGTTATCTATGTTTAACAAAATATCATGTAATGTTGAGTGTTCTAGGTTTAGAGTTGCGCTAGGTTTATTTGTTTATGTTTCATGTTTTCAAGTGTTCCCGAGGTCCAAGTGTTGAACCCACAACTTTGATACCAAGTGTAATGCCCACACTATTTACTAGTCACAAACCCAAGACAAACTCAAAGGTAAAACCATTAGAAAAATTACTCAATAATTTTTATTTTTTTAAGGTCATTTGCAACGTTTAAATTAATTCTTCATTAACCAACTAATCGTTTTTGTAACTGACAATAAATTATACTATTCAATTCCAGTTTGATTTAAAAACACTATTTCTATAATCCTTAATTAATTTAATCACTTTGTCCTAAATGTCATTTAATAATTTTATTATTCCTAGGTATAAGTCTAAACTTGACCTCCTATTGATTAAACAATAATTAAATTTAATTCCTAATTATAAAATTGTCTATAATTACTAAGGAAAATTAAATTGATATAATTCTTTACAAGGTCATGACCTTTTATTTAAAAGTTCACTAACTAATACATAATGTTTATAAAATTAAATTTAATCTCTACACCAGTTAAGTTGCCCCATTCAAAATTTACCCATGCACTTCATTTAAAATGATTCTCACCTAACTCCCTCACCTAAATTTTTTACGGAAGAATCTTGGCCATTGGATGGATTGAATTTGGGCCTTTAGATCTAAGGATGTCAAAAAAATAACCCTAATCCTCTTTTATAAAGGTCTTTTATTCTTTCATTTGATTCATTTTCTCTTTCCTCATTTTTGTTTTGCAGGTTTATGGAAGGAAAATTGAAGGAAGCCATGGAAGAAGATAAAGCTTAGGGATGGATGCTCGCATTTCATCTTATATTTTAATTTTTTAAAACTATCTCCATTCTACCCTCCCAGGGTTTGATTGAAATTTCCCTTTTTGTTGTAAACCTGTTCATTATTGTAGATCAATTTTTTTTTTTTTTTTCTTGTTCTATTTACCCTATTTGGGAAAATGGGCATATGCCCATTTTTTATTAAAATTGGTGTTAAAATAGTATATACACTCCTATGTTGGATATAAGTACATATGTATTTATATTCTCATCCAAATATTATTTCAAACAAATTATTTGAAATATATATATATATATGTATATATATACTATCTTGTATGTATGGTATGTAATTGGGATTTTTTTATAATGCCCGACTATTATATAAGAAAATTAATAGTGGTTTATTATATTTGAGAAAAAACATTATGTTTGATCGGGGCTCGGCCCCCACCAATAATGGTTATATATATAATACCCCACCTTCCATCTCAGGTTTACCTATGGGTTGGGGGTGGGGGTTGTGCCCCCTCCTCCAACCCACCATCCTTAATACCAAATATAGGCCAACTCAAAAAAAATTGTTTTATTATAAATTCATTTATCAATAGTTTTTATTTATATAAAAGGTTTTATTAATATATATTAATAAATATTTTATTATTAATAATATATATCTATTATTAATATATTCATTTCATGGTTATTATTAAATTGTAATAATATTAATATTTTAATAATAATAAAATAATTGAACTTATAAAAATTCTTTTTTTATATAAATGAAAACAATACTTAGTTCAATATTTATAAAATAAATTTTGTAAAACATTCCTATATAATTAATTTAATCATAGTTAAATTAAGTACAAAAGTACATACACTTTAATCCACTTATATAATCATATGCATTTTTTTTTTGTTTATTCCATCTAAGATTAAACTTGGGAGAACAATAAGATTTCTCACACAACTTTATACATGTAGTACAAGGATATTTTCACTCTTTCTAGAAATAAGATCAAAACACTAATTTTCTTTTCTTTCAATCATGACTAGAATGCAACTATAGTTTAGATCTTTCAATATATCATTCATTCAATAAACAAGAGTAACTATTTATTTTCTTCTTCAATAATTAAATGACATACATTTCATTTAGCAAATGCATTTTATTAAAAAAATCATTTCTTTTAAAATGAACCCTATTTCATTTTTGAAATAAGGAAAATACTGCAATTAAGAAAGATGCATTTTCATTTCAACTTATTTCAAACATTTTTACTTCACCAAAAACAATGTAAAACTTGGTAATTTCTTTTCACAAAACTAACACATTTTAAAATACACATTTCTAATACATACACTCTTGAAGAGTTTACAAGATATAGGGATTTCCACGTAATAAAGCAAATTTCTCTCAGGATTACAATTTTACAACCTTCCACTCAATGTGGCAATAATAAAATGAACAATTTACAACATAAGAGCTATCAAAAAGGTCAAAATTCAAATATCCTTTTATATGTATTTTCCCAAATGTAGCTTCAAACTTGCACTCTTTAATTTTTCACAAGGATCACAATACAAAGGAAGGGAGGATAAGCAACACTCTCTGCCCAAAATTTAATCCATTAAGAGGAGAATCCATCCCGTTAATGGCCCTCGAGCCCCAACAAAGGAAAAATGAGGGATCTTGAGAAACATCTGACAACTTCTTTAAACAAACATGGCTTCCACAAATAACATTCCTTTCAATACATTCAACATAACTAAAATGACATACTCCACAAGTTGTAAAATTTTCTCAAACAACACAAAGGTTTGAATTCAAACCAAATGGAGCAAGTACTATGGGAAACCACCTCCTTTTTCCTCCCAAGTGAAGTGGGAGTTTCACCCAAAGCATCCATGCGCACAATACAACAAAACAACCTTATCTCTCCCTTGCAAGTATGACCAATATGACCATGAATTCCTTTTCATTACCCATAGTTGAAACTCCCAATAACACTCCCACAAAATGCATGCCTCACATACTACCTTTTCCCTCCCCTATGGTCCCATCATCCACCTCAACACACCTAACTTAAGGCATACTACTCAACCACACAAAAAAACCATCACAACACTCATACAATATTTAACAAACACCATTTTCACATTTACAAACATAAATAAAAAAATACAATGATGGAGATCCTACCTCTCCATCATGCTTCAAAGACAAATTCACTTCATAAGTATTTTACACCTCCAAGCCAAGAAAATTCCAAAGGAAACTCCAACAAGCTCCCAATTATAAAAATTCAAAAGGAAGAAAATGAACAAGTAACCCCAATTCCATCAAATTCCATTATTAAATAGAAATGGAATGTGAGGATGATGAGGTGGCTCCATATAGGATTCCACTTCGTCATTTCTCCTTTCCCACACTCCGATAAAAACACGATGCCCAAGACAAGAAATTAGCATGTAATACTATGACAACCCTAAGGACACTCAAACTTGCACACTATCCTTCGAAGGAAAAAAATATTTGAGGTAAGTAGGAAAGTGCAATTTTTTTCACTCTTTTACACTCCATAAAGGATAAATAAGTCAAAAATTAACTCCCCAACCCATAGGTATGGTTGTTGGAGGAATATTGGAGACATGAGATAAGTTTATCTTGTCCCACAAGCCTCCAAAAGAGCCTTCGAAGTCAAAATACGAATTTTGAAGCTGGGGTGGACTACATCACACACAAACCAACAAAAATCAAACTTACATTCACAAGATTTTAAGGACCATCTACCCTCATAACTATCCAATTTGTCATATCCTAATTTTAGTCTAATGAATTAAGTAGGATTAGATTAATTAACACACATTATTACTTGTTAATAAAGTGACTATAATTTCCAACAATTAAATACATAGCATAAAAAAAAAATTACAGACAAAATTAAAAGATGAGTACATACTACCCCTATGGCTACACATGTGAGGTCACCCCCAATGGGAAGCATCCTAATTAGGCATGCAACAACAAACAACATAACATTACACAAGTTGTCAAATTTTAGGCCACGTTGCTCAACACCTGACATCCTTTTTTGGTTGGTACTCCTATCCCCTTTTGATGTATGTGATAAAATATCCTGCAACACAACAAAATACCTCTCTGGCCTTTTGTCCGAATTAACAACATCAAGAAAATATACATATAAAATCAATAATAATCATTCAAAACTAGCAATTCTATCATCCATAATCATACATTAAATTTGATTTTGGCATTCATAAAAATCATAATTCTACTCAAAACATCCAACATAGGTTATGCATCAAAAATATGACATATTATTATAAAAATCAGAATTTTGACAAATCAACATATATAACTTTCTATCATCACCATCTAGTGCATCATAATAAACATGTAACTCACATGATGTCAATAGTCCAAATATCTGCATAGTCCATCATCTACTGATCAAAATATAATACTCAAAATGTCTAAGTATCAATCCAACAATAATAACATCATAATGTAATAGTGTCGAAGGGGAGTGAGCACTACAAGTAGCAAGTCATTTTCAGTTACAATTTTTTATTTCAATTTTCAAGCTTGCAGACTCTATACATGACACATCATGCCCCACCTCAATGACAAAAGATTATTATGTGAATAGTTTTTGCTTGAACTTTCACCTAAGGTAAATTATTATGAACCGAAAAAAGTATCACTTTTTTTTATCAAGGGCATCTCCATCCTACTCATTGTATCAAGTACTAAGTAAGCCTATCGACCTAATAAAAAATGGAGTAGATATTCTATTGTGATCTATAAAAATTCTATTTAGAGTTCTTGTTAATAAACAAAAGTCGTGTCAAAAGTAGTATTATATAATTTTCATGAACTATAGAGTAATTTCATATCTATTCCATTTATTTGAGTGAAGTTTCATAATTATAATGTTTATTTGAATAATTATAGAAAGGGATCATTACTTTTTTACATTCCAAACACGTGATGAATATTAAAGTAAAAATAATATAATTGCTTTCACAATAATAAAAAATCAAACATTTTAAATTGTATAAACTATTGAAAATTTTAAGGAACCCATGAAAAAATACTATAGAGAGGGTGAGAAATCTTGCTAAAACAAAATTTGTTGGGATGATGAATCTTACAAAAATGGCTATCATGATTGGTTGTATATGTAAAGACGAATTTTACCTTATTTTTCTTAATTTCCAAAAATATTTTGTCAAATTTCAATTGTCCGCTTCAGGTTAGATTTCATTTGTCTAATCCATTAATAGTATGAAGTGCAATATATGTATTCCTTACTTAACCAATAAAAATGATTGATTTATGAAATTTATATCCATTTTCCCCACTACTTTTCTAGGATTTAAACTTTGACCATTGATCCATTGGCCACATGTCATCATTTCATGCAATTTCGGGAAAATCCATGATCTCTCAAGCCTTTCAGGAAATTTCGGGATAACCCATGATCTCTTAAGCCCTCCTCCCAAGCCCTACCCGAATTATATCACATCGATAGATATCTGGAAATGTGTCAATAGCCTATGCTATTTTTGGCTCTGGAGTATCAAGCCTTAATATTTCTTTACTGACAGTTTTCAACACTTTTTCCAAAAGATGTCCTCTGATGCCTTCCTTCCAATATACTAAGAGATATTTTTTTCTATAGATACACATGTTTTTTACTCCTAAAAAAATGTGAGATAATTCCCAAAGGAAAAATTACAAAAGCCTCCATTGTCAAGACTCCAAATGACTGTTATGAACCAGCTCAAATTAGGATGCAAACAATATATTTTTATGTCTTAAATAGTCCCAGGGATTCCTTAATTAATGTGGAGTCCAAATGGCCAAATGGGACTATCAAAATATCTAAAAATAACCAAATTACGAATATTAACCACTAAAATTTTCCCTAATAATTTAATATTAAACTTATATAAAAATAAGATATAATGTTTATTTGATTGCATAAAGTATTGTTAAGGAAAAAAATTATGAAATGATTAATATCTCTTAGTTCATATTAGTTCCATATTTAATATTCACTTACATCTTCTATTGAATATAATTTTTAAAACAAAATTTAAATATATTTTATTTAAATAATTAATAAATTTTTTCCGTATCAAAATATTAATACTCTAAGATAAAACTTTGATGATGCTAATTTTTTATTCTTTTCTTTTGAATATAGACTCTTGGGTTTATTTAAAAATTACAAAAGTGCCACTATAAGGTGTGAATAAAGTGGATAAAATGGTCATTATGTAAATGTTTACCTTATTTTATATTTTTTTCCACATGGCCACGCATTATAAATCTCTTAAATTGATACCAAGAAAGGGAAATATAATTTAATATAACAAATAGAATATTGTAAAGGGTATATTTCATGATTATCAATAGCTGAAAACTTTTCTCGCTATTATCCACTCATGAGTGCATAGTCGTTTGTTTCTTACAATGTTGTCTTTCTCTAACAATTTAGATCCATAATATTCAACACTCATAATAAAAATTATGATTATTTATTTGTTTGGTTGGTTTGTAATATAATTTAAATTCAATTAGTAAAATTTGGGAGACAAAAATAATTTATAAGATCTTATATGTTCCAAAAGTTTTGGTAGAATGTTATACTCTTAAAATAGTGGATTACATTTTCATTGTTTTTTGTTTCTTGTATTTTAGCCTTTACTAAATTCCAAAGCTTTTGAGTCATTACTATTTTACTTGGTCCCCTTGATATTTATCAATGTGTGATTAGCATAATCTAGTAAGACATGTCTTAAATAATTGAAGGATTCTCCAAGCAATTTAATTAGACTATTATTTTTTATGGAATTTTATTTATTTATATTTAAGTCATTTTAGGATGACTTCTATGAATAATCATTTCCTTCTTATACAGTTTATTGTTCTTTGTCTCACAATGCTTATCAATGTAAGATTAACACAATTACTTAATAATACACGTCTTAAAGAATTGAAGGATTCCTCAAACAATTTAATTAGACTATTATTTTGTACATGGTTTTACTCATTTCAAAATGACCTATATGAATAATCAAGATTAACACAATTACCCAATATTACATGTCTTAAATAATTAAAGGATTCCTCAAACAATTTAATTCGACTATTATTTTGTGCATAGTTTTACTCATTTCAAATTAACACAATTACCCAATAATACCTTCCTCAAACAATTTAATTATACTATTATTTTGTACATAGTTTTACTCATTTCATAATGACCTATATGAATTATTATTCCCCTTGATGGAACCCACTTAGGCACAAAGACCATAAAATTTTATTAATTACAAAAAGGAATCAATAAATGTAATACACCACTTTAAGCTTTATACAATATAATTATTTTTAGACTTCACTTAAACATTTAAAATATCATAATTATTCTTTGAATCCAATTTACGATTTTATTAGTGACAAAAAAAACTATATCTTAAAGTTTAAAGATTAATATAATATTATATTGATGATGATAATGATTTTATTTTTATTTTTTGGCTCTCCACAATGGGCAACTTGCATATTGTTGATCTGATCGAACCGTTGGGTGTTATTATTATAAATGTTTTAAACTGATACCAAGGAAGGAAAGATAAATCAATATATCAAATAGAATATGTTAAAAGGTATTTTCCATGATTATCAATAGCTGAAAACTTTTCTCACTAATATCTACTCATGAGTGGATACTCGGTTGTTTTCAATCCAATCCATAACATTTTGTCCTCTCCACCAATTGTGGGGTATTTTTTGTTTTCTAATTTTAATGCTTTTGCACTTGCGCAGCTATTTTAGACCACATTCTAAATCTTAGATAGGCCATTAGATGCATGAAATTTAATATAATTTGGTTCAGTTCTAGGGGATTGGAACGAATTTTCATTGTCTTTCATAACAATTTAGATCCATAATATTCATCTCCATAATAAACATCATGATTATTTATTCGTTAGTTTTAATAGCATTTGATTACATAATTATTTTTTAAGGAGGAAAAAATATTATTCCTGTTTGGTTTGTAATAAAATTTAAATCTAAATCAATAAAAAATTGGGACACACATAATTTATAAGATCTTATATGTTCCAAAAAAATTGTTAGAGTGTAAGACTTGTTAAAGTAGTGGATTACATTTTCATTGTTTTTTTGCTTATTACACTCTAACCTCTTTACTAATTTTCAAAGTTTTTGGGATATCTACTATTTTATAGTCCCTTTTGTTTCAAGATACTTATCAATGTGGGATTAACACAACAAGGCATGTCTTAAATAATTGAAGGATTCTCCAAACAATTTAATTAGACTTTTTTTAATGGAGTTTTATTTATGTATATTTAAGTTATTTCAAGATGACTCACATGAATAATTATCCCCCTCTTATATAATTTATTATCATTTGTCTCACAATGCTTACCAATGTGAGATTAATACAATTACCCAATAATGCGCGTCTTAAATAATTGAAGGATTCCTCCAATAATTTAATTAGACTATTGTTTCTTGCATAATTTTACTCATTTATATTTTAGTCATTTCAAAATGACCTATATAAATAATCATTCCCCTTGATGGAACCCACTTAGACACAAAGACCATAAGAATTTATTAATTGCGGAAAGGAATCAATATATATAATGCACCACTTTAATCTTTATACACTATAATTATTTTGTTAACTTCACTTAAACACTTAAAATATCATAATTATTCTTTAAATCCAAGTTATGAATTTATTAATCAAGAGAAAACAATATCTTAAAGTTTAAAGATTAATATAATTTACATAATTTTACGCATTTATAAGAATTAATTAATTGAATAAATAAAATGCACCACTTTGAGCTTTATACACTATAATAATTTTTTCGACTTCACTTAAACACTTAAAATATCATAATTATTCTTTGAATCCAATTTATGATTTTATTGGTCAAGAGAGAGTAATATCTTAAGGTTTAAAGATTAATATAATTACACCAAAATGTGTTTCTTACAATGGGAAAGGACACTGGGTATCTGACAGTCGCATGTAGATTGGCAGCCAAAACTTTAATGTACTTTGACGTCTTACACGACTCCATCTTCGATCGTCGATTTGTATGGACTATGGTTTGTTTCTATTTTTGTATTTCGCACAGCATCATCAGTTCATCAGAGGGTGTGAGACTCGAAACACATTGGTTTCCAGTAGGTCGCCATCAAGAAAGGAGATCTCTATCATGGCCACACCATTGCTCATTAATTATGACATAATCTATCTTTTCTCCATCTTGTCATTTATGTCACCACCTGACTCATGGAAGCCATCGAGGCATGTTTCCTAGTTTATGAGGGCCACACTTAACCATGTTTGATCGTCTGTGATGCAAGAACATTACTCCTAGTATGTAGATAAGGATGACATCATCAATTTTGGATTTCTCAGTGTGTGGATAAGTCTAGGAGGTCATCTACGGTATTCTAGGAGTGTTAGTGTTGTGTAAAATCTTCACCAATTTGAATTGGATGATTTCCCTCCTAAACTGCCAATTTGAATCTTGAGGGAAATTTTGGCTTGTAATTGTGTTTAAATGTAATCTTGGAGCATTTAAAAGGCACGTTAAGCTTGTAAAAAATCTTGTTGAGGGTTATAAGTCTTAGTAAGGTCATGGTTGTGATCTATGTCTTAGGTTCTAAGGTATTACACTAGGTTAGGTCTTTCAATAATTCAATAAAAGAAAAAACTTGCAATGTGAATGGTCTTAAGGGGCCAAGATTTAGTTAGAAGGATTGTGGAAACATATTAAAGCCTCAATTGTAACTAATTTGATCATCATTTGATTGATCAAGGAAAAGAAGAAGTGGAGCTCCAAGGTTTGAAGAAAAGGAAAGAAAAATAGACATTGTACTTGCTTGGAAAAATTATGCATGGTAGTTGTAAGTCTTGCTTGTGAGATATATGAATATTGCATGTATGATTTGTGAATATTTAGTGCCTAGATGTTTAGTTAAGTGAATGAAATTCCTTTTTTCTTAAATGATTTGTATAGTGGACTGAAGATCTTGGTTTTGAACAAGTTCGAGTTGTGGATTTTGTCTTTCAAGACCGTGCTATAGTTAGGGTATGTGAGATAAAAGGTATATGTTTAGGATTTTACTGAAGAAGAAGTTATTCTCAGTTTGTGAAGGAATATTTTCTTGTATTTATTATTCTTAAGAATATTTTGAAGGTTTTTTAACGTTTGGTGGAATAATACCCTGTTTGGAACTCTATAACAGAATAAAGCATAGTCATGTTAGTCATGCATCCAGGGATAATTTTAGCGGCGAATATTCGTAATATGGTGAAAATTTCATTTTAGGAAAATTTGAAAAGGTGAATTATTCGGAGTGGGTCGGTGTCCTGTTCGCCTAAAATATAAAGTATATTTTTTTTGGGGGGTCGGCTTCGCCTTCATTTGAAAACATCTCCTATAAAAACCTATGTGATTCGCCGGGTAGTATACCTCAAGTAGCTTACCAAATTACCAATACTGTGAAATTTGAACTCGCATACCCTTGAGCACCAGAGATTCATATTACTGTTATCCTGTGATTGTTGACGCGCGAAAAATGCAGTGTTGATGCGCGACAAGGGCAATATTATTGACGCGCGACAAGAGTTGTACTGACGCATGACAAGAGCTGTACTGACGCGCGACAAGAGCTGTATTGACGCGCGACAAGAGCTATACTGACGCGCGACTTGGGCTAAGAAGTGATGCGCGATAGAGGAAGGGTTGACGCGCGACAAGACCTCAGAGACTGGACAGAGTCGCTTCTTGGTTCTTTTGCTGACGCATGACTCTTTTCAGAATAAAGGAAGGTGCCAGCTCAAAGAATACGAATAACCTAAAAGTAAGTAAGAAATCTCAGAAATCACTCTTCAAGTATTTTGGAAACTCTGCGGATACAGATAATGTAAATACCAATCATATAGATGCCACCAAAAAGAATCAGAATACTGACAGTGTGGAAGGTATTATTGAGGTGGACATGCATTCTACACAGTATCACAGTCAAACAAATGAAACCTACGATAATATGCCAGATCTTGAAGATATTGTTCCTGTTGGGGTGCAACCAGAAGTGCAGCTAGATATCACAGATACAAACACTCAGAAAAATGGAAGACAGAAATCAATATCAAACTCTGGTCCAAGAAAGAGGAAACCAGGTGATTGCGATATTGCTCAAAATTCTTCTCAAAAAAGTAAAGGACATACAAGTTTGATTGGGCAGCTAAATTTCCATTTATTGAACCTGTACAATCATCTAATTCTGAAGAAATACCATGTGAATGTACATGTACAATATGTACGTGGAAATTGGGAAAGCAACAAAAAATGCAACTGAAGCTAGACACAATAGAAAAACATTGTGGAAAACAATATTTAACTGTAACAGGGGCGGATGGCCAAAAAATCAAAACACATAGGTGGAAAACTGAAAAGGAGTGTATGCATGTCAGATACACAGTGGAATATGAGGCAGAGCAGAAAAAACACAGACATCTGTTGGAAAAGGGAGGAACAATCACATCGCATATTGGTAAGATGAAAGAAACAAATCTACATGCAAAATTCATACAATTCTCTACTCTTTTTCAAATACTTAAAAAAGGAAGGGCGATGTCAGATTTCCTTGATTTCAAAGTTTTGTATCAATTTAACGGAATGCTGAATGTACCTCAGTCTCATTGGTCTGAGAGTAGTGGATGGGAAATGGCAAAATGCCTCTCGATGATAGAGAAGGAAGATTTGAAAGAGAATGTAAAAAAAGCAAACTTTATCTCTCTTTCAATTGATGAAGTGACAGCAGTCGACAACACCGCATGGGTATGTATCCACATATATACTTTAGAAAATCATATAAGGACTCCTCATCTGTTGGGTGTTATGAAAATGGTTGAAAACTGCAATGCTGAAAACCTATATAAAATAGTTGTTTCTCATTTGAAAGATGTTGCTGGTATGACTGATTATGAAATTGCTACGAAGTTGGTATGCGTTGGAGCAGATGGTGCATCTGTCATGCAGGGTCACCGAACAAGGCTGTGTGTTAGATTACAAACAACAGTGGCCCCATATATGCTACCAATTCACTATATGGCTCACAGAATGAATTTAGCGTATAAAATGGTAAGCAACCACGAAAATGTTGCTAAATTAGAAGACCTCATAAGAGAACTTCATGCCTATATGTCAAGCAGCCCAAAGTATTTTCTCGAGTTCCAAAAATTTGTAATTGGAATTACAGACGGCAAAAAACTTCTGAAGGATGTGGAGACTAGATGGATCTCTTTGTATGAACCAGCATGCAGAGTTCATGAGGAGTATCCTTCATTGGTTGGTTTCATGCACAAATACCGTCATGAAGTTGATAGGGAAAGGGACCTATTGTTCCACTTAACTGATTTGGAGACTTTGCTTACATTGGTTGGTATTCTTCCAATGTTAAAGGATATCAATACACTGATGAAGCATGCACAGGGCAGATTGATCTATATTGTGGATTTTATACGGATGAGGAAAATGGTATGTCAAAGTCTTGATATATTGTACTGTTCCCAGGATAGTTTTGATGCACCTGTTTTTGAAAATTGGAGAGATTTATTAGATCTTAAAAATCCTAACACCTTTTTGAGATTTAATATCCACGATCACCTATGCATCTCTGTTAATGGGAGGGAAATACCAATGCACATTTTGCAAAGACGTCAAGATATTACAGGATCGGAACGAGAAGATGTTCCTGTGACACGTAATTTGTTTGAGTCTGTGATAGTTGAAACAAGAATAAGGGTAAGTGCACCAAGTTGATGGACAAATATAGGGTCATCTGTGGACGTCATATTGCAAAAAATAGTGAAATATCAACTTGTAGGGATTATTAGCTATACATGCACTCTAAATTAGAAAAAATTATATAAATATGAATCGTAGCATTCAGAATCTAGTTTCTAAAATACTAATTTTTGTAAAAAACGGACAAGTTTAGCTATATTAAACAATTAAAATTATATGACTTTTTTTTTTTTTCGAAAAAACTTATAAGATTGTAGTCTGTTTGCCCGCATTTTGGATGACCAAATCGTGTTATTTTTTTTTTTCCTTTGATGAAACGTTAGATGTAGTTGTCTATCTTGGGATGGATTTTATTTTGTATTTTTTTTAGCAATATTTTTTTTTATGATTTTTTCCGTGAAAGTGGTCTGAAAATATTTAGAAAATGGAGCGCTTAGTCCGTTTGCCCGCCATAACTATATCAAAAAATATCAAAATCAAATTTTATTTTTTTTAAGGTGTATAGAATTTGTCCACGCTTGGGATGGTATAATTTTTATCATATTTTGATAAGCGAAACATAAGTTACAGTCTTAAATGTAGACATGAACATTCACGAGAAAAAAATGTCTTAAGGACCTATTGTTAGTAATAAATTATAAAATGATATTTATCCTATTTTATTCACTTTAAAAACAATATTTTTACAAAGCTAAGAGTCTACCCTACGTGATGACACCATTTTTGTGAAATGTTTTCAGTTTTTTAGCATGATTCAAGTCTTTGGAAGAGAAGATTTGAGGTTTTTTTACCTTTTGCACTTCATAATGACCTTCTATAGCTTTAGTTGGGGAAAAACAAATATTTTCCGAGGCTTAGGTTCGGCAAATAGCATCCACGATCGCGGTTTTTTGTAAAAATATCACGAACGCGACTTTATAAAGTGTGCTCGCGGTTTGTAAAGCGCGTTCGTGGTTTATAAACCGCGAGCACGCTTTATAAATCATAGTTACACACATCCCAATGTCTGAATTACCATGTGATTTTTACTCTCTGACCTTACCGTATGAATTACTGCGAAATTCTATCTTTTTCCAGGCACGTTTTTTTTATCACCGAAAGCAAAAACATCATGGGAGACAAAAAACGAAGTCAAAAAAGGAAGTCATTAAGTAAAAAAACACCAAACGAATTAGAGGCCAACAAAATTGAAAATACTGAACGAATGCAGAAACTTCGTGAATCTAGAAGAGGTTCATCTTCAATCCCAAGTATTGTAAGCAATGAAGAACTAGGTCATGTTTCTATTGTCAATGTTGAAGTTAAATTAAATACTCGTGATGAAGAAGTTTTTACTGTCAATGTTGAAGAAGAATTAAATACTCATGATGTAGCAAATGTTGAAATTGAAGGAGACAATGAAAATGTGAATAAGGAAATTCATGTTGAAACTATAGACAAGCAAAATTTGACAAAAACACCTCCTAGGATTTTACATAAGAAACCTAATTTTTTGATTGAAATTGATGAAAACATTTTGAAACCAATGTCTGACAAACTTTCTGAATGAAAAATCAGAAGAAAAGCCACTGAAATTTGGGATAATCATTTTAAAATTTTAAATGATTCCCAAAGATGTCAGTTGTTGGTTAGTTTGATGAAATTGATTAAAATGAGACCTACATTAAACACCTTATGATTGACAACATCTAACATACGTGGTCAAACCTCTACAATTGTTGAAAACCTTCATGATGCATATCACACTATTGGTGTCAAGAGACGCACTAGGGATAGTAATATTGTGCGTCGTGTACTTGCTACTAGTGTTGTAAGTGAATCAATAAAAAAAACAACGTT
The DNA here is from genome assembly GCA_019776745.2 of Taxus chinensis. Classification (NCBI taxonomy): domain Eukaryota; kingdom Viridiplantae; phylum Streptophyta; class Pinopsida; order Cupressales; family Taxaceae; genus Taxus; species Taxus chinensis. The sequence continues at coordinate 704,483,672 of CM034153.1, read as the reverse complement.
TGATCACGCAAACAAGTCGAATGTTGCAAGTTAATCGAAAAACTCTAATGAAAGTAATTGAAATACGTAATATCCTTCAATCACTCAATAATGTCGATTTTTGGGCATTTTCTGCTAGAGCACCGCGTAAGGACAAAAATAATTTTGATGCTATAAGAGAAGTTGTTATTAAATTTTGGCATGATAACACTAGAGTTTCACCTAATACAAGAGATGTTATAAAACAGAGAGTTGGTTCTACTAATTGTGAACCACATCCAAAGCATTTCTTAGATATGACTCAAACTCAATTTTTTCGTAAGTTTGAACAAGAGAATCTAGAAATTAAAATTAGTCAACTTTTTTTTTGAAATGTTGAAACCATTCTATGTGAAAATCAACCATGCTCGCACCACTTGTTGTTGTAGGCAACATGTTGAATTTTGCAATGCATTATGCTAAATTTTTACATATTCGTTCTATTTTTCATTCTGAAACTATGTTATCTGAATGTGGTGTTCAAGTTCCACCAATATCTTCTAGGGATTTCATTCCTACTATATTTTGTGAAAAAGAAGTTGGACAATTTTTTTATAGTCAGGATTGTTTAGATGGAAGTTGTAGTACATGCGGCGGATTACCTAAATTGGAAAGTTACATCCATGAGACAAATTGAAGGTACAATAGGACATAATTTAGTTGAATTTGATAAATATAAATCAGTTGCATACCAGTTGAAAGATGGAAAAGAGTCGAAACGGTGTGAGCTAGTTATAGAACAAATGCCCATTTTTCAATTTATGAGAAAATTTAAGGATGAAATTGTTTATGAGTATGCGAGGCATACACATAGAGCTCGATGGTTGGATGAAAAATTCAAGCTATGCAACGACACATTTCCTATTGGTACTATTGTTTCAGTGGTCGATTTTGCAGAGAATTACACATTGCAACCACAAATGGAGGTTCAATCGCAATATTACAACTCAGTACAAGTTGTCATTTTTGTGCATATAGCATTTCTACATTCTCCTGATAGTATAGAGAATGATCGAAATTTTTTAAGAGAGTACCACTTTTATATCAGTGATGATCGTACTCATTCTACTGAATTTGTGCAAGGGTGTTTCCAGTTATTTTATGAAAACTTGTCTGATAGGGACATCCACTTCAAACAACATTATATATGGTCAGATAATTGCACGTCTTAGTTTAAGAATGCACGAATGTTTTATTGGATGAGCAGAATGCATGTCAAGATGGGTGTGCAACATATTTGGAGTTTCACTGAGGGCTGGACATGGAAAAGGAGAGCATGACGGTGCAGGGGCATGTGTGAAAAGAGCTCTTGCAAGAGAAGAGTTGAAGTACAAAGATGGTGCTAAATTAAAAGATGCAAAGAGCATAGTGGAATGGTGTACTGACAACATGGCCCGAGGTTCTCAAGAAAATTCCACAGTTTGCAGATTTTTTTGGTTGATAGAGGAAAAACATATTGCTAACTACGAGGATTGTATGACACTCACTGGGTCCAGTGATATGCACTCATTTTGTAGCTCAGACGCTACTTCGTGGGCCGTATGGACAAGAAAGTTGACATGTTTTTGTGCATCTTGTATCGAATTTGTCACTGCTGAGTGTGATTCACAAGAATGGGTGGAAGGATGGATTTGTAGGCCTCTAACTCCGCTTCCTAGTTATCAACCTCCACAAGCATTACAACTTGTTTCTGCAGATGAAGTTACAACATCCAAGGACTTTGACGAAATTTCAATTTTGGTGCGAAAAGGTATTTATCCAGTTATTTATTTAATTTTTGTATTGAGTTATGTCCATTGAAATTTTAATATGTAATTTAAATTTGAGTTTTTCAACCTTGGTTATTTTTTTGTAGGACATGTGTTTGCAGTAATTGCGACAGAAGACAATGAAGAAGGAACAGACTATTTCTTATGTCGTTGCATCGAGGAAAGAAAGAAGTTGACTTCTCCTATTATAGATGGCGAAGAGATTGAGTATCCTACAGGGTCAGTGGTAGTTACTGGAACTTGGCTTCGACGGTATCCATTAAAAAACTCCTCTGTTTGGGTGTTTGAAGACTTTGAGACACACAGGAAAATACTCTTATATTCACATCTAGTTCTAGCGACAAATATTCAGTTGTATAGATATCGAGGAAGACCTAATAACAAGATTCTTTGGAAGGTTCGAGAGTCAGATCATGAAGCAATCTTGTCTGCTATTCAGAGTAGATCCGATCCTGATGGTTCATTGGAATGAATTTACAATGCTCATGTCTGGTATATATTTAATTTCAAGTTTCAATTTATATAGCGTATATATATATATATATATATATATATATATATATATATATATATAATTTTTTTAGTTTAAAGATCTAGATTTAAAAGTTTGAATATATTTTATTTTAAATTTGTGTATTTTGTGTGTCATGTATATAGATCTAGTATATGGTTTTGATTTGAAACTTAAATTTCTTTGACTAACAATTTTATGTTTAGGTTAGTGGTGCCAGAAAAGCTTGCACCTTCATATGGTTGGTATCGTTAGTAGAGAATTTTAAATTCTTGAAGCTAAGAGAAGCTTGAACATTGTTTGAAAAATTTGTAAATTTAGAAAAACTCAAGTTTGTAAATTTTGAAAATACTATAAATTTTGAAAATGTTGTAAATTTTGAAAAAGTTGTAAATTTTGAAAAATTTGTAAATTGTTTGAAAACGACTCCCTCTAGGTGCCACGGAGTCCGAGTAGTCACCAATCGAATTTGAACGATATTTTGGTCTCAGGGCTCTTAAGGGACTACGCCTGAACGAAGTAGCCCGGAAGCAACGACCCTTTCACGCACCAAAATACCACCTCCTGTAGCATTCACCTGGCCACCCAGAAATGCTGGCGCAGGCGGTTCAGTGCCACGGCCCACCGTTTGCAAAATACAACGTTTGACAACCTTACATTGGCTCTAACTACACTATTTCACGCGTTTGCAAACATTAGGACAGCAAGAGCACCGAAATGAGAAGGAAAAAAATGAGAGAGGCTATTGTAGAGGGTCTGTATGCCGAGGTTTCGGATCAGATGAGGCATCTCTAGGTGCCACGGAGTCCGAGTAGTCACCCATCGAATTTGAACGATATTTTGGTCTCAGGGCTCTTAAGGGACTACGCCCGAACGAAGTAGCCCGGAAGCAACGACCCTTTTGCGCACCGAAACACCGCCTCTTGTAGCATTCACCTAGCCACCCAGACGTGCCGGCGCAGGCGGTTTGTTGCCACGGCCCACCGTTTACAAAATACAGCGTTTGACAACATTACACTGGCTCCAACTGCACTATTTCGCAAGTTTGTAAACATTAGGACAGCGAGAGCACCGAAATGAGAAGGAAAAAAATGAGAGAGACTATTGTAGAGGGTCCATATGCCTAGGTTCCGGATCAGACGAGGCCTCTCTAGGTGCTACAGAGTCTGAGTAGTCACCTGCCTCCTCAAATTTGAACGATCATTTTGGTCTCGAGGCCTCTCTAAGGGACTACGCCACGAATGAAGTAGCCCGGAAGTAACGACCCTTTCACCCGACACCAATTTGAACGATATTTTGGTCTCAGGGCTCTTAAGGGACTAAGCCCGAACGAAGTAGCCCGGAATCAACGACCCTTTCGCGCACCGAAACACCGCCTCCTCTAGCGTTCACCTGGCCACCCGGACGTGCTGGCGCAGGCGGTTCGGTGCCACGGCCCATAGTTTGCAAAATACAGCATTTGGCAAACTTACACTGGCTCCAACTACACTATTTCACGCGTTTACAAACATTAGGATAGCAAGAGCACCGAAATGAGAAGGAAAAAAATGAGAGAGGCTATTGTAGAGTGTCTGTATGCCGAGGTGTCTGGATCAGATGAGGGCCTCTCTAGGTGCCACGGAGTCTGAGTAGTCAACCGACGAATTTCAATGATATTTTTGGTCTCAGGGCTCTTAAGGGACTACGCTCGAACGAAGTAGCCCGGAAGCAACGAAACTTTCGCGCACTGAAACACCGCCTCCACTAGCGTTCACCTTGCCACCCGGACGTGACGGCGTAGGAGGTTCGGTGCCACGGCCCACCGTTTGCAAAATACAACATTTGGCAACCTTACACTGGCTCCAACTGCACTATTTCGCGCGTTTGCAAACATTAGGACAGCGAGAGCACGGAAATGAGAAGGAAGAAATTAAGAGAGGCTATTGTAGAGGGTCCATATGCTGAGGTGTCCAGATCAGACAAGGCGTCTCTAGGTGCCATGGAGTCTGAGTAGTCACCCGACGAATTTCAACGATATTTTGGTCTCAGGGCTCTTAAGGGACTACGCCCGAACGAAGTAAGCCCGGAATCAACGACCCTTTCGCGCATCGAAACACCGCCTCCTCTAGCTTTCACCTGGCCACCCGGACATGCCGGCGCAAGGGGGTTCGGTGCCACGGCCCACCGTTTGCAAAATACAGCGTTTGGCAACCTTACACTGGCTCCAACTGCACTATTTCGCGCGTTTGCAAACATTAGGATAGCGAGAGCACCGAAATGAGAAGGAAAAAAATGAGAGAGGCTCTTGTCGAGGGTCTGTATGCTGAGGTATCGGATCATAGACGAGGCCTCACTAGGTGCCACGGAGTTCAAGTAGTCACCCGACGAATTTTAACAATATTTTGGTCTCAGGGCTCTTAAGGGACTACGCCCGAACGAAGTAGCCCGGAAGCAACGACCCTTTCGTGCACCAAAACACCACCTCCTCTAACATTCACCTGGACACCTAGACGTGCCGGCGTAGGTGGTTCGGTGCCACGACCCACTGTTTGCAAAATACAGCGTTAGACAACCTTACACTAGCTCCAACTGCACTATTTCGCGTGTTTACAAACATTAGGACAGCAAGAGCATTAAAATGAGAAGGAAAAAAATGAGAGAGGCTATTGTAGAGGGTTTGTATGCCGATATACCAGATCAGACGAGGCCTCTGTAGGTGCCATGGACTCTGAGTAGTCACCCGTCGAATTTGAACGATATTTTGGTCTCAGGGCTCTTAAGGGACTACGCCTGAACGAAGTAGCCCAGAAGCAATGACCCTTTTGTGCACCAAAACACCACCTCCTCTAGTATTCACATCGCCACCCAGACGTGCCGACGTAGGCGGTTTGGTGCCACGGCCCACCGTTTGCAAAATATAATGTTTGGCAACCTTACACTGGCTCCAACTACACTATTTCACGCGTTTGCAAACATTAGGACAGTGAGAGCACTGAAATGAGAAGGAAAAAAATGAGAGAGGCTATTGTAGAGGGTCCGTATACCGAGGTGCCAGATCAGACGAGGCTTCTCTAGGTGCCACGAAGTCTGAGTAGTCACCCGACGAATTTCAACGATATTTTGGTCTCAGGTCTCTTAAGGGACTTTGCCCCAACGAAGTAGGCCGGGAATCAACGACCATTTCGCGCACCAAAACACCGCCTCTTGTATTGTTCACCTGGCCACCTGGACATGCCGGCACAGGAGGTTCGGTGGCACGGCCCACCATTTCCAAAATATAGCGTTTGGCAACCTTACACTAACTCCAACTACACTATTTCGCACGTTTGCAAACATTAGGACAGCGAGAGCACCGTAATGAGATGGAAAAAAATGAGAGAGGCTATTGTAGAGGGTCCGTATGCCGAGGTGTCCAGATCAGACGAGGCCTCTTTAGGTGTTACGGAGTCCGAGTAGTCACCCGACGAATTTCAACGATATTTTGGTCTCAAGGCTCTTAAGGGACTACGCCCGAACGAAGTAGCCCGTAATCAACGACCCTTTCATGCACCAAAACACCACCTCCTGTAGCGTTCAACTGGCCACCTAGACGTGCCGGCGCAGGCGGTTTGGTGCCATGGCCCACCGTTTGAAAAATACAGCATTTGGCAACCTTACACTGGCTCGAACTGCACTATTTCGCGCGTTTGCAAACATTAGGACATTGAGAGCACCGAAATGAGAAGGAAAAAAATGAGAGAGGCTATTGTCGTGGGTCCGTATGCCGAGGTGTCAGATTAGACGAGGCCTCTCTAGGTGCCACGGAGTCCGAGTAGTCACCCGACGAATTTGAACGATATTTTGGTCTCAGGGCTCTTAAGGGACTACGCCCGAACGAAGTAGCTCGGAAGCAACGACACTTTCGCGCACCGAAACACCACCTCCACTAGCGTTCACCTGGCCACCCAGACGTGCCGACGCAGGAGGTTCGGTGCCATGCCCCATCGTTTGCAAAATACAGTGTTTGGCAAGCTTACACTGGGTTCAACTACACTATTTCGCGCGTTTGCAAACATTAGGACATCAAGAACACCGAAATGAGAAAGAAAAAAATGAGAGAGGCTATTGTCGAGGGTCCATATGGCCGAGGTCTCAAATCAAACAAGGCATCTCTAGGTGCCACGGAGTCTGAGTAGTCACCCGACGAATTTGGACGATATTTTGGTCTCAGGGCTCTTAAGGGACTACGCCCGAACGAAGTAGCTCGGAATCAACGACCCTTTCACACACTGAAAGAACGCCTCCTCTAGCTTTCAGCTGGCCACACGAACGTGCCGGCGCAGGTGGTTCGGTGCCACGGCCTACCGTTTACAAAATATAGCGTTTAACAACCTTACACTAGCTCCAACTGCACGCTATTTCGCGCGTTTGCAAACATTAGGATAGTGAGAGCACCGAAATGAGAAGGAAAAAAATGAAAGAGGCTATTATCGAGGGTCCGTATGCCGAGGTGTACCAGATCAAACGAGGCCTCTCTAGGTGCCATGGAGTCCGAGTAGTCACCCGATCGAATTTGAATGATATTTTGGTCTTAGGGCTCTTAAGGAACTACGCCCGAATGAAGTATCCCGAAAGCAACGACCCTTTCATGCATCCGAAACACCGCCTCCTCTAGCATTCGCTTGGGTACCTAGACGTGCCAGCGTGGGTGGTTCGGTGCCACGGCCCACTGTTTGCAAAATACAGCGTTTGGCAACCTTACACTGGCTCCAACTGCACTATTTCGCGCGTTTGCAAACATTAGGAGAACGAGAGCACCGAAATGAGAAGGAAAAAAATGAGAGAGGCTATTGTAAAGGGTTTGTATACCGAGATGTCTAGATTAGACGAGGCCTCTCTAGGTGCCACGGAGTCCGAGTAGTCACCCGACGAATTTCAATGATATTTTGGTCCCAAGTCTCTTAAGGGACTACGCCCGAACGAAGTAGCCCAGAATCAACGACCCGTTCACGCACCGAAACACCGCCTCCACTAGCGTTCACCTGGCCACACGCATGTGCCTGGCATGAGGCGGTTTGGTGCCACGACCAACCGTTTGTAAAATAAAGCGTTTGGCTACCTTATACTGGCTCCAACTGCACTATTTCGCGTGTTTGCAAACATTAGGACAGCGAGAGCACCGAAATGAGAAGGAAAAAAATGAGAGAGGCTATTGTAGAGGGTCCGTATGCCGAGGTGTCGGATCAGACGAGACCTCACTAGGTGCCACGGAGTCTGAGTAGTCACCTGACGAATTTCAACGATATTTTGGTGTCAGGGCTCTTAAGGGACTACGCCCGATTGAAGTAGCCCGGAATCAACGACCCTTTCGCGCACTGAAACACCGCCTCTTGTAGCGTTCACCTGGCCACCCGGACGTGCCGGTGTACAGGCGGTTTGATGCCACGGCCCACCGTTTGCAAAATACAGCGTTTGGCAACCTTATACTGGCTCCAACTGCACTATTTCGCGCGTTTGCAAACATTAGGACAGCGAGAGCACCGAAATGAGAAGGAAAAAAATGAGAGAGGCTATTGTAGAGGGTCCGTATGCCGAGGTGTCTGGATCAGACGAGGCCTCTCTAGGTGCCACGGAGTCCGAGTAGTCACCCGTCGAATTTGAACGATATTTTGGTCTCAGGGCTCTTAAGGGACTACGCCCGAACGAAGTAGCCCGGAAGCAACGACCCTTTCGCTGCACCAAAACACCACCTCCTCTAGCTTTCACCTGGCCACCGGACATGCCGGAACAGGCGGTTCGGTGCCACGGCCCACCGTTTGCAAAATACAGCGTTTGACAACCTTACACTGGCTCCAACTGCACTATTTCGACGCGTTTGCAAACATTAGGACAGCGAGAGCACCGAAATGAGAAGGAAAAAAATGAGAGAGGCTATTGTAGAGGGTCCGTATGCCGAGGTGCCAGATCAGACGAGGCCTCTCTAGGTGCCATGGAGTCCGAGTAGTCACCCGTCGAATTTGAACGATATTTTGGTCTCAGGGCTCTTAAGGGACTACGCCTGAACGAAGTAGCCCGGAAGCAACGACCCTTTCACGCACCAGAAACACCACCTCCTCTAGCGTTCACCTGGCCACCAAGACATGCCGGCGCAGGCGGTTCGGTGCCACGGCCCACCGTTTGCAAAATACAGCGTTTGACAACCTTACACTGGCTCCAACTGCACTATTTCGCGCGTTTGCAAACATTAGGACAACGAGAGCACCGAAATGAGAAGGAAAAAAATGAGAGAGGCTATTGTAGAGGGTCCGTATACCGAGGTGCCGGATCAGACGAGGCCTCTCTAGGTTCCACGGAGTCCGAGTAGTCACCCGTCGAATTTGAACGATATTTTGGTCTCAGGGCTCTTAAGGGACTACGCCCGAACGAAGTAGCCCGGAAGCAACGACCCTTTCGCGCACCGAAACACCACCTCTTCTGGCTTTCACCTAGCCATTTCCCGTTGACATGCCGGACGTGCACAGGCGGTTTGGTGCCACGGCCCACCGTTTGCAAAATACAGCGTTTGACAACCTTACACTGGCTCCAACTGCACTATTTCGCGCGTTTGCAAACATTAGGACAACGAGAGCACCGAAATGAGAAGGAAAAAAATGAGAGAGGCTATTGTAGAGGGTCCATATGCCGAGGTGCCGGATCAGACGAGGCCTCTCTAGGTGCCACGGAGTCTGAGTAGTCACCCGTCGAATTTGAACGATATTTTGGTCTCAGGGCTCTTAAGGGACTATGCCCGAACGAAGTAGCCCGGAAGCAACGACCCTTTCACGCACCGAAACACCACCTCCTCTAGCATTCACCTGGCCACCCGGACGTGCCGGCACAGGTGGTTCGGTGCCACGGCCCACCGTTTGCAAAATACAGCGTTTGACAACCTTACACTGGCTCCAACTGCACTATTTCGCACGTTTGCAAACATTAGGACAGCGAGAGCACCGAAATGAGAAGGAAAAAAATGAGAGAGACTATTGTAGAGGGTCCGTATGCCGAGGTTTCGGATCAGACGAGGCCTCTCTAGGTGCCACGGAGTCCGAGTAGTCACCCGTCGAATTTGAACGATATTTTGGTCTCAGGGCTCTTAAGGGACTACGCCCGAACGAAGTAGCCCGGAAGCAACGACCCTTTCGCGCACCGAAACACCACCTCCTCTAGCATTCACCTGGCCACCCGGACGTGCCAGGCACAGGCGGTTCGGTGCCACGGCCCACCGTTTGCAAAATACAGCGTTTGACAACCTTACACTGGCTCCAACTGCACTATTTCGCGCGTTTGCAAACATTAGGACAGCGAGAGCACCGAAATGAGAAGGAAAAAAATGAGAGAGCTATTGTAGAGGGTCCGTATGCCGAGGTGATCAGATGAGGCCTCTCTAGGTGCCACGGAGTCCGAGTAGTCACCCATCGAATTTGAACGATATTTTGGTCTCAGGGCTCTTAAGGGACTACGTCCGAAGGAAGTAGCCCAGAAGCAACGACCTTTTCGCACACCAAAACACCTCCCCTAGCATTCACCTGGCCACCTGAACGTGCCAGCGTAGGCGGTTCGGTGCCATGGCCCACCGTTTGCAAAATATAGTGTTTGACAACCTTACACTGGCTCCAAATGCACTATTTTACGCGTTTGCAAACATTAGGACAATGAGAGCACCGAAATGAGAAGGAAAAAAATGAGAGAGCCTATTGTATATGGGTCCGTATGCTGAGGTGCCGGATCAGAAGAGGCCTCTCTAGGTGCCACGGAGTCCGAGTAGTCACCTGTCGAATTTGAACGATATTTTGGTCTCAGGGCTCTTAAGGGACTACACTCGAACGAAGTAGCCCGGAAGCAACGACACTTTCGCGCACCGAAACACCACCTCCACTAGCGTTCACCTGGCCACCCGGACGTGCCGTCGCAGGAGGTTCGGTGCCACGCCCCATCGTTTGCAAAATACAGCATTTGACAAGCTTACACTGGCTCAAACTGCACTATTTCGTGCGTTTGCAAACATTAGGACATCGAGAACACCGAAATGAGAAAGAAAAAAATGAGAGAGGCTATTGTAGAGGGTCCATATGGCGAGGTCCCAAATCAAACAAGGCGTCTCTAGGTGCCACGGAGTCTGAGTAGTCACCCGTCGAATTTGAACGATATTTTGGTCTCAAGGCTCTTAAGGGACTACGCCCGAACGAAGTAGCTCGGAAGCAACGACCCTTTCACACACTAAAAGACCACCTCCTCTAGCTTTCAGCTAGCCACACGGACATGCCAGAAAGGTGGTTCGGTGCCACGGCCTACCGTTTGTAAAATACAGCGTTTAACAACCTTACACTGGCTCCAACTGCACTATTTCACGCGTTTGCAAACATTAGGACAGCAAGAGCACCGAAATGAGAAGGAAAAAAATGAAAGAGGCTATTATCGAGGGTCCGTATGCCGAGGTACCGGATCAGACGAGGCCTCACTAGGTGCCACGGAGTCTGAGTAGTCACCCATCGAATTTGAACGATAGTTTGGTCTCAGGGCTCTTAAGGAACTACGCCCGAATGAAGTATCCCGGAATCAATGACCCTTTCGTGCACCGAAACACCGCCTATTCTCAGCGTTCACCTGGCTACCTAGACGTGCCGGCGCAGGTGGTTTGGTACGACGGCCCACTGTTTGCAAAATACAGCGTTTGGCAACCTTACACTGGCTCCAACTGCACTAATTCGCGCGTTTGCAAACATTAGGACAGCGAGAGCACCGAAATGAGAAGGAAAAAAATGAGAGAGGCTATTGTAGAGGGTTTGTATGTTGAGATGTCGGATCAGACAAGGGCTCTCTAGGTGCCACGGAGTCTAAGTAGTCACCCCGACGAATTTCAATGATATTTTGGTCTCAAGTCTCTTAAGGGACTACGCCCGAACGAAGTAGCCCGGAATCAACGACCCGTTCACGCACCGAAACACCACCTCCACTAGCATTCACATGGCCAGCCGGATGTGCCGGCGTAGGCGGTTCGGTGCCACGGCCCCACCGTTTGCAAAATAAAGCATTTGGCAACCTTACACTGGCTCCAACTGCACTATTTTGTGCGTTTACAAACATTAGGACAACGAGAGCACCGAAATGAGAAGGAAAAAAATGAGAGAGGCTATTATCGAGAGTCCGTATGCTGATGTTTCGGATCAAACGAGGCCTCTCTAGGTGCCACGGAGTCTGAGCAGTCACCTGACGAATTTCAATGATATTTTGGTGTCAGGGCTCTTAAGGGACTACGCCCGAATGAAGTAGCCCGGAATCAACGACCCTTTCAAGCACCGAAACACCGCCTCTTGTAGTGTTCACCTGGCCACCCAGATGTGCCAGCACAGGCGGTTCGGTGCCACGGCCCACCGTTTGCAAAATACAGTGTTTGGCAACCTTACACTGGCTCCAACTACACTATTTTGCGCGTTTGCAAACATTAGGACAGCGAGAGCACCGAAATGAAAAGGAAAAAAATGAGAGAGGCTATTGTCGAGGGTCCATATGCCGATGTGTCTGGAATCAGACAAGGACTCTCTAGGTGCCACGGAGTCCGACTAGTCACCTATCGAATTTCAACAATATTTTAGTCTCAGGGCTCTTAAGGGACTACGCCCGAACGAAGTAGCCCGGAATCAACAACGCTTTCGTGCACTAAAACACCCACCTCCTATAGCTTTCACTTGGCCACCCGGACATTCCGACACAGGCGGTTTGGTGCCACAGCCCACCGTTTGCAAAATACAGTGTTTGGCAACCTTGCATTGGCTCCAACTGCACTATTTCGCAAGTTTGTAAACATTAGGACAGCGAGAGCACCGAAATGAGAAGGAAAAGAATGAGAGATGCTATTGTCGAGGGTCCGTATGCCGAGGTGCCAGATCAGATGGGGCCTCTCCAGGTGCCATGGTGTCCGAGTAGTCAGCCGACGAATTTGAATGATATTATAGTCTCAGGGCTCTTAAGGGACTACGCCCGAACGAAGTAGACCGGAATCAACGACCCTTTCGCTGCACCGAAACACCACCTCCTCTAGCTTTCACAGGGCCACCCGGACATGCCAGCATACGTGGTTCGGTGCCACGGCCCACCGTTTGCAAAATACAGCGTTTGGCAACCTTACACTGGCTCCAACTACACTATTTCACGCGTTTGCAAACATTAGGACAACTAGAGCACTGAAATGAGAAGGAAAAAAATGACAGAGGCTATTGTCGAGAGTCCGTATGCCGAGGTGCCAGATCAGACAAGGCCTCTCTAGGTGCCACGGAGTTCGAGTAGTCACCTGTCGAATTTGAACGATATTTTGGTCTCAGGGCTCTTAACGGACTAAGCCCCGACCGAAGTAGCCCGGAAGCAACGACCCTTTCGCGCACCAAAACACCGCCTCCTCTAGCGTTCACCTGGCAACCTGGACGTGCCGGCGCAGGCAGTTCGGTGCCACGGCCCACCGTTTACAAAATACAGCGTTTGACAACCTTACACTGGCTCCAACTGCACTATTTCGCGCGTTTGCAAACATTAGCACAGCGAGAACACCGAAATGAGAAGGAAAGAAATGAGAGAGGCTATTATAGAGGGTCCGTATGCCGAGGTGTCGGATTAGACGAGGCCTCTCTAGGTGCCACGGAGTCCGAGTAGTCACCCGTCGAATTTGAATAATATTTTGGTCTTAGGGCTCTTAAGGGACTAAGCCCGAACGAAGTAGCCCGGAAGCAACGACCCTTTCGCGCACCAAAACACCACCTCCTCTAGCGTTCACCTGGCCACCTGGACATGCCGGCGCAGGAAGTTTGGTGCCATGGCCCACCGTTTGCAAAATACAGCGTTTGACAACCTTACACTGGCTCCAACTGCACTATTTCGCGCGTTTGCAAACATTAGGACAGCGAGAGCAGCGAAATGAGAAGGAAAAAAATGAGAGAGGCTATTGTAGAGGGTTTGTATGCCGATGTTTTGGATCAGACGAGGCCTCTCTAGGTGCCACGGAGTCCGAGTAGTCACCCGTCGAATTTGAACGATATTTTGGTCTCAGGGCTCTTGAGGGACTAAGCCCGAACAAAGTAGCCCGGAATCAACGACCCTTTCGCGCACCGAAAAACTACCTCCTCTAGCGTTCACCTAGCCACCCAGACGTGCCGGCGCAGGCAGTTTGGTGCCACGGCCCACCGTTTGCAAAATACAGCGTTTGACAACCTTACACTGGCTCCAACTGCACTATTTCACGCGTTTGCAAAAATTAGGATAGCGAGAGCACCGAAATGAGAAGGAAAAAAAGGAGAGAGGCTATTGTAGAGGGTCTGTATGCCGAGGTGTCGGATTAGATGAGGCCTCTCTATGTGCCACAGAGTCTGAGTAGTCACCCGTCGAATTTGAACGATATTTTGGTCTCAGGGATCTTAACGGACTAAGCCCGAACGAAGTAGCCCGGAAGCAACGACACTTTCACGCACCGAAACACCACCTCCTCTAGCATTCACATGGCCACTCGGACGTGACGCCGTAGGCGGTTCGGTGCCACGGCCCACCGTTTGCAAAATACAGCATTTCACAACCTTACACTGGCTCCAACTGCACTATTTCACGCGTTTGCAAACATTAGGACAGCGAGAGCACCGAAATGAGAAGGAAACAAATGAGAGAGGCTATTGTAGAGGGTCCGTATGCCGAGGTTTCGGATCAGACGAGGCCTCTCTAGGTGCCACGGAGTCTGAGTAGTCACCCGTCGAATTTGAACGATATTTTGGTCTCAGGGCTCTTAAGGGACTAAGTTTGAACGAAGTAGCCCAGAATCAATGACCCTTTCATGCACCGAAACACCGCATCCTCTAGCGTTCACCTGGCAACCCAGACGTGCCGGCATAGGTGGTTCGGTGCCACGGCCCACCATTTGTAAAATACATCATTTGACAACCTTACACTGGCTCCAACTTCACTATTTCACACGTTTACAAACATTAGGACAGCGAGAGCACCGAAATGAGAAGGAAAAAAATGAGAGAGGCTATTGTAGAGGGTCCGTATGCCGAGGTGTCTAGATTAGACAAGGCCTCTCTAGGTGCCACGGAGTTCGAATAGTCACCCGTCGAATTTGAACGATATTTTGGTCTCAGGGCTCTTAAGGGACCACGCCTGAACGAAGTAGCCCGGAAGCAATGAAACTTTCGCGCACACTGAAAACAACCACCTCCTCTAGTGTTAACCTAGCCACCCGGATATGTGCCAGCGTAGGCAGTTTGGTGCCACGGCCCACCATTTGCAAAATACAGCGTTTGACAACCTTACACTGGCTCCAACTGCACTATTTCGCGCGTTTGCAAACATTAGGACAACAAGAGCACCGAAATGAGAAGGAAAAAAATGAGAGAGGCTATTGTATAGTGTCCGTATGCCGAGGTGTCAGATCAGAAGAGGCCTCTTTAGGTGCCACAGAGTCTGAGTAGTCACCCGTCAAATTTGAACGATATTTTGGTCTCAGGGCTCTTAAGGGACTACGCCTGAACGATAGTAGCCCGGAAGCAACGACCCTTTTCGCACACCGAAACACCGCCTCCTCTAGCTTTCACCTGGCCACCCGGATGTGCCATCATAGGCGGTTCGGTGCCCATGGCCCACCGTTTGTAAAATACAGCATTTGACAACCTTACACTGGCTCCAACCTGCACTATTTCGCGCATTTGCAAACATTAGGACAGCAAGAGCACCAAAATGAGAAGAAAAAAAATGAGAGAGGCTATTGTAGAGGGTTTGTATGCTGAGCTGCCGAATCAGACATGAGGACTCTCTAGGTGCCACGGAGTCCAAGTAGTCACCCATCGAATTTGGACGATATTTTGGTCTCAGGGCTCTTAAGGGACTACGCCCGAACGAAGTAGCCTAGAAGCAATGACCCTTTCGTGCACTGAAACATCACCTCCTCTAGCATTCACCTGACCACCCCGGACGTGCCGGCGTAGGTGGTTCAGTTCCGTGGTCCACCGTTTCCAAAATACAACATTTGACAACCTTACACTGGCTCCAACTGCACTATTTTGCGCGTTTGCAAACATTAAGACAGCGAGAGCACCGAAATGAGAAGGAAAAAAATGAGAGAGGATATTGTAGAGGGTTTGTATGCCAAGGCGTCGGATCAGATGAGGCCTCTCTAGGTGCCACGGAGTCTGAGTAGTCACCCGTCGAATTTGAACGATATTTTGGTCTCAGGGCTCTTAAGGGACTATGCCCGAACGAAGTAGCCCGGAATCAACGACCCTTTCACACACTGAAACACCACATCCTCTAGCGTTCACCTAGCCACCCAGACGTGCTGACGTAGGTGGTTTGGTGCCAACGGCCCACCGTTTGCAAAATACATCATTTGACAACCTTACACTGGCTTTAACTGCACTATTTTCGTGCGTTTGCAAACATTATGATAGTGAGAGCACCGAAATGAGAAGGAAAAAAATGAGAGAGAATATTGTAAAGGTTCCATATGCCGAGGTGTCAGGATTAGATGAGGCCTCTCTAGGTGCCACAAAGTCCGAGTAGTCACCCGTTGAATTTGAACGATATTTTGGTCTCAGGGCTCTTAAGGGACTATGCCCAAACGAAGCAGCCCGGAAGCAACGACCCTTTCGCACACCGAAACACTGTATCCTCTAGTGTTCACCTGGCCACCCAGATGTTCTGGTGCAGGTGGTTTGGTGCCATGGCCCACCGTTTGCAAAATACAGTGTTTCCTTATTTATTTAAATTAAATGACAATGACTTCGTTGTTATGTTATCTCTTGTTGTCATCTTGTCCTTGGTAGGATGATATACATCCAGGGCTCATGTATCTTATTTTCTTCCCATCCTTAATGAGGTCTTCAATACGAGTTTCTCATTTTTAAACATTTTTCTGGTTTTTTTTCCCTTGACACGATGAAAATCACATTAGTCATGTGATCTCTATACCATCATGGTTTGGGTGCATCTTGTGCATAAGGAACTTTGGTTGGATATTGAACCACCCTTTCACTGCCTCTAATTGTCTCGGAATCATGGATACTTTGTCTTTGACTTGAAAAAAAGTGTAATTTGGTTTGGACTACCTCGGCTCACACCCCCATTTGCAATTTTATGAGTTTTTTTATGTATACCGCTACAGCTATGGAGGGATAAAGTACTTATATCGCGCGTTCTCCAAACATTATGTTGGCGATAGCACCGAAATGATATAGGAATATAAAATTAGAGAGGCTCTTGTAGAGGGTCCGTATCCCTCAACTTTTGGATCAAAATGAGGCTTCTAAACTTTTGTACTTTAAAATTCTGAGTAGTCACCCCGTCGTACTTTGAACGATTCAGCTCTATGAGTGTGATCTCAGGATGCTGGTTAAGTTGGATTCAGATGCCCGTATATGATGTAGCCCGGACAAGTAAAGTGAAGTATTGTTTACAAGATTCCTAGATTCCACCTAATCTAGCATTCAGTGTGTGTTTACCCCGGACATAGCCGAGACGCTTTGCGAGTTTTCTCTGCTCAACTAACCTAAATGTATGCAATCTAATTCAGCGTAATCCAAATGAAACTTTTGAAAAATTGGTCAATTAAAATGCAATGGCATTGGTTAATATGATGTAGATAGACCTTCATATCCATACATTTCTAGGACCTATTAATGTGTCTAGAGTATGAAAAAAATCCAGGGCTATGAGTATGATCTAGGATGTGGTCTAGATTGATGTTCAGATAACATGTGTCTAGAGATTTTAGAGGGTTGAGCTAGAGTATTGAGTATTTTTATCTAGTGGATATTACGGTGCGAGATAGATCAAGAAGGCGCCTATGGTTGTTAAAAACAATGCATAAATGAAGTGTATATCAAAATAAGTACAAAATTCTATATTTCCAAGTTCCCAAACCAAATTTTGGGTACTAAACATTTATATCTTAATGAATTCAACACTACATGACACTTTTACTATTGCACATGTGCACCAATTAAATTACAACCCTTTTGATCAGAATATTTTAGTGAATTTTATATATTAAAGATATCCTAAAAATTGACACAAATACACATTATATCTAGCATGGTGCTCTATATGGCATGGCATGGTGTTATATCCTAAGTAAATTATTTCTCTCATATTTGTTTATCAGATCAAATGTATAGCCTTACATCAACACCACTTTTTTGTTAACATAGTAATATAATTGGTTTGAATTGAGCATCCAATATTATAAATAATGTGTGGAAGTTATGGAATCAATATAATAATTCATATTTTTAGAAGTGACATGTAAACAAAATAAAAAACTAGAGAAAAATAATGAGATGCTTAGAGAGAAAGTAATCAACCTACAAAAAATATCCAACATGTAAAACTACAAATGATTGTTCAGAGAGGGAGAGAAGCAATATTTCTCAGCCAATATAATTATTAAGGAAGTCAAAAACTATAAGTAAAACTGACAGATATACTAATTTAACCTATGCTTAAAGCATCGATTCCTAGAGGATCCCAAATTTTATGAAAAGGAAAATTCATTCGAAGTTTGCAAGCCAAGTAAAGGTGAGAACCCTCAAGAAGAGCCAAAAATATGCATGTAATTACAAAATGCAAAGATGAAAAGATGCAAATACTATAAGAGGGATATTAAAAATATCTCACACTTATTGACAATTATAAGTTATCTTATTATTATCCTATTTACACATTTATTGACTATGGCTTAAAGCATCTTTCTCACTCCCAAATTCTAAGTCCTTCATTTCATTACTTTTTCTTCATATTGGTACCCTCAAGAAGTCAATGCACGTTATACATAGCACCGATCTCTAGACTCTCAGCAATCCCACTTTCTCAGAGTTAGCAATAATACCAAAATAACCAAAATAAATAGCCTGATATAACCAACACACATGGATATATTATATATATATATATATATATTATATATATATATATATATATAAAAGAATCAAATAAAGCGTGCTCCAGACGCGCACGTCTCTGAAAATATATATGTACATGTATAAGTTCATAATGTATGTATACATCTCGAACTAAGCACGTGTCATAATGTACATATGGGACCACATGCGGTCGCAAAAGGCTATATTTATATATACAATGGACTGTGAATAGATGTACTCATGACCACATATATGTGGCATCCAAGTGGACTATAAATCTACTCATGAAACATCTTCACTCGCTTTTCCCTGCTAGAAGTAGCACGTCCACGACCTGGGGATGTAGTGAAGGGAGATGCCACTACGGATTTCATCCGTGTGGTCCTAGGTGTCTCTAAGCATGCCTGCAACCTAACCTTCACATTCATAAACAACAAGTTTTTAACACCCAAAATTTTAAAATACCTTCAAAATTTAGAAACTTGTACAATTTAGTTAAAATGCATGTGCAATCTTACCGTAATGTCATGATCCCTATCGATTTGTTGTTGACCGCGTCGCAAGGACAACAATAGACTCACGAGGGGTAAGCTACATACAAATAATTAATTTTCAAATTAAATATTTCACACATATATATACCTACAAAATTTGATATTGTACAGATTTAAGTTTAATAAGAAATAATGAACCTCCAAAATTTAACAAATTTAAAAAATTGTGTACCCTCGACTTAGTGGATTTGCATATGCTATGGCAGTATCTACAGCAACCTCCACAGTCTGCATATGTGGAGGAGTCTCTGTAGCAGTCATAAGCTATACAAAAAACATGTACAAATCAATTTATTAAAATCTACTTAAGAGCTATACAAAAAACATGTACAAATCAATATTTAGTTACTCAAGAAAGAATAAAAATACATTATTAAATTTTATCTTCTATTTAGGCTAAATACATAGGATCTATAAATGTTAGCACGGAGGCCATCTATCTTCATAAGATTTTGACAAACTTTTGTATTTAATCTAGGTAACCCATAGTCATCTTCTATGACAATTACAGCATCATTCAAATTTGAAGAACTTTTAAATCTAACATCACCAGACCAAACATATAGATCAGACGAAGAGTAGACTAGAGTTGTATATCCTTGGTGGGCAAGTGTGTTGCAAATATATAGATTATAATGCACTATTTATATGTATTTGTGTCCAAAGGTAGCTGAGTTTGAGTTTTGGTGCACGAGCCTAGAGGATCTTACTTGTGTGTTATCCCTTTGGAAATAAAGAACATAACCTCCTTCCACCTTACTGGCTTAGAGATCTATGGGAAGAAACATGGATAACTTCAAACTGACCTAGTTTGTTGTTGTTATGGGTACTCTTAAGGAATCAAATGGTCCAATGTTTCTTCTTAATTTTATTAGAGTGAGAATAGAGGATCCTTGAATTTTCCAAGGTCACCCTACTAGGTTTTAGTGAATGAATATTTATATATGACCAATCATTAGATTTCTTACTCAACAAACCTAAAAGTACTACCTAGGTTGACTAAGCCAAGTAACCCTTTTGAAAAAGTTAATATTAGAAGTGTATGGGATAGGTTCGTAGGGGATGGATAGGTTGGAGTTTAACTTATCCTAAACCTACAAACATGTCCATGATGTCTAATAAATTAGGTCTGAGACACATGGAGGATTATGCATATGTTCAATAACATGTGCAGTGATTTGTGAGGGGTTGGGATGGAGAATACTTGTTATCTAGTAGAAGCGAAGTGGATATAGAGTGAGACATTTCCTTAAGTTGTTCAAGTTATGTGTGAATGAGATATATATCATTATAGTTGTAACACACGTTATGTTTCCAAGTGTTGGGAATACATTTAGGTACTACAAATTACCCCCATTTCAATTTAGTATTGATAAATGTTGGATTAATAGATAAGAAACAAGTAAATACAAACCTCACTTCTTGATCATACAATGATGTTGTAAATTCTTAAATCCCAGTACACCAATCCATATAAAACTTATAATCATATGGAAAGGACACATAGATTTTTTTAGATAAAGGTACAAGAGGATTTAATAACCTTTTTTACATTTCTTCATCACTCTTATCATTCATTTTGATTACGAGTTGATCACTTCCACCTTGTCAAGTATCTTTTCCTTCGTGACTCGTGGTGTTACATATCTAGAGGTAGTTATTGAGAATCAAGATATAGTCTAGGTAAATAAGTAGATATGGGAAGATATCATTTTACATTGGATTGAGAAGTTCATCATGTACAAATAATATACCTATGACAACTTGTAGTACGTGTCATGATTTTGGATGTTGGGAACATGTAGACCATGTGTATCCAGTTTAGTACTACAAACGAGACATAAGGGAATTTATCAACTGGCCCGAGAGGATCAAGAAGATCAAGAGGATTGGGTCAGTAACCACCTAGAAAAAATACTTATGAGATTTATATTTCTGGATCTAGAGGATAGGGTCCACATCCATAATAATCACTTAATAATCCTCTTTACCTAAAGTAAGCACCTCAAGTCTATTATGACATGTATCTCCAATTACAAAAAATTTAGAGGTATTGAAAATGTAGCAGAGCATGTGTACAAGTGTGAGATACTATGGTATTCTAAGAAAATTACAACTTTATATATGGTAGCTGTTGTATGTATTTTATATACGTTGAGTACATAAGAAAGTGAAACTCATGTACACAGAGGTCCAAGAATTAGAAACAAAGTGTTTAAAGAGATTTGTAACTAACCTGCGTAAAACTCATGCGAGGCATGCCAGTAGCTTCAGTTCCCTAAGCAGATGATGACCCGCCAGGCTCCTGTGTATAAAAGAGAAATATATTAATACATGTACAACATACACGTGAAACAAATTATAATAATAATCTAGTGCAATTAAATGATTTATTAAAAATGTAAGTTTGTACAACTTGAAACTTACGTTTGAAACACGCCCAACCGCAGTAGCTAGCATGTCAACACCGGATGTTTCCTTCACCGGTTCTTGCTATTTAAAATAAAATAAAAAATTAGTTTTTTACATGTATGTACATGACATACAATCATATATATATTAATATCTCAAACATGTGAATTAAACTATTGTACATTTATATATTATTTAAATTTATTTAAAATTTACCTGTGAAAGACCAATATCAGTGGCTCCAGTTCCAAAAACATTCCCCAGCATCTCATCTATAGAAAATAAATCCTATGAACCAGCAAATGATGTCTCGCCTGCAGTGCATACGGCACCACATGATCCACAGTGGTGTGGTGCACTAGAACTGGCGCCTCCACCAACATCACCGGATGCAATCTGGGTGCTATGCTGGGTGAGAGTGTCAGTGAGCTCCCTTAATGCATGCAATGTATCAATCTCCACAACCTCCTTCACTGTAGGAGGGATAACTGAAGGCAGTGGGGGTTTTGGGGCATGGGGGATCCTAGGCTGACCTACGCGTGCACCAGGTCTGCTCTGTGCAGAGCTACCTCCTCGACCAAAAAAGTCTGAAAAGTCAAAATAATTCGGGACCTCATTGAACACAAACTCACAATATAATTTCTTCAAAAAATAAAGAGGAACCTCATTGTTGTTGCATGGTGGATAATCAAAAACCATCCACCATCGGTCCCAAAAATTGTTTTTGATTCTATCATCATGGCACCAATGGATTGGGAACCATTTACAAGTAACTGCAGGGGGGGCATTGGTTCTAGGGTCGGTAAATAATGCACAAATGAGGTCTTTTCCAATTTTTTTGTCTTTGACGGCCGCATGAGATAGTTTATCTGCATACCACCACCTACAGTCACTTCTAAAAGTGTTCCATCTATGTATTTGGTTGGTTGCAGACTCAACTTCGCCAATCAATGTTTGCAATGTATTGGCTAAAGTCATGCGGGATGGATTTGTAGCATGATTTTGTCTTATAGTTTGAATTAGGTTCTCAATGAAAATTTTATTTTCTTGGATTCTTCCAATGATATTATCTTGCGTTCCTGTTGGATCAGTGGGGACAGAAGGAGCCACAGGGGGCGGATCTATGTTTGGAGGAGGGTTTTGAGGAATGTTCGGAGGGTTTTGAGGAATGTTCGGTGGGTTTTGAGGAATGTTTTGACGGTTTGCACGAGCCCGAGCTTGCTGACCAACTGATAAAACAATAAAATTGTATACATAAACAAACAATTCACAAAACCCATGAAAATGCCAAAAAAAACCTAAAATGCAAAAAAAACAACCTAAATGTAAAAAATGATTACAATCGGGGACTTACCTCCTCGTCTTGGCAGCATGGTTGAATCTATCGCTATCCAGAAGTCTGATGAGCAATTTTGAGATAGTATTGAAAGTGCGAGTGAAAAACGTTTAAGAAAAGTCACGGTTCGAAATGAAAATTAGGAAAATAACGAGTCGCGGGACTGTTAAATTTTGTCTCAGAGTTCCGCGATCGCGTATAACCGTGATCATGGAACTAGGTTCGGTAATTACCGAACCTAGAATTCAATAACCGCAATCGCAGTTTTACGACCGCGCTCGCGGTTTTAAAACCGCGATCACGGTACCTTTATTTCGGGTTT
Organism: Taxus chinensis; assembly: GCA_019776745.2. Classification (NCBI taxonomy): domain Eukaryota; kingdom Viridiplantae; phylum Streptophyta; class Pinopsida; order Cupressales; family Taxaceae; genus Taxus; species Taxus chinensis. The sequence goes on along the minus strand of CM034153.1, from coordinate 704,460,863 downwards.
TTATGTCCACGGAATTGTCCACCAACTTCGTGCACTTACCCATAAAGCTTAAAAAAATTTCAGAAACCTTGTCATCAGAAATTAGGGAACGTTTCTATAAGGATAAAATTCTGGAAGCCATGGGTGTGATGAATCCGAATTTTTGGAATACAGAAGGTGGCCGTGCAGACTTTGTCAGTAAGCATTTCCATAAATCAATGGGTATAATAATGGAACAATTTACAAAGACGTCAAAGCTCAAGGGTACGGAAATCAAAGGTATACTGAATGCCAATTTATTAAAGTTTCAGTCAACCAATTTTGCAACAACAATGAGGAACCAATATAAGAATTTAGATCAACCTTCTGAAAGTGGTGCTATTACAAGGCTGTGGAGAGGAATCTATCAAAGTTCTATCTTACAAGAAGATATCAGTGAGTATTTCAGACTATATGAGTTATGCCAGACAATGATTTTGTGGTCTCTGGAGGATGAAAGAGTTTTCACTGCATTGTCATTTATAAAATCAAAACTGAGAAACAGGTTGGATAAAAATCTGGAAAGTTGCATGAGGTGTTATGTTTCACGATACTCCCTCGAAACCTTTCCGTTTGACAGAGCAATTGTGCACTGGAATTCCCTTTTTGAAAGAAGAGGTGTAAATAATACAGCTACAAGTACAAATATTCCCAACCTTGAGAGTGTAATTGGCTCTTCGTCACATTCTACAGAAGACAACATCGACTTTCATGAAGCTATTGATAATGGATTGTTTCAACTTTAAGTAGGTATCTTCTTTATCTATCTTTTATCTTTATCATTAAAGATGTTACAGGTCTATATACTAAAAATGTCAGGCAATTCACCCATCTATCTACTAATCCATTTCTCGTGTTGGATTTTTTTAAAACACAGATCTAGCTCATTACCATTGGCAGTGATGATTTCAACTTTAAGCAGGTATCTTTTTCCCCTTAATCTTATTGTTTGTTACTATTCATTTTTTGACAGAGCAATTGCTCACTGGAATTCCCTTTGCGAAAAAAGAGGTGTAAATAATACAGCTACAAGTACAAATATTCCCAACCTTGAGAGTGTAATTGGCTCTTCGTCACATTCTATAGAAGACAACATCGACTTTGATGAAGCTATTGATAATGGATTGTTTCAACTTTAAGTAGGTATCTTCTTTATCTATCTTTTATCTTTATATACTAAAAATGTCAGGCAATTCACCCATCTATCTACTAATCCATTTCTCGTGTTGGGATTTTTTAAAACAAAGATCTATCTCATTACCAGTGGCAGTGATGATTTCAACTTTAAGCAGGTATCTTTTTCCCCTTAATCTTATTGTTTGTTACTATTCATTTTTTCAGCTCTGGTTATAATTAAAGATGTTACAGGTGTATGTATTTACATTTAGTTAAATACGAAATTTTTATTTTTTGAAAACGTGGGTTGACATCCGTTCGAGGAAGCTGTTACTTCTCGGGACTGACAATGTCAGGCAACTCACCCATCTATCTACTAATCAATTTTTTGTGTTGAATTTTTTAAGACAAAGATCTAGCACATTACCGGTGATGATTTCAATTTTAAATAGGTATCTTCTTCAACATAATCTTATTGTTTGTTACCTTACATTTTTTCAGCTCTTGTTATCATTAAAGACGTTACAAGTCTAATTCTTTATATTTACATTTATTTAAAGATATTATTGGTCTATATATTTAAAGTTGTTGCTGGCACTTCTCAGGACTGACAATGTCAGGCAACTCACCCCTCCATCTACAATGTCATGTGAAACAAAGATCTAGCACGTTACCCTTGATGATTTCATAGTAATCTAATACGCAAGAGGTAATTCTTTCCCTTGATGATTTCTTACCAGTGATGATTCTTTCTTGATTTCTTAGAATTATATTTAATTTATTTTTAAATACAAGTCCACATAAAATTCGGGATAAACAATACATTATACGATTTTAAATATAAGTCCACATAAAATTCCTCATCATCCATATATATCATATCATCACCATATCATTATCATATCCTCATTATCATCATCTATCATTAATTATCAATTATCATCATTCATCAACTACGTCCACATACAATTCATGACAATGCAAATAAACAAGAAACATACATATAATTCATGAGAACTTTATGTTGAGCTGTAAATTGTTTTTCAATATTTGAGACACTTGATTTTATAGATTGTACTTCAAGAAGATCATGATTAATCAATTCAAGGCATAGAAATGGGGGAGCTTCAAGAAAATTGTCTTCAAACATACACTTGAACATTGTATCTTCAGCAAAGGAAACCAAAACATGGTGGTAGCAGGAATCTACTAAAGGATATGTAAACAACCTTATTGAGCTATGATCATATGCACCACCTTAAAAATAAGTCCACATAAACAATACATTATACGATTTTAAATATAAGTCCACATAAAATTCCTCATCATCCATATATATCATATCATCACCATATCATTATCATATCCTCATTATCATCATCTATCATTAATTATCAATTATCATCATTCATCATCTACGTCCACATATAATTCATGACAATGCAAATAAACAAGAAACATACATATAATTCATGAGAACTTTATGTTGAGCTGTAAATTGTTTTTCAATATTTGAGACACTTGATTTTATAGATTGTACTTCAAGAAGATCATGATTAATCAATTCAAGGCATGGAAATGGGGGAGCTTCAAGAAAATTGTCTTCAAACATACACTTGAACATTGTATCTTCAGCAAAGGAAAACAAAACATGGTGGTAGCAGGAATCTACTAAAGGATATGTAAACAACCTTATTGAGCTATGATCATATGCACCACCTTAAAAATAAGTCCACATAAACAATACATTATACGATTTTAAATATAAGTCCACATAAAATTCCTCATCATCCATATATATCATATCATCACCATATCATTATCATATCCTCATTATCATCATCTATCATTAATTATCAATTATCATCATTCATCATCTACGTCCACATATAATTCATGACAATGCAAATAAACAAGAAACATACATATAATTCATGAGAACTTTATGTTGAGCTGTAAATTGTTTTTCAATATTTGAGACACTTGATTTTATAGATTGTACTTCAAGAAGATCATGATTAATCAATTCAAGGCATAGAAATGGGGGAGCTTCAAGAAAATTGTCTTCAAACATACACTTGAACATTGTATCTTCAGCAAAGGAAAACAAAACATGGTGGTAGCAGGAATCTACTAAAGGATATGTAAACAACCTTATTGAGCTATGATCATATGCACCACCTTAAAAATAAGTCCACATAAACAATACATTATACGATTTTAAATATAAGTCCACATAAAATTCCTCATCATCCATATATATCATATCATCACCATATCATTATCATATCCTCATTATCATCATCTATCATTAATTATCAATTATCATCATTCATCATCTACGTCCACATACAATTCATGACAATGCAAATAAACAAGAAACATACATATAATTCATGAGAACTTTATGTTGAGCTGTAAATTGTTTTTCAATATTTGAGACACTTGATTTTATAGATTGTACTTCAAGAAGATCATGATTAATCAATTCAAGGCATAGAAATGGGGGAGCTTCAAGAAAATTGTCTTCAAACATACACTTGAACATTGTATCTTCAGCAAAGGAAACCAAAACATGGTGGTAGCAGGAATCTACTAAAGGATATGTAAACAACCTTATTGAGCTATGATCATATGCACCACCTTAAAAATTTGAAAAAAAGAGACATTTTTTAATTCAACCACTCCAAGAAGCAGTCCCGAAGAGAATCTCAAGATGTGAATCCTATACAACATATTTTGATACTGATCCATTTTCCCCAAAACATTTTACAATATCTCAAGATGGGAATCCTATACAAATTTAAATTCTTATGGCCTGGAATTTAACTATTTCATAATTGGCTAATCTAGCCTCTACATCAATGATTGTTTCCAGCAAAACGTTATTTTCTGACAAATGGTCTTGACTATTTTGGATGTCAAACAACCTCTCTAGTGAAAGATTATGCACTAATATAGAGGTGAATCTTTTTAAAATAGAATTTTCCTACACCATAAGTCTATTAAGGAGAAATCCTAAATAGTAAAGATCTGTTTCAAATCTTAATTGCTATTTTTTCCCAAAGACATAATTTTCAAGATAATTAAAGTCCCACAAGATATTTAGGCACTAAATTTTACATTATACACATTAAATTGATCATCGTCTTTCATCATCATTTATCATTGATAATCAATTGTCATCATTCATCATCTACGTCCACATACTATTCATGACAATGCAAGTAAACAAGAAACATACATATAATTCATGATAATCACCATCTAATCACCATATAATTAAATTCAAATAGCATAGTACAAACTCAATAGTTGAAGTTTTCAAATTCAATATTTAAAGTTTAGTCAATAATAAAAGTTTCTAATTTTCAAAACCCTCTTTTTCTTTAGAAAATTCTGCTCTGCTCTCTTCCCCAACGGCTTCTTCCACTCTGGCTGCACCTCTTTCCCCAACACCAGAAATAACCCCTGAACTTATAAGATCTTCTGCAGCACTGTCCAGATTTTTTATAATTCTTTATTCTTGATTTGTTGCATCTCCATGCGACAGTAAATTTGGATCAGCAGCTGCTTTGGCTTTGAACAAGATGTCAGGGTCGAGACCATGCTCTTTAATTATCCGCTTTAGTGTATTATTTTGTTTGTTAACCAAAACAATATTTTGCTTCAAATTTTTTGCTGCGGATAAGCTGTTCTTTGCTGTTTCCAAGTGAAATTGCAAAACCTTCGCCTGACTCTTCAAATTTTCATATTTCAACTGCACAAAAAGAGTAACGTCAATTCAAAATATTAATGTAAATTCAAAATTTCAAATTAACAAAAATGATTGTTAGAATGTAATAGTACTTACAACCGCTTTATCTCTTTCGGAATTTGCAATTGATACCAAATCCTTGTCCTTTGACCATTTGTTAAAATATGCCTGGGCCTCGGCACTAATATTTTCCAATTTTTTTAGTGCCTTATCTAAAATGCCATCTTTATAGTCGTTGTTAAACGTGACAGTCCCACATCTTACTTGGGTAAGTAAGGAATCCATCTTCGCAGGTTGATTCTGGACTGCAGCGTATAAACTATCCCGTTGCCAATAATTTTCATAACGACTAATAATCTCATTGATAAGAGCTTTAGCCCTTCTCTCCCATTCTATAAGCTGTTAGATTTGAGGAATAATAAACTCACTGACATGGGATTGACAATCATTACCAATTAAGTTCTCCAAAGGAAAAGGTGGAAACTCTTCACTATCTGAATCTGATGCAGACGATCTTGCTGGAGAAGTGTGGGTGCTTTCACCATGACCAAGATCAACTGCTCCTTGTTTCTGTCTTTGGGTGGGCTGATCCTGTTTTTGAAAAAAATAAATCAAGATTTAGATAAATAAATTTAAATCAGAATGTAATTAAAAATTGTAAAGCATATTAAAATTGAAATTTGAAGTATACCTGCTGGCCTTGAATCATCTCGCGGGTATCGAAAAAACCAGTTGGGTCATTGCTATCAATGCCCAAATAATCTTCATCTAAATTTATATTGTTCAAAATAAATATTCCCGTTGCGCTGGGCAAGCCACCAAGTGAGAGAGTTGGAATTCGAAACGAGGAGTCAAGGTTTAGTGTCCCACTAGGGGCCGGAGCAAAACTCATGCGTTTACCAATGTTCTTTTTCACTGTTGCTCTGGTTGGCATTTTAAAAATTAATGGTTGAGTGGGTGTCGGTGCCGTGGTTTGATCATGACTGACATGTGCTGAAAAGTACAAGAAAAAATGAAAAATATTAAAACAATTCATAAAGTCAAAACTACGAAATTAAACATTCTATAGAAAATTTGTACCTTGTTGTCGAGGGGTTGTTTTTTTTGGTGCTACGGGTGGCCTTGTAGGAGTTGTACTCAGTGGCTGTTCAGAAGATATCAATGCATGCGACTGTACGGAGTGAGTTGGGGAAGAAGGTTCCATAGTCCCTGCTATTCATCAATATTAAATGTTGTCAATTCATTTTGTTAAAATTTAAATTGAAAAATAAATCTGCAACTTTGGAATTTGTAATTAATATATTAGAATGTATTACTTCTCTGGCATTTAACGAGTTCAAACTGTTGAGGGTTTGGAGAGGAGTGAGCTTCCATTTCAGATTGGGAGTCCCCCGAAGCCTCCGCGTGTAGTTGGCCTCTTCCTCTCGACATCTTTTTTTTTCGGGGAATGGCTTCAAGATATCTTCTCTGCATAACATTAAAATTTAAGTTTTAATAACTGTGCACTGTAATGAAGAAAATTGTAATACAATTACAAACTAAATAGTTTATACCTGTTTTTCTGCAAATGGAATTGAGAATTTCTTAAAAGCCTCATCAGAGCAAGTAGGAATTTCTTTAGCTTTTAAATTTAAGAGTGCCTCATAGTAGAAGCCGAGGAGATAGTTTGTTGAATAAATGAAAGGTTTTTCTGAGATTTTTGAATTTGATATGTCAACTCTTATTTTTTTGGATAGAAATGTGCACCAATCGAATTTTTGTTTTGAGATAGTGGCACAAATGTATGCAATGGCCCAATTTGGTATATCTGTTTGACGACCCTACATAACAATTCTGGCTTGAAAAAATGCAATAAGTGCAGCAAGAAAGTGGTGTGCAATTGATTGTGTATCTACACCACGCCTGGATTTATTGACATGGGCTGCAAATGCCAAACAGTGAAAATTACTATAAATTTATAACAGCAAATTGTATCAGAATAAAAAACAGAATAAAATTTTTGAATTAAAATGAATTATACTTACAATCAACATGGAAACCGTACGTTGATTCGAGAAATTTCTTGTTTTCTTCCACGAGTGTTGCCTTGGTTATAACAGTTGGTAAATTTCTGATAGGAAGGCCCGTAAACCGATGTATGTCATTCGGTTAAATAGTGAATTAGAACATTTGGCCATCGTTCAGAGTCACATAAAATATACCGTCCTCTGAATTGTAGCATGACAGAAGGTAATTCAAAATATCCGGATCTGTTTCGAAATGGGGCATATTAACGAGCCCTGTAAATCCACACTCTTCCATTATAGCTTGATATTCTGAAGACATCTTTAAAGCCGTATGGATGTGAGGGCATAAGGGATTCCTGTAGGTTATCTTGGAAATCGATTGACTTGGATTCTCTTCATTTTCTTGCTGAACTTGCAATTGGGAAGCATGTGAAGTCGACATTATAGCTGTAATTGCGTCTTTGTCAAAGATTTAGACCTGTAAAAATTCAAGAACGGGAAAATGAAAACAAGAAAATGAGTGGCATAAGGGTATTTATAACCTAAATAGGGCGTCATTGTCCCCTATTGACATGCGTCATTTGCTTCAAATGACGCGCGTCAATAGGAAGCAGTGTCGTGCGTCAATAGAAGGCTGTGTCGCGCGTCATTTGTTTATAGTGTCGCGCGTCATTTGATTATAGTGTCGCGCGTCATTTGATTACAGTGTCGCGCGTCAATAGAAGACAGTGTCGCGCATCATTTGTTTACAGTGTCGCGCGTCAATAGAGGACAATGTCACGCATCAATAGAGGACAATGTCACGTGTCAATAGAGGACCATGTCACGTGTCAATAGAGGACAATGTCGCGCGTCAATAGAGGATAATGTCACCCGTCATTTTGTGATTGTGTCGCGCGTCAATAGAGAACAGTGTCGCGTGTCAATAGAATCAACTGATGCGCGTCAGTAGTAGCAAGTGACGCACGTCAGTAGGAGCAAATGACGCGCGTCATTACGATCTAATGTCGCTCCAGTGTCACGCGTCATCAGGAGATATTGTCGCGCCAGTGACGTGCGTCATTACGGATTACTGTTGTCGCACGTCACTGATGGAGCCTTGAAAAACCAGGCAAAAATTTTGTTTTTGAATACTGTCAAATTCACCTTTCGCTGAAACTGGTTACGGGGATATTCGCCAGGTATTTTCCACCTTCAATTTTATAGGGGTGTCTTAAAATGAACCCTGCATGCATCTTGGAATGCGTTTTGAGTTACTATAAAATATTTATGGATTGTGAGCATTGGATAGGATATTTTTTAAAATTTGGAAGAAGTCTTGGGTCCTGAAAATGAATATTTAGATAAAGAATGTATTAGATTTCATTGAGAAGTGTTAATCATGGCTTAAAGGAGTAGAGTAGATAAGAATTGAGATAATGTCACAGTTTGAAGGTTTAAGGTGATTCACTGTCAAGTATGTGAGATTGAGCACAAAGGAAATGATTCATAAATGTCATTTGAAGCTTTAATAGTGTGAGGAAATAGTTTAGTGAACAACAAAGGTCTTCTTGGGCCTGAGAGAAAACCCTCATAGGGTTTGAAACAAAAGAAGAGGTTTGGTAAGAAAAACATGGTTTCAAGGAATATAACTTGTAGATAACCTTCTTAACCCTTCTCAAAATCATATTCATGAAGATTCAAAGCTTTATCCATCTCCAAGAAGTTGTTGTGTATGAAAAAATTTTAGTTAACATGTAGTGTACATTTGTTGTTAAGAGGTCTAAGAAGGAAGAAGGTATTAGAGAGGGAGACATGATTTGAAATTTTTTACATAGTATCTAATTGAGGATGGGAATTATAGTAATGAAGAAATTTTGTAAGATACAATCACATACAAGAAAGATTATGACAGCCTTCCCATTAACCTGAGTTCATACATTGGAGACCTAATTGAAAGTGTAAAAGGTGGTTTTTGAGGTTTTTTTTCCAAAGAAGAACATTGTGAAACTTTTAACCCAAGAAGTAAAGTCAAATGGGTAGTAGAAATGGGGTTTATTTTAAAATTTGAATAAGTAGAACAAAATTTAAGAGAGGAAAACACCCTAGATAGGTCTATTAGAAGCCTAAGTAAGGGAAAAGGGCATGAGAGTGAAAAGGTGACCTAATCAAGGAGTGGAAGAATAAAATTTTGCATACACAACAAGGAATAAAAATGGTAACTATAAGTGGAATTATTTTGTTATGGGTTTCTCTATATTACTCTATTCATGAACTCACCAAAAGCCATTGACTTGAGAAGCCTACCAGGGCAGTTTTGGAAGTACATAAAGAATTTGACTCTCTTGTTGGATTTGTATGTTATGGTTAGTTGTTTAGACAAAATATAAGGTTGTTTAACATGTTATAATATTGCATGAGATAATTTTGGGGTTTAGGACCAAGTATTGCATGATTTGAGTGTTATTGACCTGAGTAAAAGAGCTAGTTTTTGAAGGCATAAAGGGCTATTTTGAATTTGTGAGTATTATAACTTTGGGATTTGATTATTAGTGAAATATCTAATCATAAAATTTCTCTACTACCAGCCAGGCGTCCATATCCCTGGTAGAGATATTGAAAATACCCTAAGAGATAATTATATATTGATATGTTTTTTTAATTTATACTTTTTGCTTTTTTATTTAATTTTTTACTTTCTCAAAATTTATTTCATCTCTCTTGATTTGTTTTTAATAAGGGGTTAAGAATCACTTATGGCTTAATGGAAGAATGTGGAAGTGATTTTGATGATGACATTGGGTAGTGTCAACAAATACGTCTAAAATTTATTCACCACAAGTTCATTAGATGTAGATAGTGGTAGGAGCTCTCCAAGGTCAATTGTTATTTAATTTACCAAGGTGATGAGATAGAGATAAATTTCACAAAATGCGTACGAATAGACTAATAAAAATATCATCGAAGGAATCAAAATTGTAGATTCCTTACAGAGGATTGAAAATAAAGGGGAAAAAGAACCATGTGTATGCAAACCTGATTGTAATGTTTGATCTTTGTATTTGAAATCGGGACCAACAATGTCACTTGGCGTGATAATATCCAACAACATTGTTTGCGATTCCCTTGATAAGGAAGACTAGGTGTGTTTGTTTATCAAGATACATATTACCTCCAATCTCAAAGATCATGGTGAGGTCATACTCAATAAATGACTGTGATTTATTTTGAAACATGGATTTTGTATGTGGGAGTTTGAGTTTCCTATCCAGCAGTTTATGAACTTTTTGTTATACTTGATGGTTTCATTGGTGTGAATTTTTGAACCACATTTGATTTTGAACTTTATGATTGTTTGAGCTGTTGGGAGAATTGGATCTCTTGGAAATTTGTATCCTAGCTTGATGAAGAAAGTGTTTGGGTTTCCTATAAGATACTATGAGACTTGTTTGATCCTGAGAAGTAGGAGAAGAAAGTAGATGAATAGGATTTATATGAGAAATAACGGCGGGCTTGCCACAATCATTAATAGAAGGAAAATGTAATGGAAAAAAAGGATATGGTCTAAGAATTGAAGAATATGGGCTATCAGGAGGTGTCTCATAGAATGAAGATGAAGGGCTACTAAGATGTGGCCCTACGATGGAAGATGAAGGACTACCAGGAGGTGTCCCATATATAGAAGATGATGGAATACATGGAGGTGGCCCAAGAACAGAAGATAAGGGGATACTAGGATGTGCCCAATGAATATACGTTAATGAAGGGCTACTAGAATGTGGCCCAAGAATAGAAGGTAATGCGCTACTAAGAGGTGACCGAAAATTAGATGATGAAGGGCTACTTGGAGGTGGCCCATATATAGAAGGTAATGGGATACTAGGAGGTGACTCATAAATAGATGATGAAGGGATACTTAGAGGTGGCCCATATATAGAAGGTACTGGGCTACCAGGAGGTGACCCATAAATAGATGATGAAGGGCTACTTAGAGGTGGTCCACATATAGAAGGTAATGGTATAGTAGGAGGTGACCCACAAATAGATGATGAAGGGCTACTTGGATGTGGCCCACATATAAAAGAAGAAGATAGAGTACTCAGAAGTGAACCAAGGTTAGATTGTGATTGAGGAATCGTGATAGATAAAGAATGATTTGGTGATGAGAAGATATTCCAAGGCTCAATGATAGACATAGGAAGTTAATCACACAATGAAGAATGTGAATATGGAAGAATAATATGTGGATGAAGTTCGATGATCCTAGGGTGTTCCTTTGTTTCTTGATAAAAGGAATCATCCTCTTCCCCATAATACACAAATGTATCAAGGTCTAAAGAGAATCCTTTCTTATAATCGTCTATAGGAATATCTTCACGTACCCCCATAATTTTTTTGATTGCTCCTTCATTCTGAAAGACATTGATCATTTTGGATTTTTTTTCTACAATAAGAGGTTGCATGGAAGAAAGAGACCTAACAAGTATGTAATATTTATTGATAGATGATGTTTGATGATGTGGATGAAGGGAAGGTTTGAACTTATTTTTTCCACAAAGGAATTAGATAGTGCATCAAAAATATATCTTAGTACATCATTTCTTGTGAATTGTTCGACATGGATGCAAACATCAATCTTTAGAATATTGATAAGGATGATAACATAAAACCTGGCTAAAAGGGATCGAGGGCCAAAGATGAATTGGATTATAATTGATAGAAGAAGATGACTCAAGAGATAAAGTAGATTTGGATTTAGATGTATTATGAGTGGTAGAAGATGGCATTGGTTTACCTATAAGATGATATAGTACTGGTAAACAAATACGATTGAGTCGAAATTCCATAAATTACGATGTAGGAGTTGTAGACACCTATAATTCAGCTCGAGAAATTTAAATACTTAAATTACACTATTTATACCCTTTCCCACAAATTGAAGACATATCGTCAATATCGCTCTTTTTCTCTTCTATCACCGTTAATTAGCTACATTACGCTAATTAATTAATTCTTCAATCCAATAAAAACACCAATTAACGACCTTCCATTAATCAACTCCCCTTTCTATCTAGATTAATTAATTAAGCTTCCCCTTCTACTAGATCAACAAATCATCATTTATATGATTAAATTCCTCCCATAGTCTAAATCATGCTAATTATTCCTCTAAAAAACTTTTATAAGCCTGCACATCTATTAAGTAATCTCTTTGATTAATCAATAAACCCCCTAAACTCCCATGAGTCACTAGAGGACTAACTAAACTCTCATAAAGTAAACTCAACTACTTCTAAACCATGTTTATCCATAACTCACCTATCTTTGCTATTATCCCACATGCAATAGGATGCAAAGTTTCTTCAAACCATTGGGTTATAAAAGGAACTCTCCTTTAAGGTCTTTCTATACACACCTTACATGCATATAGCTAATCTATTGGCATTTCATCTTAGAGCATATTTAATGTGAGCTAATAGCCTCATTCTTGCATATCATCCATCCAAGATTTTGGGTCATATGGAGAGAATCGAAATGGTCTTATAGCCATACTTTGATGAGCCTCCATTCCCAAACCCTTGAAGATCAAACAATAAACTTTGATTGACATGGATCTATCTAGGTTCATTCATTTGTTTTGGTGATCTAAAGAGTAGAGATTCAAGTTATTAGAATATTAGTTTGATTTCTATTTCAAGTTCTAATGTATAATGTTGGTAGTTAGTCTTGTTTAGCTCTTAGCATGATGATCTTTGTGTAGTTAGTTTATGTTTTGAAACTATTAAGGTGTTATTTTAAATTCCTTTTGCATAAATTTACTAATACATTGATACATATGGCACGCCTGGTGGGACTTATTCCATTGTCCTTTGCACTTAATTTCAAGTTTTTGTAGTTAAGTTTCAATTTTGGTTACTAACCCTCTTTTGCATAAATTGACATAACTTGTTTTTATTAGCTTGTTTTGTTTAGTTTTCATGTTTTGAACTTCATTTTTCTTCTTTCTACATGTTAGTTTTGTCAATTTCTTGAAAATATTAAATTCTTGAGCATGTAGGTTAGTGTTTGATAGTATTGAGTCGTATATTCATATATTAAGGTGACGGGTTGATCTCAAAATTGAATCTTGGTGAGAAAATTTCAATATTTCTCCATGTTTTCATTTTTCTGAGCTTATTGTTTCATCATTTTACATGCTAGTTTTGTCAAATTCTTGAAAATGTTAAATTTTTCATCATGAATGTTAATGTTTGATACCATTGAGTCTTATATTCATATATTAATGTGATGGGTTGTTATCAAAATTGATTCTTGGTTGGAAAAAATTGACCTTTTTTGCAGATTAAGGGACATTGTTTTTTGACATTTTTGAGTACATGTTAAGTGCATACCTATGAGCATAAGAGCATATGCGTAACCCATCTTCTGAAGGCCATAAAGTTTGTTCCTGAAATCATAATGACTCCGTTGTTTTGTCGTTGGAAAGGTATTGAAGTGAAATATGTAATGAAAACATAAATTTGGGATTTATACTTACAGAAATTATAGGTTTTCCCTTTATTGTAAAACTGGTCATACACTAACATGTCTAATGTTTTGATGAATGTTATATTTCCATGCTTTACTTGATTTAAACCAAAGCTTGTGTATGCTCTTCTCTTGCACCTTTTGGTGATCTTGAGGATAAAAAACAACTTTGATCTCTATCTTTTTAACATTTGGATTAACTTGGAAATTTGATTATTGATTTTGCTTAAGGGAATGAACCTTTTACAAAGCATTTTTATGGTCCTTTGATTTGAAGTTTTCCATTTCTATATAGTTGGGCTAAAGTTTGTGTATGCTCTTCTCTTGCACCTTAGGGTGATATTGAGAATCAAAACCAACTTTAGTCTTTATTTTTTAATATTTGGTTAATTGGAAACTTCATCTTTCATTTTTGGCTTAAGGAAATGAAAATTTATCAAGATTTTTGTGTGGTTCATTAATTACAAATCTTTACTTTAATTTTTAGTTAGATTATTTGTTGTGAATTCTCTTCTCTTGCATCATTGAGAATAAAAAATAACTCTTTATCCTCTTTCAAATAATGTGATTTTCTTGGAGAGATACTAAAGTTTGAGTGCAAGACCTAATCACTTACCAAATACTTGAGGTTCAGAACAAACTTTTATAACTACAAGTGTATTGTAGGTTTCCAAATGACGAACAACTAAACCACATTAAGTATAAAAGATAAAAACACACCACACTCAAAAAACTATATTTTCAGGTTCGGATAAGGGTATTCCCCATCTTCTTAAGTAGGAAATAACCCCTTTGGCATAAGTCTTAAGCTACAACAATGGGGGTGGTCCTAGGAACCCCAAAGTAGTCCACGTAAGAGGGAACCTTATGGACAAAATGGGAAGTGCTCCGCACACCTACTTGACTAGTATACACATGAGATTTAGTGTCAAAATTATCTGTATCACGACCCCAGTGAGAAGACATGATGAATGCATTTATTGCTCACTATGTTTGAAGGGGGTAAAGTAAAGCAAGGATAATCCTTCAGAAACCTTAACAAACCGAGCTCCCATTAGATAACTTGTGATACCTAGTTGAGTGAACCACCTAAGAAGCTATCTTGTCCAAGAGCCAACTTTGACCATATTAAAACCAATTTATGTTGAGAGCCATTGCAAAGGGAGAATTTTCTTGGAGTCGAAACCTTATTTATCGAATAAGGGGAGAGTCCATTAAAGTTCAAATGGCACATCATTCATCACAAAGATTGTAAATAATTACTTTTTCTTAGTTTTTCACTCGCCCTAAGGAGAGGCGAAACTCTTCCGAAGTGAGGCCAAACTCTCTTCAACCCCAATTGATCTACTTCCTTCACTTTCTTTTGACACATCGTTGATCAAAAGAAGAGTGAATAACCTTATGTTGTTAATAGATTGTATTCACCACTTTTGTGTTTGTTTACACTCATCCATATTTGCAGCTAAGTTGTTAAATGTCTAAAGTGTGTGGGCATGTTTTCATATCATTGGTAGTCTTTTGATCTTGGTATCCAAGTCAAAATTATCATTGTAGTTATGTGTGTTTCTTCACTAGACTTTCCTTTGAACTGTTACATTGATTGTATCGTATCGCTACAATTTTGATACTTACATATTATTTCTTACAAACTTGGCTAAGTGTCTAGATTGTAACGTTACGTTATGCACACCTTAAAAAATCCTTGACATACTCTAGCATTAGTTTTCTTTCAAACATTACCGCAATTTTGAAAGGTGTTGTTGTTACCTTTGTGTGCATCGTATCAATATTATTTTGGTATTAATACCTTACTTTTCCATAAAAAAAATTGATTAAAAGGGATCTTATAGTATATTAATGCAATAAGATACAAGATAGATTTCAACAAAAACATGGGTAGTATGAGAGCACGCCCCAAAACCATGAACAAGCTAGGCTGAGCCTAGAAAAAAAAGATTCAAATTAGGCCTAGTGTAGGAGATTACAAAAAAACAAAATGCATCAACCAAAAACACTTAAATGACACTATCAAGTAGTAGCAACAAACATGCCCGAGGAAGATGGATCCTGATCATCCAGACACTCCAAACCAGGTAGCTCCTTGCAAGCTTCTGGAATCCCGTAGCCAACAACAAGTTCTTCCTTTGGGTCCACTTCCTTATGCGTAGGAATGGCAAGGTTGAGGCGAGGGAATTTTTTAGATGGTGGTGGAGGTGGCAGTGGGTGCCAAGTGACTTGTTGTGAAACAGCGTCAGAAGGAGAGCCCCAACCCTACTGGCAAGGTGATGAATGTGGCGGAGAGCCCCACCCATGTTGGCAAGGTGGCGAACCCTAGCCCTACTCGTGAGTTGACAAATGTGGTGGAGAGCACTGGCCACATTGGAGAGTAGGTGAGTGACTAGGCTGATGTAATGGCCCCAGAGAGTGGCATGTGTGACTGAAAGTACAATGCTGAGATCAGCTATGTCGGCCACCATGGGATGAAGGTGAGGAGCACCTGGTGGGAGATGGAGGAACTCAGGAAATGTTGCACGAGGCTTCCCCCAATGACACAATAGGGTCTGGAGGTGATCCAACTCTAGTGCCACCTTGTTTGCTTGAACTTGAATCCACAGAAGTACATTAGAGATCACCATAGATTTATTATAAATCGAGAAAGATTGATCAAATGCAGAATTAGAAAATAAAAAAGCATTTATTTCTTTCCATATCCAAAATAAATCTCCCCTCTGAAAACATGTCAAATCTGGGTGAACATAGGTAGAATTTTGGGATTATCTCCCAAGAGGATATGTTGCTAAGTGAAATAGTGGGGTCATGAAGGAAAAAAGAATGGATCTAGTTCTAGGAAATTTGAGCTTTGGGACAAAACTAGAAGACATACAAAAGTGTTTCTAGATGCCCACAGAAGGGGCAGTTGGGAGTTGGGATCCCAATTTGAACAAGATGAGCCCAGATAGGAAGGCCTTGGTGTAGAATACACCAAATAAAATGATCAATTTTGGGCTCCACACATATAGTCCAAATAATCTCAAATCATCTACCCCAGGTAGACATAGTAGCGTGAATTACCCAATGAGTATTAAGTTTGTATGCCATGGGAAAATGGGGTGAGAGAAAATGATAGCCTTTTTTGGATTTGTAGTTATAGAAATGAGTCTCATCATACCACTTCTAGTCCATCCACCATGGGCGACGGGAATGCACAACAATCTTATGAAACATGTGATCAGGAACCAAATTGATCATAGTAGTGAAAGTATCCTGATATTGGTTGGAAAGCTAAAACATAGCTTTAAAATATGGCCAAGATAACCAGAATTGAGTATTCTTGTAGAATAAGTCCTCGATGGTGAGAATTCCACGCTTGAAGAATTTGAGCGCAGAGATTCCTAAGACCTCTACTAAGCATTTATCTTGGGATTGAAAAATCGACGACCACCAGAGAGATTGCTGATTGAATAAATCCCATTACAAAAATCATCCCATTTCCATAAAATCTAGGGTTTCACACATTCCCATGCTTTCGAAATAATTTTAAGCACAAAGGTGCCAAAAATTTTGACAGGCATAAGAGTGATGAGAAAATTGAGAAAACCTAAGCATTGAACCACATAGGGTGGCTATAAGGAGAGCCTTCCACAATGCCATGTTGTATGAGAACTTTCTAAGCTTCTTGGATAGTAATGCTTCTAATAATCCACTTAGTACAAAGAGCTTGCCCTTGGCGTTCAATGTGAATAAGCCCGAGGCCTCCAAAATTGCGAGGAAGACAACATATATCACAAGCTACCCAATGAAAACCTTTTCTAGTAGAAGCATTAGCCCATAAGAAAACTTTGAGTATTTTCTCTAGCTTCTGAATGGAGGCTTTCGAAGGAACCCAACAAGAGGAGTAGTAAACATGGGTGGCAGCATGAACTTTAGAGAAGATTTGGAATTTTCCAGCCAGAAATAAAGGCCTAGTGATCCAATATTCTAATTTTTTTGCCACCCGTTGAATGACATAATGCCATATTTCAGCCATGGAGGCTTGAAAAGCAAAAGGAATACCTAGAAATTTTAAAATCTCACCATGTTGCAGAATTTTCCAATCAAAGGTGGTAAGCCAGTCAGGTGCGGGAAGGAAATATTACCAGTAACATTGAGTTTTTTACCATTGAACGAATGAACCAGAAGCCAGGTAGAAAGTATCCAAACATTACATAGCATTGTTAATGTTGGTCTCATCCTCGATAATCCTAAGGAAGGAATCATCCACAAAATGGCCATTGAGAAGCTGATAATTGGGCTCATCAGGTAGTGAGATTCCATGAACAAGACCCTACACTTTGGCATGAGCTAAGAGATAACCAAAGCTTTCAGCCACCAGCACATACATTGCAGGGGCAAGAGGAAACCCTTGTCTAAGAGACTAGAAAATCCCAAAGGGCTTCGAGATGAGGCCATTAATAGAAATTTGAGCAGAAGCATCTGCAAAAATCATATTGATGGATTGATTAAAAATGGGTCCAAAGACAAGGTCCTGAAGCATGACAAGAATGAATGGCCATTTAATCTGATCATAAGCCTTCTCAAATTTAATCTTGATAAAGATGGTAGCTTGATGAGATCTACGAGCCCATTCCATACCTTCCCACACTGCGATGATGTTATCCAGGATGAAACACCCCTGTATGAAGCATGTTTTCTCTATCTGAATAATAATAGGCAAAAGATTGCGTACTCGTAGAGCTAACACTTTGGTAATGATTTTTTAGGAGACATTCAGCATAATCAGCTGCTAACAAGTGATTTTCTCAAGATCTCCTTTCTTAGGGATAAATTTATTGTTTCCCTTAGTAATGCCTAGTCCTAGGGATTGGTTCTGAAATCCTTCAAGATAAACCTACAAAAGGTCTTTCCCAGAAAAATCCCAAAGAGCTTTATAAAATTCACAAGGGAATCCATTGCAGCCCGACACTTTATCACTAGCCATTTCTAAAGTGGCTTTATGGAAGTCTTCAATGGTGATTATTATTTCACAGATCACCTTTTGAGCCTTTGAAAGATTATGCAACACAACACCCAAATCGTGGTCAAGAGAGGCTCGACGAGCTGTGGAGGGTAGCTAAGCTTTAAAGATGAGCTTGTAATGGCGTAACAAGTCTTACAACATAAGTTATGGGTCAGTAATCCGAGATTCGTTGTCCATGATAGCTCATATTTGTTGAGAAGGATTTCTGGATCAAAGAGAAAGAAAGAATTCTTTCAAAACCTAATCTGTAATCTTGAGCGAATGCATCCAAGCCCGGATCTGAGTGCATTTCGAATTATAGTTATCTTTAATTTGGATTTGATACTAGCGCATTGTAACTTACAGTTACAGAGCATCAGAGAAGGTATCTCTTTGAAGCACCACCATCATGTGGATGAGAGTTGAGGTGTTAGGAGTGTATGAGTGACACTGAATTTTTACTAGCTTTTGGCTGTAGATTCTAAGAAAATCTGGTAGTCCGAGTCAGCGTATCTTCCCACCATTATATCCAACTGGCTTGCATTGGTGGATGAAACTACTGATAGTGAGTGGGTCATGGAGCTAAATTTTAAACCCGCTTGATATGATTGATAGTGGGGCCATGTTGCATCAAGGAAGTATTTAGAAAGGGTTGACCTTTATGATAAAATGGGCACGCATCATGCCAACAGATACGAATTTGTATAGGATATTGGTCCGAAAGGACAAAGTCAGGCATGAACTCCACTGGCATATAATAAATGGTATCAAAATCAAAGACGTTCTGAGTTGATAGCATGGCCCTGTCAAGACATTTAAGGACACAATCTTTTCCTCCACGAATACTGGTCCACGTGTACCAAGCTGTAGAGGTGGGAAAGCGAGATGTGTTAGGATCAAAAAATCTGAATTTATTTTACCTGAAGTACCACGCTTACCTTTCACCAGGTGTCCACCTCATAGGCAAGCGACCACATTTATCATCAGGGGATTCAACCATATTAAAGTATATACTTATTACCTAGTAGGCATCAGGAATGGAGCTGGCTATCCACCACCATAGATCGGTCCTTTCAGCTGCATCATTTGAGGTGTAAATATTTATGATCTCAAAAGGGCGGCCATTAATATTAAAGAGGACCCATATGACATGGCCGGGGGTGTTGATTCCATGGTCAATTAATAAGGGCCGCCATTTGGGAGAAAAAAGTGAAAGTAATCCTTCATGCCTTGCTTCATGATTGCTACATAAATAAAAGTTGTCAAGGCCAAATGGATTTGCATACCATCTGTAATTGAAAAATTGTTATTTTTACTTCTTATAAAAATAAAACACCCAGATTTGCACATCGTTATCGATTTTCATGTACCACATATTTATGACAGGAGTCTGTAATACCCCTAACATTCCAAGATAAACAATTCATGGGAAAAGTTTTTCAAGAGCCATATCCCCGTCCTCCAAGCCATCAAGGGCATCATATTGATTTTGCAAGAAAAGAGTAGCATTGTGCTACAAAAAATCCTACAAATCAACTTTTTTTCTAGTTGGCGTACTCAATGTTGTATTCCACTTCGGTGGAATCCACACTGAGTGTTGGGCTATGGTCCCAAGAGATGCAAGGACTTCCAGTTCGTTTGGAAGGCCCTTGTGAGTTTCTTGGTAGCAACAATGGAACTGAATGCGAGATGGGGATGTGAGAAACATAATTTGTCTGGTCCATGAGAACTAACACCGCAAGGGACCTGCTAGAATACTTTGACAATGGGGTAGCATTTGTTTCTTTAGCATCAGTTGTAGGTTCCTTATTCGGGATACTAAGAAATTGTTCCTAAACAACTGGTTCCCGATGGCCATGGGAACCAAAGGATTTGGAATGTTGGGATTTGTTCTTGTCTTTCCGGCCCCCAAAAAATTTACCAACCTTCCTCCTGTTGGGGTTTGAATGGCTTGGGAGTTGTTTTGGCAACAAGGTGGTTAGGGGGTACATAAAGCAGACAATCCTTGATCTTGTGATCATACGCTTAATAACAAAAGAAAGTGTTGGGTAGGTTGATATACATGACCCATTGGGAATAGCATTTATTATCCATTTGAATATCCAAAAATTATTTGAGATCCTATGAGAGATCAATCTCAATGCATACTCGCTTCTGAGGAAAAACATAGTAAAACTTATCGGTTTTTAGGAAAACTACCTGTCCAAGGGAAGTGATAATTTGTGGAAAAAAAGGCATGCATAGCAGAGGAAGACCATGAAATTCAATACAAATAGGAAATTTAAGGGTGGTATACTCAAATGCCCCAAATTCCTTGTGCCAGGGTGCTAACACAATCAGCAAGTTACAGAAAAACCAAGTGGATTGCTTAGCTAGAATATTGGGCGTATTAGTAGGGTTTGAGAAACAAAAAAGAAAGAAACCCTTTGTCATGTTTTGAATGCTATCCAGTCGGACTCCATGAGGATTCTAGACTATGCTAACCAAGGATTTGAGCATGCTTTTAGAGGGGATTTGACCCATAAAATACCCAATGAGGAAAAACTATTCTAAACATTGACAAGTAACATTAAATTTAGGAATGGACAGAACTACATTAGGAGGAGAAAGATTACCTCATGAAAAATCTTCAGGATGAACTTACTAGGTCACTTCGTCGGTGGTGCCATTGCTCACTCCACTATCTCCTGCCACAATTAAAATAATCAGGTTTTAAGATGGTGAGGAAATTATATATGGGACACCCAGAGGGAAAGAAACCCGAGGAGATACTATAGCAATAAATTACCAAAGAGCCCGAAAAGGCCATGGTATGGTCGTTAGAAAAAGGGAAACCCTAGAAAAGCCAACTCCAGTTTTTCTCCAGAGTTGCAGAGTGTTTTACCACTCTTCCATAAAGATTGGTTAACATATCTTAGTGGTATTCTTTCATTGTTCATACTTGTAACTTCCACTTTTTTAAGATATAGGTCTTGATTGGATTCAAACTTAATTTTAGTAGACTTTGTGTGGGGATCGTATCAAAATCTTGTTATTAATTACGCCTTGTTCATTTATTTGAACTTGACATAAGTGGTGACATGTTTTTTATCATCTTAAATGTCTAATGTCATTTGTAAACACTTAGGAAGTAATTCGATGATTGGTTGGCTTAAAAATAACCTTGCGTGATTGTGTCTTGCGAATATTCATCATTTTGACTTATCCATTTAGGACAATCACTTTGATCCATTGATTCTTTTATCATTAATTTTGCTTTTTGTTTTGAACTCGTGTGATTGTTCCTTGTGTTTATCTGCCTTATAAACTCATTTATAGGACAATTTTTTGGGTCTTTGATCCTCTTTATCTTCTTGTTTTTGCTTTAGTTCATGATCATTTTTGAACATATATTTCAAACCTTGGTAAAAAAAAACTCCTATCAAGTAACTTTTTATTTAATCGAACATTGGAAATATTTCCTTTGTATCATTTATGTTGTTAAAATTATGATTAATCCTTTGACATTTACGCCTTCAAACCTTGTTGGATTATCAATCTTGATTCATCACGATGTATGTTTTCCTTAGCTTACCTTTTGGAAAATCACACAAGCTTCCCCATCTTTACGAAATGTCTATTTAGTTGTCGTTATGCTACCCAAATCAACATGAAACCTTCTTCACTTTGAAGAATTTTGATCATACAGTCTAGGTCTAGACCTTTGTACCCAACACACGCCAAAAATGAATAATCATTGCAAGGCCCCTTATACATACGACGATAAATTATCAAATTTTTAGCGTTCACATCAAAATATGCCCATCATGATCAAACCTTGTTTGGTTCTTCATGTTAGATAACCCATCTGGGTAACTCGTTCCCCACCTTCATCTTGTAGTCGGTGGTATGGTTTGGACACTTCTGATCCAAATTATTATTCAGGTTCCCCACACTCTTATTATGATTGTAATCTAAAAATTTCCTCTTCTTCTGAGGATTCCAATCCAAATATTTCCTTTGATTCTAATGATGATTTAGATCCAAACTACTATTCAGATTCATCTAATTTGACTCCTAAGTTGTTTCCCTCCCCTTCTTCGCAGGACCTCTATTTTCAATCACCTAAACGATGCTATCCTCATACAAAGATTCATGTCTCTACAAATTCTCTTCATCATTAATCTAAGGTGACTCCTACGTCATGGTCCTCCCTTTCTTTGCAGGACCCCTTTTATCTGTCACCTCAATGACGTCTTCTTCCTTTGAAGATAGACACAACTCCAAATGCCTCCAATCAAACATCTAATATAATTCTTGAATCACATTCCTCTCTTTCTTCACAGGACCCCTTTTATTATTCATCTAATGTGATTCTTGAATCGTGGTCCTCCCCTTCTTCATCGATCACCCCCACAAATTCTTCCTTCTTTAAAGATTCATACGGCTTAAAGTCTTTCTAGTTAAACATCTGAATTGAATCCTACATTGCAATCTATAGACTTGGGACTTAATCCCACTAGTTTACAAATGATATATCATCGTATAGGTATGTCCACACCACCTTCTTCTCCCGATACATCTAGCTCTACATCTACTTCATCCCCCATGTCACCTTCTATCAATCATTATCAAACATCTTCTCAATATTTCACACCAGTTGTCCCTTTTTTGTCCAATCAAATCCATGTGGTTGATAAAAAACCCATACCGATTGATTTCTTCTAGAATGAAGGAGTGATCATGGCATTTATATGGGCACACAAATATATCCCTCTAAAAATTACGAGCAAGGATTATCTTTAGACTTCAATGCATCCATGTATTATGAGGAAAAGGTTGATTCCTTTTATCAAGAAACAAATGAAAAGCCTCAGATCATGCAACTTTATCCTCCTCTTATTATTCCATCTTCACATTCTTCATTACGCGATGAAACTCCTAGGTCTTGCATCGATTCATGGCCTATCTTCCCATCATCCAATCACTCTTTATCTATCACAATTCCTCAATCACAATCTCTTATGGGGTCAACACCAAGTAGCCCTTCATCTTCGTCTAGGTGTGGGTCACCTTCTAGTAGCCCTCCCTCTAATATTTGTGGGATATTTTCAAGTAGTCCACTATCTTATATTCTTTGGGAACGTCCAACTATACCCTTATGTTTTATGTATTGGTCACCCCTAGGTAGTCCATCATCTTCTATTCTTGAGCCACATCCTAGTATCCCATCATCTTTCAACTATAGGTCATGCCCTGGCAGCCCTTCTCCTTCTATTTTGGGTCCACATCCTAGTAGCCCTTCATCTTATGTATGTGGATCACCTCCCAGTAGCCCATCTTCTTCAATTCTTGGATCATATCCTTTTCATCCATCACATTATCATTCTACCAAATATTGCAGTAAGCCCATCATCATTTCTCACATCAATTCTAAACATCCATGTTCTTCTCCCACTTCTCAGGATTAGAAAATTTAAGAAGTAGCTTATAAGAAACCTAGACAAGTTTTTTTACCAAACTAAGAGAAAAACGCCGAAGATCTCTAAAGATCCCAACAACTCAAATGATTATAAAATTCAAAAACAGATGCAATTCCAGAATGCACACCAACATACCCATCAAGTATGGCACAAAGTGAAGAAACCTATGGACATGGAACTCAATATCATGCATAATAAACCCATGTTTCAAAACAAATCACAATCATTTGTTGAGTGTGAGCTCAACATGATCATTGAGATCAGGGATAACATTACACTTGATAAGAAAACACACTTAGTCTCTCTTGTCAAATAAATCGTGAACATCGTTGCTAGATCCTATCACACAAAGTGACATGTTTCATTATGATAACCATTAAAAAATCACAAAAATCATAAAATAATTCAAAAATACAAAAAAAAAGAGAAAAATTAAAACATTATAAAAAAATCAAAAGTTTAAAGATCAAACATTGTAATCAGGTATTGCGTACACATGGATGTTCTTTCTTCCCTTTCTTTCAGATTCCTCTGCAAGTCATTCACCATTTCAATGTTTTCCATGTTCTTGCGGTTATCTTATTCACACACATTTTGTGAAATTTATATCTATGGTATCTGTTTAACCCTAGTCTTTTATCACCTTGGTAAATTAAAGAATGACTGACCTCCTAGAGATTCTATCACAATTCACATTTAATAAATTTTTTGTGAAGAAATTTTGGATATATTTGTTTACACTAATCAATTTCGCCATCACAATCACTTTCATATCCTTCCATCAAGTCATCAGTGGTTCTTAACCTCTTGTCAAACAAGATTGCTGAAATAAGTTTTCAAAAAATAAAAGAATCAAAATCAATCAATCAAAAAGTAAAATCTAAAAGAAAAAGCAAATTGATATATAACTCTCTCTTGGGGTATTTCCAATAATCTCTACTGGGGCTATGGATTCTTGACTAGTAGTAGAGAAATTTTGTGATTAGAATCAAATGGATCTCCGTCGAGGCTATGGACACTTGGTTGGAAGTGGAGCAATGTACGGATCTCCTTCCACAATCCATTCAAAAATAACCTTTCAAACTAAATCATTCCTACACATTGACTAGTTTCTTCACTTATTGTCTATCAACTCTTTCCTTCAAGAGGTAATTCATTTCCACATGCACACAAAAGATCATGATGAGTAAACATGATTAGTATGTTACCAAGTGTTACTTTTTGGACCTTGTTCAAACTCTTGCTTTAGTGCATGTCTTGTCTCATGATTTGTTCCTTGGTCTAATCACTTTTTCATCGACCACCTTTTAAATATTTTCATAGCATCGTCTATTATTCAAAAATTGTTTCAAACATCCACGTGTATCATATGTCCTCTTTGCCATGTTTGCAGACACTTTTGTCTCCTTTTAATAAGACAATTTTCTATTTCCTTTCTCTCATGTGTTTATTGGCTAGCTTACGCTGGGGGCATCCTTACTCCCTCATGATTGAACCTATTTTATATTGGTCTTGATCCCCCTTCAGCACGTGAATATTTTTCCTTTGAATACTCCCACCTAACCGTTGGGGCATTTTCACATCTTCACTTTCTTGTGCATACGCATGGTATTCTGCCCTTATAAATCCCATCTATCACTGAGGGAATTCATGCTTCTTTGTCTTCCTGTACATAGTTTCAGAAAAAATTTAAAATTAAAAACATTCAAATACATTTCTAAATAATAAAAAATAATAAAAATCATCCTACAAAACACCACTCTTTGGTTCTCTCCTATTATTTTGCATGACTCACAGATCATCTCGATTTATCTCCATCAACAGAGATGGTTTTCTTACTATGTCTGTACTTAGGGGCATAATGAGTTGCTTGGTACTATTTCATAATGCACGATTAGTTTTCATAGGACCTAAGTGTCCTCCATTATTCCCCTTTAATGTATCCTTACTTGCGGCACCATATTTTAACCCTTGTAGTTAATTCACACAGGTCAGAATCAAAGCTTGATAACAAAAACATTGCATTATGTTTCTCTGTTAGGTTAGCTTGTTTAATTTCTTATATTGCATTGCAATATGTATGTTGCAAGGAGTTATACATCTTTTAATTTCTTGTATTGCATTTTATTTTTTATGTTACATGAAGTTGGTATTTTCATCAATGGACAATTGTGTGTATTATGAATTTTCATGTTGTTCTACATGTTTTTCGTATACATATATTTTTAATAAGGACCGATGATGTAGATCCTTGGCAATATGATGACACAAAAGTTGTTTTTAATATAATGGATGAAAGATTTTTCCTTTCTCACCATATTCATTTCTCCTCTATATCATTCTCCTGTCAACTTTATTCTTCTAATTCACTCGGGGCAGCCTACCCTACCCATTATTCTATCTATTTCTCTCACCTTTTTTGATCGTCCATTGCCTTCTTTCATCACCTCATCGACACTCAAGGAGGCATCTCTCACTTCTACTATATTTTCTTCTACCCCTTCAAAATTTTACCTATCTACTATCTTTGAATTGGCATTACTTACGCCACCCCCAAAGAGGGGAAAATGTAGACACTTATAATTTAGCTCAAGAAATTTTAATACTTAAATTGTGCTAATTATACCCTTTCCTGCAAATTGACGACATATCATCAATATCATGTTTTTTTCTCTTCTATCACCGTTAATTAGTTCCATTACGCTAATTAATTAATTTTTCTATCTAACAACATATTAATTAATTATTTCTACCAATTAACAACCTTCCATTAATCAACTCGCCTTTCTATCTAGATTAATTAATTATTTCTAATTAATTAAGCTTCCCCTTCTACTAGATCAACAAATCATCATTTATTTGATTAAATTCCTCCCACAGTCTAAATAATGCTAATTATTCCTCTAAAAATCTTTTATAATCTTGCACATCTATTAATTAATCTCTTGGATTAGTTAATAAACCCTCTCAACTCTCTTGAGTCACTAGAGGAAAAACTAAACTCTCCTAAAGTAAACTCAACCACTTCTAAACCATGTTTATCCATAACTAACCTAGCTTTGCTATTATACCACATAAAATAGGATGCAAATCTTATTCAAACCATTAGGTTATAAAAGGAAACCTCATCTAACCTTTCTACACAAACCTTACATGCATATAGCTAATCTATTGGCATTTCATCTTAGAGCATATTTCATGTGAGCTAATAGCCTCATTCTTGCATTTCATCCATCCAAGATTTTGGGTCATATAGAGAGAATAAAAAATGGTCTTATAGCCATACTTTGTTGAGCCTCCATTCCCAAGCCCTTTAGGATCAAACAATCAACTTTGATTTCCATGGACCTATCTAGGTTCATTCATTTGTTTTGGTGATCTAAGGAGTAGAGATTCAAGTGCTTAGCATATTATTTTGATTTCTATTTCAACTGCTAATGCATAATGTTGGTATTTAGTCTTGTTTAGCTCTTACCATGATTATATTTATGTAGTTAGTTTATGTTTTTAAACTATTAATGTGTTAGTTTCAATTCCCTTTGCATAGCTAACTAATACATTGATACAAGAGTCGACTTGGATGATTGGCTAGAGGGACTTTGAGTCACACGAGTCTTAAAAGGAGGAAGAAGTTTCATTGAGATGACTACTAAAGGTGGTCCTGTGGATAAAGGGAGGACCATGACTCAAAATTCAAATTAGATATTTTATTGAAGGAAATCAGAGTCACATGGATCTTCAAAGGAAGAAGACATCGTTGAGATGACTGATAAATGGGGTCTTGCAAAGAAAGGGAGGATCATGATTTGGGAGTGAAATTAGAGTAATAGTTTAGATTATAATATTTAGAAGATCAAGGGGAATAAGAAGCATAATTTTGATTGGAAACCTCTAAATCATACCACCGACTATGAAATGAAGGTGGAGAACGGAGTAACTGAACATGTTCTCTAGCCCAAAGAATCAAATGAGGCTTATCTATGATGGGCATACTTTTATGGGAATTCTGAAACTTAGGTTCCCTGTTGTCATACGTATAAGGAAACCTACAATAATCAGTCATTGTTGGTGTTGTTGGGTACAAATGTTGAGACCTAAATAATATGATTGAACTCCTTCATAGCAGAGGAAGTTCCACATTGATTTGGATAGCATAACAACAACCAACTAGACATTCTACAAATATGGGGATACTTATGTGATTTTATAAAGAGGGTCTAAGGAGAACATATATCATAATGAAACAATTTTTACAATCCAACAAGGTTTGGACAAAAAGTTACAATTGTAAATGTCAAAATATTTGATCAAAATTTAGCAACACATAGGATACAAAGGAAAATTTTCCCATGTAAAATTTGATTTAAGAGTTACTTGATAACAAATGTTTTTGTATAGGTTTGAAAAATGTGGACATGTACTATAATGAATATAGGCAAAAACAAAGGGATTGGACCCTAATTTCTAATGCCCCATCCTTGTGATAGGAGGCATAATAGGAAAGGTTTTTTAAGGTTTATTTAAAATTAACCCTAGGATAAAAACAAACAACGTAATGATGTCAAATCATCAAAAATAATGTCAATCAAAAAATGGGAATAAGTCCAAAGGCAATATGCACTAAGGAAACTAATGAATAAATAATGACACGCATTTAAAAGGTGTGTGTAACAACAAATATCTAAGACTCAACAATATTATACAAGACTCTGATCCAATCACAAGAAAAGTTACTCCCTTCATTTTTCAAGTATAAATTTAGTGTAAATAGTGACAACATATCACCGTTTAAATCAAGTTTAAAATAAATAAGACCTAAATACTAAGAAGGTGTTGACGCGATCTCCTAAAAAGGTATACTAAAATAAGTTTATATACAAACCAAGTCTAAGTTCTTGGAAATGGATCTTACAAATGCGAGCAACACAACAACACTATTTAGACACGTTAATCAAGCTTTGTGGACAAATCAAGATTTTAGTATCAAAATGATGTCACCATGATGCGAGCAACATAACAATGACACTTTCCAAAACTTAACACAATGTTTGGATCCAAACTAAGTCTATTTATATCAAGAATTTGTTATTTATGCGAGCAGCGTAACAATACAACTTAGAGACTTAGATCAAGTTTCACAAAGGAAACAAGACGTGAGTATGAAAAATGTATTGATATGATACGAACAATGTAACAACTCAAAGTAATTCAATGATGAGACAACATAACGAAAGTGAAGTTTCAATATAGGTATCGAGATCAATGGCTATCAAGATAATAAGACATACCAACACACTATCAACATTTACCATCCAGTCTCAAGCAAGGGCGAATGCAAATGGGTACAAAAGTGGTGGACACAAACAATCAATAGCACTACATATGTATATTTTCTATTGTCCCGAATGGGAAACAAGAAAACAAAGGAGTAGACCAAGTGATGAGGAAAAATACTAAGCATAACTTTGGTAGAGTTTCTTCTTGTCTTACGACAAGTGAAAAACTAGGACAAAGTAACACGTCATAAGTCTCGTGATGAATAAAACTAGGCTCTAACTTCAATGGAATCTCCCCTTGTTTGAATAACAAGGTTCTGACTCCAAAAAATTTGTTGCTTTGTGAGATCTTTGTAGAATGTGATAGATAAAGTCTAGTTGGCTCTAAGCCACAAGCTTCCTATTATTTCAATCTCTAGGTTCCCTAAACTATCTCTGCGAGTGTGGTTTTCCAAGAAATTTGCACTAAATAAATCTTGGAGTATCCTGGATTTACTATACCCACTGTGATATGATGAGAAATAAATTCCATTCAGTTGTATCTCATTGAGGTCGCATGAAGATACTTTTGATGCTAATCTCACAAAGGTGTACTAGTCAGTTGGGTAGCAGAGCATTTCCCATTTTGTTCACCAGTTCTCTCAAGGTGTGAAATACTTTGGGGTTCTTGGGGGAATACCTACGGATTTTAAGGCTTATTCCAAGGCACTTACCCCAATTCAAAGCAGACGAGCCATAGCTCTTCACCAAAACCTACAAATACAATGTGTCCAATAATGTGGTGTGTTTTTTAATCTTTCAAATTAAGAAATTTGGTTTAGAACACCATTGACAACCTACAACACATGTGTATTTAGAGTTTTTTTTATATCCCAAGTATTTGGGAAGTGTTTAGGTCCTGTGCACAAATGATTTTAGTACTTTAAACTAGAAAGTGAATCAAAGTTGGTTTTGATTCTCAAGATCACCCTAATGTGTAAGAGAAGAGCATACACAATGATTTGATTCAACTAGATAAATGTACAAGAAAACTTTAAACCAAATGAAATTTAAACAAAAATTTATCATTTGTTCATTCCTTTAAGCCAAAAATGAAAGATAAAGTTTCCAGTTTAACCAAAAAGTTAGAAAATGAAAACTAAAATCTGATTTTGATTCTCAAGATCACCCTAAGGTGCAAGAGAAGAACATACACAAACTTTTAGCCTAACTTCCATAAACCATGGAAAAAAAATCATTCATCAAAACTTAATCAAATTTTTTAGAAATATGATTTAAAATGTTAAAAACATGCAGAAAATAGTTAAGAAAACCTGCAAACCATAGAAACACAGAAAATCAAAATTTCAAACCTTGATGTTAGTGCCAAAAATCAACACAGAGAAAAATAGTACAATCATTTGAGCAGTAACATGGGTTTATGAGTGGTAGCATGGATATTAGAGTGGTAGCACAAATCCTAGAGCGGTAGCGTGAAGGCTAATGCAGTAGTGTGAGTCTGTGTCAAAAAACATAGAAAGTGTCACGATAGTACGACCCAAGAGTCAATGGCATGAAACCACTAAGCAGTAGCATGAGCCATGTATCTGGTAGCATCGGTCATACACAGAGGACAAAAACACAGTGTTTCAGTAGTGCAGACAATATAGTGATAGCTCAGACGTGAATGTGGTATTGTGGACACGTCTGGCAATAGCGTGAATATCAAAGTGGTAGTGCAGTCCTGTGAAGAAGTAGCACGGATTTCCTATAGGTTATCAAAATACGATAATTTTTTGACAAAAATTCTCAAAAATATCAAAACTTTGTCAATTTGAACAAAGTTTGACAACACCTCACCTCCTTTGATCCTGCAAAGAGCACAAAAACAAAGTAATCGTAACTAGACTAGTTAATAAACCTTATATGTGTGTGTGTGTGTGTGTGTGTGTGTGTAAAAGAGGTTTAGTAAATCAAAAAATATTGAAAATGAATGCAAAGGACTAAGAATTAATTCCCACCGGCCATGCCAAATTTCATCATGCTAAAATTTTTCAATAACTAACTAAAAATACTAGCACTTAGCAGTCTAGACCTAAGCTTAAATTTATCAATGAACTATCAAGACCATAGCTTATAAGAATGCATAATGAAAACTACATGAAATTAATTATCTAATCTATAAGCATTGTTACTAAGTTAAATGCTTGCTAATTAAAATGAACCTAATTAGATATATGAGCAATTAAATTATGTTGTTCTCTAAAGAGAGGGATAAGATCTCACCAAAGAATAGCTATAAGACCAAGCTTGGATCTTCTTCAACTACTCAACAATGGTAGGATTGATGCAAAACAATTATGCAAAATTAATGGAGAAATATCTTAAATCATATATTTTATGTGAGATACTATTCAAAGTATGGTGTAAGGTGTGAAGGTAGGAGCTTGGTCCTTTTTCTAGCTTTCTATTTAGGGAAAGCTTGAATCTCAATGCATGTGGGATAATTGATCAAGTAACTCTAGGCTGATTAACCATGATTAGATGATTTAACTAGTGATTTTAGAAACTCATGAGAGTTAGAAGTGCTCTAATTAATTAATTAGGATTAATTAATAGGCTAGAATAAGCTTTTTAGGCTATTTGGAGGTGATTTAAGAGGATTTGATAAGATTGGAAGCATTTGAAAGTGGGATTTAGCCAATAAGAGGGTTTATTGATAAAATGCATGTTAAAAAGGCTTAATTAACTAATAATAGCTAATTGATTGATTCAAAGAGGATTATAACTAACAAAGTGTCATTAATTGGCACCCGAAATGTGATAGAAGTTAGTTAATTAACGAAGTGTCATTAATTGACCAAAATGGAGGGAAACATTAGTTAATTAGCATAAATTAATCTGATAGAAATAATAAAATAGAGGTCAATGAGTACCACTTTAGCATTAAAACTACAGAAGTATATTTTAGGTGTCTACAGAAGCATATTTTAGCTAATTAGGTTTTTCAAGATAAAGGTAAGTATCTTTATACAGAAGAGTCCTTTTAAAACCAAGAAAGGGGGTAAATGATGTAACTCAAAGAAGATTTTTGTTCAAAAACTACCTATAACTTTAGCAAAGATTAAATGTTGTAATGCAGTCATTGATAATGGAAGCAATGAGAATATTGTATCTTTTGAGATGGTAGAGAAGCTATAAATGAACACTAGAATGGACCCTAACCCATATAAAGTATTATGGATGCATAAAGGACATCATATCTTGGTTAGGGAATAGTGTCAAGTTGAATTTCAGATTGGAAGGTATAAGGACAAAGTATTATGTGATTTGGTTCCTATGGATTTTTGTCGTGTGTTGTTGGGTAGACCATGGCAATATGATAGGCAAGAAGTGCATGATGGGAAGAAGAATACTTACACTCTTATAGATAATTTATTCAACCATACACTTTTATCTATTAAAGGAGAATAAAAACAACAAGCAGGACTAGTGATGATGATGACAACTAAGAAATTTTTCATGGAGACTAAAGAAACATGCAAAAAACACTACTCAAGGTTGTTAAACATCATAAGATTGTGTGAGTAATGGTTTTGGTGATGATAGATGTTAGAAAAGTGGATAAATTGAGATGGTATTAAGACAGGAGGAAGTTGAGTAAGATGAAGATGGTGAAGAGAGACAATAAAGAACTGATAGAATGAGAGAGGAAACACATGATATTGTGTTTATAGACCAAAAAGAAGGTCTAGTGAATGAGACATTGGTTTCTGAAATTGAGAGAGGTGAAGCTAGAGTGAAAAGGTTGTGTGAAGAGGCTATAATTAGAGAAGAGGAAAAACAAGACATGAAGAAGAAAGATGAGGCATACAAGCCTCTTATTTTTGAAACCAATGTTTCTTCAAGATTTGGTTTTACAGGTACAAGTGAAATGAATGAAGGTGTATAAAATTGGAAAAGAAGAAATAAGAAGATAGAGTGGGAAGGGAAAAATTTGCAAGAGGAAATGAGTATTGAAAGTGAAAGACAATTAGGATTTGCAGATAGTAAGAGAGATGGAGACCAAGATAAGATCTTAGGAGCACCAAATTTTAGTAAAGAATAACAAGAGATAGAGAATAATGGAGAAAATAAGCAATTAGACCTTGCAAGAGTAGAAAACACTCAAGAAAGTGGAAGAATATAATATCAAGAAGTAAACAAATAACAAGGACAAGATGAAATCAAGCAAGAGTTGGGTGAAGAGATCAAACAAGGTGATGTAGATCAGTTTAGTCAATCTGATTTCTTTCTAAATGATGAGTATATGGGACTAATAACCGAGGAAGAGAAGGAAAAATTAACACAAGGTGATTCTTTCAAGAAAAGGTTGACGTTTTCATAATACAAAGATGAGATGAATCAAACAAGACAACAAGAAATTGAAAAACATTAGTTTGATAGTCATGATGGATGAAGAAGCATCGCATATGAACTCGAATCAGATGTACAAACTCAAGTCTAATGTAAAAAACATCATATAAATACTTAGAAGAATAATCTTGATCAAGAACTTGAGGATTTCCAAGAATTACTAGTTGAGAAAAGACAAAGAACAATTGAGATAGGTAAATCATGGATGGTATGCAGTCAAGAGATACTTTTAGAGGATCATTTTAACCTAGAAATAGAGAAATAAAGAATGAGAATAAGACGAAATAACACAAAGTATGGGGAAACTTCTCTTTTCCCTCAGGAGTATGATGATGGAACATCACTCCTAGTCTATAAATAAGGTTGAAATAATAAATTTTTGATTTCTCAGTGTGTGGATAGGTCTAGGAGTTTATTTCGGGTATTCTAGGATTGTTAGTCTTGTGTAAGACCTTCATCAATTTGAATTGAATAGTTTCCCTCCAAAACTACTAATTTGAATATTGAGGGAAATTTTGGCTTTTAATTGATGTTTAAATGTAATATTAGAGCATTTAAAAGGCATGTTTAGCTTGTAAAAAAAAAATTGAGGCCTATAAGTCTTAGTAAGGTGATGGTTGTGGCCTAGGTCTTAGGTCCTAAGGTATTAGACTAGGCTAGGTATTTTAATGATTCAATAAAAGAAAAAACTTGTAATGTAAAGAGTCTTAAGTGGCTAAGATTTAGTTATAAGGATTATGGAAACATACTAAAGCCTCAAGTGTAACTAATTTTATCACCATTCAAATGATCAAGGAAAAGAAGAAGTGGATATCCAAGGTTTGAAGAAAAGGAAAGAATAATAAACATTGTATTTGTTTGGAAAAACTGTGCATGGTGGTTGCAAGTATTAATTGTGAGATATATGAATATTACATGTATGATTTGTGAATAATTAGTGCCTGAATGTTTAGTTAATTTAATGAAATTCCTTGTTTCTTAAATGATTTGTATTTTAGACTGAAGATCTTGGTTTTGACCAAGTCTGAGATGTGGATTATGTCTTTCAAGACCCTGTCATATTCAATGTATGTGAGAGAAAAGGTATATGTTTGGAAGTGTACTCAAGAATAAGGTATTATTAGTGTGTGAAGGAATATTTTCTTTTATTGATTATTCTTAAGAATATTTTGAAGGTATTTTTAACATTTGGTTACATAATACCCTATTTGAAACTCTGTAACAGAGTATGACTTAAAGCACAGTCAGGTTAATCATGCATCTTGGAATGATTTTTGAGGAATTGTAAAATATTTGTGGATTGTGGGCATTGGATATGATATTTTTAATCTTTGGAATAAGTCTAGGGTCCTCAAAATGAATATTTATACTGAGAATGTATAAGATTTCATTGAGAAGTTTAAATCCCTAGCTTAAAGGAGAAGAGTAGATAGACATTGAGCTATTGTCATAGTTTAGAGGCTTGAGGTAATTCACTGTCAAGTATACGAGATTGAACATGAAGGCTTAGATTTATAAACGTGGTTTGAATCTTTAATAGTGTGAGGAAATAATTTAGTGAGCAAAAATGGTCTTCTCGGGCCTGAGAGAAACCCTCCTGGGGTTTGAAACAAAAGAAGAGGTTTGGTGAAAAAAACATGGTTTCAAAGAATATAACTTGTATAAAACCTTCTCAACCCTTCTCCAAAGCATATTCATGAAGGTTAAAATTTTTGTCCATCTCGAAGAAGTTGTTGTGTATGAGAGTATTCTAGTTAACATGTAGTGTACAGTTATTATTAAGAGGTTTGAGAAGGAATTGGAAGGAAGAAGGTATTAGAGAGGGAGACATGATTTGAAATTTTATACATAGTATTTAATTGAGGAGGGGATTCATAATAAATAATAAATTTTGTAAGTTATAGTCACCAACAAGAAATATTAGTGAAAATATTCCCACTAAACTAAGTTCATACATTAGGGACGTAATTGAAAGTGTAAAACGTGGTTTTGAGGATTGTTTTTACAAAGAAGGACATATTGAAACTTTGAACCCAAGAAGTAAAGCCAAATGGGTATCTTAAATGGGTTTTAGTTTGACATTTAAATAAGTAGAAAAAATTTAAGAGAGGAAAAAACCCTAGATAGGGCTAGTACAAGCTTAAGTAGCTGAAAAGGGCATGAGAGTGAAAAGGTGACCTAATTGAAGAGTGGAAGAATAAAATTTTGCATACACTAGAAGGACCAAAAATGGTACCTATAAGTGAAATTATTTTATTCTGGGTTTCTCTATATTTCTCTATTTATGAACTCACTAGAAGCCATTGACTTGAGAAGCCTACAAGGGAAATTTTGCAAGTAAGTAAAGAATTTGGCTCTTTTTTTTTGGATTTGTATGTTATGGCTAGTTTTTTTGACAAAATATAAGGGTTTTTAACACATTCTAATATTTCATGAGTGAAGTTTAGGGTTTAGGACCAAGTATTGCATGATTTGAGTGTTCTTGACATGAGAAAAAGCGCTATTTTTTAAGGCATAAAGGGCTATTTTGAATTTGTGAGTATTCTAACTTTTGGAGTTGATTGTTAGTGACATAGGTTCTATATCAGTCTGCAACCTCACTCTTGATATGCAGAGGGTTTTCATTCATGTTGAAAATGGTTGCCAGAGAAAGCTTGAGATGATGGATTAAATCTTGTAGAAGCTCCATACAGTCTTCCACCACCCGTCCTTCTTGAGAGGACACTCATTCTTGGCAAGATACACCAAAATTCAAAGTCATGGTATAAGATCGTTGGAGTGCATCCATGGTCACATTAAGGGAAATATAAGAAAATGTGTTGGGATTTACAAAAAGATATACTAGCATAGTAGAACCACAACACACAAGGTATAATGTTGTGTTGTAGGCCGAATGAATGAGCATAGAGTGGAGAGGAGCAGGAGCATGACCAAAAATCATGCAGGAAATTACATTCCCCACCAACATAGAACCAACAATAGATAGAGTTAATACCACTAGAAGTGCACCAATGCCCCATTTATTGGCTCTTGGTGGTCTATTAAGAAATTGCTCAAGCTCGTTGTGGAAAACAAGGGTTGGTTTAAGATGTGCATAAAAAGAATGTAGAAGTAAATTTAATAGGTATATTTATAACACCACTCTTAAATTTATCAATTTTCCTTTTATATTAAAATAATTTAACGATTTTTTAATAACAATAATATATCTTGTAATCGTGGCACTCTTCTTTTTGTTATTTTGTCAAATGGTCTGTTTACAGGTAGAAATCTCGGGGGGCTCTGAAAACATGTTTTAAATTCCACCATCCATATGATAGATCATATCGATGACCTTGAAAACAATTTGATCCATTTAATGGATCATTTCTACCCATTCGGGTCTATCATGTACGAGACTAGTTTGTTAAAGAACATCGTGAGATCAGATGTGTTGGTCATCAACAACAAAGTAGATGTTTCGAATTTACTTTTTATTTGGTTAAATTTTGTTCAGTAAAAGAACCAAAACTGATTAGACCTAAAAGAAACAAATTAAAACAAATAAATAAATAACACTCATAGGAACAGTCGTGCGATCATAAGATTTATTATAGTTTAGCCCCTGGTTCTCCCCCTATGGAAGTTGTACACAAAGCTCTAATTTTCATCTAATTCCTTGTAGAAAGGCGACTAAGAATTTGCAATATTGATTCAAATCTCTTCAATCCTTGGGTGTATGTGGATCCAAACCAAACCAAATAAAAGGGGTATAGTCCTTCCTTACTGCACCATATTATTTGAAAAAATTTTATTTCTCTCCTTCTTACGCTGAAATTTTAACACTTTTCAATTTATTAATGCTGCACACAGGATTTGGGGAATATTTATTTATTAGTTTGTCTAACTAACCATATAATGTGGTGCTTTTTTAACCCAAACAAGTTGAATTAGCTAAAAAGAATGAGGAAATTCTTAAACTACAACTACCCATATAATACAATAACTAAAAATGTTTAAAAAACTATTGACATATGTTATTTTGATTGTCCACTCTTTGTGTTCTTAGATATCTCCAAAAAAATCAACATTTACTAACATATTTGAGCTCTAATTTTAATTTGAATATTATTAATATATTGTATATTTTTAGTAACCAAATATTTCATGTCTATAATTTGTAAGACATGAACTTCTTAAACGTAGACAAAACACATCATATCTTAAATTAAGAAAACAAACCACCTTTTTCCACCTATACATTACAGAGTGTAAAGTTTTATGGTTTAATAAGTTCAAATCCTTCTTTTGAATGGAAAATAAAATCCATCTTTATGTCATTTGGCCAATTGTTAGAAGAACCTTATTATCTATGATTTTTTGTACGTCCTCTATTCTCATGTGCTTGCTCGATCTTGAAACTAAAAAGGGGAGTAGAGCACCATGACTTAGATTGTTCCCACCTAAATAATATCTGCTATATGCTCCACTTTTTTTTTGTGACCTCAGTCACATTATACACATGAATTCAATTATATATGTTTAAAATGACATTTTTTGGAAAACCAAATAAATGTTCGTTCTTGGTTTCAAGCTCGAGTACTTAAAGGGGAATAGGTGATGCATGAGTAAATTTCTACAAAATAATTCATGGAATAACTGTGGGATATGAAAGTATATAATTCCCACTTTTTAATATAAAAATACCTCTTTTTAATGGTAATTGAAAAATATATTTCTCTTAAATTCCATTGATTTGAATAACGTGGATGAGATCGAGACAAAAAAATTGGAGTACATAACATTCCTTAAGCATACTTCTCAATTTTTTATTTCTAACCTTTGATTTGTACATTCCTTCTATACATACATTCCTTAAGAATACATTCTTACTTTTTTGTTTCTAACCTTCGATTCATGTCTTCGTCTTCCTTAAACATTCCTTTTACACATACTTACTACCTGATCCCCTAGGATTACTTTCAACTTCTAGGCTATCATCATAGTAGACCTCCCTCCTAAACATCTTGCTCACCTAAATCACATTGCATCATCTTTCACACTTCCAAGGTTTTACCTACGCATCTACTCATGGAAAAACTACATGCCTCATGAATTGAGACAAGCCCTATTCTTTTTCTTGATGGCTACAAAGTAACCCTATTCACAATTATGTATGAAACCCCTAATCTCATTTTTGTATGAAACCCTAATCACAATAATGTATAAAATAGAGAGAATAACATATATTATTTGGGTAGGAATAATATAAGTTGGTGAATAGGTGTGGGACATGCAATGTTTTACTTCACCTACATTATCCATATGTGTAAAAAATATGTGCCTCATGTCTAGAAACGAACCCTATTCTTTTCCCTTGTAGCTACATAGAAACCTTGATCCCAATTTCATATGAATCCTCTAATCATAATTATGTATAAAAACCCTTTTCACATTTGTGTATAAGATATATAACTTAACATATATTATTTGGGTAGGAATAATATAAACCAAGGAATAGGTGTGAGACATGAAAGGATTTAATTCCCACATTTTTGCTAAGTCATTGAATAAGTGTGAGACATGCAGGTATTTAATTCCCATGTTTTTGTTAAATATCTCTTTTGAATGACAACTAAATTACACCTTTCACTCATATGGCCAACTACTAGAGTGGCTCAATAGTCAATGATTGTTCAAGCATCACATATTCACATATAAATACTCGAGCTTAAAACTGA
The DNA here is from genome assembly GCA_019776745.2 of Taxus chinensis. Lineage (NCBI taxonomy): Eukaryota > Viridiplantae > Streptophyta > Pinopsida > Cupressales > Taxaceae > Taxus > Taxus chinensis. Next base: position 704,421,610 of record CM034153.1, on the reverse strand, counting down.
AAATAGACATTTATTGGGTTTTCCTCATTTTTTTTGCATTTTCATCCCCTTATACATAAATTGCATTCATGGGCATAATGTGTGTGAGATAGAGATGAATAAAAGGATCACATAATGCATTTTTTTTAAACCTTAAAATCATGTCCTGACCTGCCTTGAAAATTCCTTTTACGCATCCTTACTACCTAGTCTGAAAGGAGTAATGTCAGCTATGTTGTCGCCCACAAAATTCCCCTCTTTTTGAAGTCAAGTTTCAAAAATTTTGAGTCGGTACCTTGGAGTAATGGATCACGTCGAGCCTGGTATTGTTTGCAGTTTTTCATTCCATGGAGAAAAATTAGAAATTTGAGGCGTAAAGGTGGGGTTTTCCCTTTCTTGTTATTTTTCCATAGTCATGAATGACGGGTGTATCTTCCCTGTCAATTTTTCCCCAACATCCATGGGTAGTACATGGAAATCTCTGATTAGATGCGGTGTGGCCATGTTTCAAGTGGCAACGGGAAGCCTCCACGTTCCAACGATGCAACTCCAAGGGCAGGGCCCAAGGGGCAGTTCTTAAATAAGCGTAGGCTTTCCACGTGTCCCAGGTCCAAAATGAAAATAGAACAAGCCTAAATTGGCTAAGTATGGAAGGTTCAATGGATGGCACCACGTGCCTCATCAGGTGCAACTTCAAGGGTCAAAGCCAAGGGTGGTTCCCCAAACTTGCGCCAACCCTCCACGTGTCCCAGGTCCAAAAAAGAGACAGAGTCGATTGTTTAATTGACTAAGTATGAGAGGGTCACCGGAAGCCTCCACGTGCTTCAACGATGTAACTTCAAAGTGAAACCAAAGGGCCAGTCTCCAAATGAGTGCCAGCTCGCCATGTGGTCAGAGTCAAAGGAGAGACAGAGTTGGCCGTTGAAAATTCCAAGACCGCAGAAGGAGCCACGACGTCAGCTCGGTGCCCTTTCAGGAGGTGAATCCAAAGCGGAAACTCAAATGAGAGCCAACTCTCCACATGTCTAGGGTTCAACATAAGTCAAGTGGGAAGAAGGCCTGAATCGGCTAAGTATAAAAGAACCAACGGAGCTCTCCACGTGTCTCTATGGTGTAACTTCAAAGGAAGAATCAAGAGTGGGTTCCCAAGTGTGTGCGGGCTCGCCACGTGGTCAGAGTCAAAGAAAGGGTAGAGCCAGACATTGAATCAGACTAAGTATAGAAGGGTTTGTGGAAGCCTCCACATGTCAGCTTCACGTAACTTCAAAGGAAAAATATGGAGGTAGGTCCCAAATGTGTGCTGAGCCTCCACGTGTCCAGGGTCAGATATGACCCCCACCAAAAAAAGGGACTTAGTCAAAAAAATGCAAAAATATTGAACTGGCCCATAAGGGACAAGTGGCCATGTTTCAAGCGTCAGCAGGGAGGTGGGCCCTTTTTGTGTTTTGATGCCGTTGAAAAGTCAAAGCGGGAAAGAAGCGGGCCGTTGGAGTGATTTGGGAATTTTGGCTTTGTTTCCATAAGGTAAAAAGTCCAAATATTAAGCCGCATCAAAATTCAAAGTGTGAAGGTGGACCATCAGAGTGATTTGGGAATTTGGGCTTTCTTTCTATAAGGAGCTTAAAGTTATAAAGTGACCCGCAGCCCCCGCCCATGTAAAGGTAAAAAGTCAAATGTTGAGCCCGCATTAAAATTCAAAGTGGGGAAGTGGGTTGGCGGAGCAATTTGAGTTTTTGAGCCCACGTTGAAAAGAAGTAAAATTATAAAAGTGACCCACAACTCTGTCGCCACTCAAGTAAAGCCACGTGTCAAGCCCATATCAAAAGCGGGTGGGTAGGCCAAAATGTTCCGAAGTGCCATTTCTCCAAAAGGCACAAAATGCAAAAGGCGTCCTCAGGCCCGCTTCATTTTTAATCTCTCCCACGTGGATGGCTCAAATTCAAAGTTTAGAAAGGTAGGATTGAATGGCTGTGATTCAATGTGTCTAGTTTTTCCCATGTGCATGGAAACAACTGAGGCATTGGAGAAGCTCACACGTTGATTTCTTGAATCAGTTTCATCATTTTTGAAACCGAATGTAACCATTCTTGGGAGCTATTTAATGGCTTCTCCATGCCATTGTTAGGGTTGGATCCTGGTACTCTGTAAAGGTAATAGATTCGAAGTAATCAATACAGAAGTTTTCCCCTTTCTTCCTATCTTTCCTTCTTTCCTTGTCTGAATATTTGGGAATCATCCATCTTTTATGATAGGAAACTTTGTGTTCTTGTTTATATGATTTCTGGAACTTTGCGTCTTTGGAATTATATTGGTTATGAAAGTGAATGATTCTATTCTGCATCTCCCTGGTTCAATACGTATAAGGTTATACTCTGCTATCTATATTTCCTGAAGGTATTGTTATGTTCTTCCTTCCTCATCTCCTTAATTCTTCCATTCTTTCATATTGATGATCTTTGGGCATAAAACATTTCAAAGTATCAGGAATCCACACTTTGAAAGTTGTACATTTGAGTATATAAGTTTTGCTGTCTTGCTTTCAATAAGGGAACCTCTCCCATTAAAGAGGAGGGACTTGTTGTCCCCTGACTGTGGTTTGTTAAAAGTATCATTTTAAAAACCCAACAATTTTTGGTGACTCCACTGGGGATTTCATTTCAAATGGATCCCTTTCTAAAGGAACAACTTTAGGATCATTTTTGGTCTGGTCGACTCTACCGTATACACGTGGGAAGAAAGCTCTCGGGGTTGAGGATTCCCATTTTCAACTTCTTGAGCAGTAAAACTTCTCTCTTCTAGCAAGAAGGAACAGAGGAAATCATTCTACAAGCACACCTCCTATTAAAGACAGAAATTCCAAGGATAGTGTTCCTCAGGAACATCTTAGTCCTAATCTCCGTACTTTGATACTTTCTGGTGTTTCAGTTCCCCTTCAGTCAATTTTTCCAAAGATGGCAGCCCCTTTGCCTTGGGGACAACAAGTTGGGCCTCTTGCTCTTCCTCAACCATTGCATGAGTTACCTAGGGGTAACAGGAAAAGTTTTCCCAAGTTCTGGGGTGATGGGAAGGTTCATCCAGATGAACACATTGCAGCCTTCATTGTTGCATGTGGGATTCTTGGGGTTGAACATGAAGATGTCTCTATCAGGATTTTTGTGGAGACATTGCAGGACAATGTTGCTGATTGGTTTTATCATCTCCCTGTTGGGACGATCACTAATTAGAATACCATGACAACTCAGTTTTAGCAGCATTTCAAACCTGCTGAAGATGTGCATGCTCTATTAGCACAAATTTCTCATATCAAGAAGGAACCATTTGAGCCCATGAGGGAGTTTATGGCTAAATTCAACAAGCTAATTAATAAAATTCCACAGAACACTCGTCCAGTGGATCAAATCCAAAAGTGCTTCTTCCTCAATGCCCAGTTGCCTGAAGTGAGTTATGCACTAAGGAGAGCTAACCTTGCAACTCTGGATGCTGATCAACGGTTAGCTATCAGTGTTGAGGATGACTTAATCATGTCTGTTAAACTGAAAAAGAGAATCCTCCAATTCTAAAGCTTCTTCTTCTTCCTCTTCCACTGGAGCCAATTCTAATCAGTTGGTACAGAAGCTTGCAAATGATCTCATTTCTCTCAAGAAACAATTGGCTCAGCATACTCCTTACCAAGATGTTCCAAGGAAGAATTTTCAGCCCAGGAACCGCTTCCTGCTTCTTAGACCAGATTGGCTATTGAAGGCCCACCCATCAAGGTTCTAGTCAATGCAACTTGTGAAGTTGAAGAACCTGATGATGAGGAGTGTACTGAACTCTATGAAGAACTAGAAGAAGAGGTTGATGAAGAACTAGAGGAGCTTGGTGGATCTCAAGTTCATTTCCTCACCACCGAAGGTATGGATGATGAAGATGAATATGATGAAAGAGTGGCAGATATGAATAGTGAGTCATATGTTGTTATGACTTGGGAGCAAACAAATAGAAAAGAAAAAGTGGTGCAGCCTGCTAAGAAGTCTAAGGAGTTTCCTATAACTATTCCAGTGGTTGCAAGAAGAGGAGCTCTTATTCCCACTGCCTCCACACAAAAGGTGAGTAATGTAATTCCTCCTTCTCCTACTTTTGTTTCCAAAACTCCTTGTCCTTCAAATCCTAAAACTGATAGATTGAAAGTCTCTCAAGTTCCTAGAAATGATGCCCCATCCACCTCTGGATCTTTTGATATCATTGATCACCTCAAAAAGACCAAAATCCAAATTTCAGAGGTAGAGTTTTACCAGACTCATCCAAAAGCTTTTGCTAAAATGGTAAACTTTGTCAATTCCAAATCTAAGGCCTCATCTAGTACTTCTAAAGGTATTTTTCCCACTCCCTCTTCCTCACATCAATCAATCCTTGTGGCTGCAGTCACTTCCCCTAATGAGAAAATTGAACCATTCTATGTGACTCTTCTCATAGTTGGTCATAAACTCAGTAATTGTGTTATAGACTCAAGAGCATCAGATAATGTAATGCCTACAAAATTAGCTCATGCTTTGGGCCTAACTCTAACACGTGCCTTTGGTTCCTATTATTCCATGGAAAGTAGGAAAGTGCCTTTGGTTGGAAGAATTAAAGATGCACAAGTAGCTTTTGCTACTTTTCCAGAGAAAAGGGTCTTAGCCACCATTTTGGTAGCTGATATTCCTCCCTCATATGGGATGTTGCTGAGTAGAAATTTCTATAAGGAGGTAGGAGGTGAAATTCAAATGGACTGGTCACATGCTTTGATCCCATTCAATGGAAAAATGAAGAAGCTACTACCTGAGAAACAAACTGAATACATTGTGCAAAATACTGATGATCCAAAAGCACAGATACTCTATGAGGATACAGGGCATGGTAACTACATGATCATGTCACACAATGAGGAAAAACTTCCTAAGGGAGTGATTCATGACCCCAATGGAATTTGGACTCTGGAGTTTGATGGAAGTTGCTCTTCAGCTAGCTCTAGAGCTGGAGTGGTGTTGACCTCTCCAGAAGGGAACATTCATCCTTTTTCTTTCAAGCTTTGTTTTGAAAATACAAACAATACAGTTGAATATGAGGCACTCATACTAGGATTGAACATGGAAAAAGAAATGGGAGTGAAGAATCTTTGTGCTCGTGGTGATGCAGAGCTTATTGTGAAGACAAGTCAGATATCTTTTTCAAGTAAAGAATAGGAGATTGAAGCATTATAGGAATCTTGTCTGGGATTCCATTAAGTTTCTTGATGCTTTCTCCATTGAAGTTGTGCCAAGAGAAAGGAACACTAGATCTGATTCTCTAGTTGTCTCAGGATCTCTATTGATTCCTCACCTAGATTTCTCTCAAGAGAAATTTACCATTGAAATGATTCATAGGCCCAATGTACCAGATAATGCAAATAACTAGCAGGTTTTCAATGATGATCAACACTTGCTCTCATTCTTGGAGCTTAAGGATAATTTTGACCAGCTGTATTTTGAAGGAAGTGAGACCTTTCCTAGAGAGTGTGTATCCTCTAATGAAGGAGATATCAAGGAAGAGATGGATCAAGATGGCTACATCAAATTAAAAGGTAACAAGATCCCTAAAGGGCTGGTGAGTTTGGAAGATTTGTTTGATAAGCATGATAGGTACATTAAGTCTAAAGCTTCCCAAGGAGCTCGACAGTCTGTTGAATGTGAAAAGGTTAATATTGGGAGTCTTGATGAACCCAAGATGGTGAACATTGGAAAATGTTGCACTCAAGAGGAGAAGAAGAAGGCAATAAATCTAGATAAAAAGGTATGTTGATGTTCTTGCCTATTCGTATGATGATCTCAAGGCTTTCCAGCCAAAGGAGATGCAACACTTTATCCCTCTGAAACCTGGGATCAAACCATTCAAACAGAAACAAAGGCAATACAATCCCAAGGTTGCTGGCACTATTTTTCAAGAGATCCAGAAGTTGTTAAAGGAAAAGATCATCTTCCCTATACATCATTCAACATGGATTGCCAACATTGTGCCTGTCAGGAAGAAGAATGGTGAGATTCACATCTGTGTGGATTTCAGGAATTTGAATCAGGCCTCTATGAAGGAAAATTACCCTCTCCCCATGATGGATCAAGTTTTGCAAGCTGTCACAGGCTGTGAGATGTTGTCTATGCTTGATGGATTCTCTGGATACAATCAAGTGGAAGTCAGTACCCTAGATCAACACAAAATTGCTTTCACTACTCCTTGGGGCACCTTTTCCTACAAGAGAATGTCTTTTGTCTTATCAATGCTAGTGCCACCTTTAAGAGGGAATGGACTTGGATTTTGGTAGTATAAAGGGAAAGTGTGTTGTAGTTGTACCTTGATGATTTGACTGTTTTCTCCAAAACAAGGGCAGATCACTTTCAACATCTTGAAGCAGTCCTCTCAGAAGTGCAGAGAACATGGAGTTTCTCTCAATCCAAAGAAGTCTCATCTTTTGTGTCACTGAAGGCAAGTTACTGGGGCATATTGTCTCCAAAGAGGGAATCAAGATAGATCCAGAAAGAGTTCAAGAAATCCAATAGATTCCTCTTCCCACAAGCAAAAAGGGTGTCTCACTCTTTCTTTGGTAAGATAAATTTCCTGAGGAGATTCATTCCTGATTTTTCAGAATTGACTATGAGCATTGCTCACATGATGAAAGGAAAGAAAAACTTTGGTTGGTCTTCTGAGGGTAAGGAAGAATTTAAAGGTATCAAGAAATCCATTGCTTAAACTCTCGATCTTGGCATGTCCTGATTTCAACAAGGATTTTATTATCTATTGTTATGCTACAAAAAATACCTTAGCTGATTGTGCTAACTCAAAAGAATTCTGAGGATCATGAATTTCCAATTACCTTCATGAGCTATGTTCTGAAATGCTCATGAGTTGAAATATACTATGATGGATAAACATGCTTTTGCAGTGGTCAAAGTTGTTAAGCAGTTTCGTTTTTATATTCTTATTTATCACTTTGTTGTGCTTGTACCTAATACAACCATTAAGTCTATTCTCACACAATAGGAGTTTGGAACTAAGAGAGGTAATTGAGTAGCAAAGGTCCAAGAATATGACCTGGATATCAAGCCAATTAAGCTAGTCTAGGGTAAAGGCTTGTGTGAGCTTATCTATTGAAGGAGCTGATGAAAAATTGTCCAAAGAAGCAATTGATGTTCATGTTGTCCTTTTCCTCAATTCAACATATGAATGGTATGTTGATATTGCACATTTTCTTACTTATGGATAGTGTCCATCCCACTTGAGTGCCAAGGAAAATAGGGCTATTAAGATAATGTCTATAGAATATGTATTATGGGAGAATGCTTTGTTCAAGTGAGGCATGGATGGAAGATTCTTGAAGTGTGTAGACAAAGAGAAATAAAAGAAGTTGTTCTCAAATTTTCATGATCAGGCTTGTGGAGGGCATTTCTCTTATGCTGTCACTTTCCAAAATATCCTATGTGTTGGGTACTGTTGGCCTACATTGTTTAGAGATGCATCAAAATGGGTAGGTAAGTGTGAATCCTATTTAACTTTTGTTAGGAGACCTAAGTTGGTTTCTTTTCCACTAAATCCAGTAGTGATTGATGAGCCTTTTCAACAGCGGGGATTGGATTTCATTAGAACTCTTAACCCACCTTCCAGTGCTAGACATACTCATGTGCTAACTACTACAGACTAATTCACTAAGTGGGTAGAGGTCATTCCATTCAAAAGTAGTACTTCTTAGGTGGTGTGTAATTTCATTAAGGAGAACATATTGATAATGTTTGGGGTACAAAACAAGATAGTGACTGATAATGCTTCAATTTCTTCTTCTTCTAAGATGATGAATTTATACTATGGTTATGGAATTTCTCTTTCTCATTCTTCAAACTACTACCCCCAAGGGAATGGACAAGTAGAATCAACAAATAAGAATTTGGTAACCATCGTTCAGAAGCTTGTTAATGAATATCAGAGGAATTGGCATAAGAAGCTCTATGATGTTCTCTGGGTAGATAGAATTACACCCAAAAGAGAAATTGGAATGTCTCCATTTTAAGTGGTGTATGATGTTGAAGCTCAGTTGCTAGTAACAGTGCAATTACCAGCCTTGCACTTAATAAAGGCTATTGAAGATTCAAGTTCTACCAGTTCCTTGGACAAGAGGATCATGTATCTTCAGAAGTTGGATGAAGACAGGTTACAATTTTTTGATAGAATATCAACTCATCAACTGAGGGTGAAAGATTTGTTTGACAAGAAAGCTAGACCCAAAGATTTTCAAGTGGGAGACATTGTTCTACTATGGGACAAAAGACATGAACCTCAAGGAAGTCATGGTAAGTTTAATTCTCTTTGGCTTGGTCCTTTCAAAATCAGGCACTTTGGTGGAGAAAATTTGTTCTATTTGGATTATATGGATGGATATCCTCTCCCACTTCCTTATAGTGGGTGGTATTTGAAGTTTTTCAAGTTCTAGGTGAGTAGGAAGTCCTTTTTTATATTGTGTACAATGTTTTGGTTTTTGGTTGTTCATTTGTGTTTTGTTTCTTTTTTTTCCTTTTTGGTTTGTTTTCTTTTCATGTGTTTTGTCTTCTGTGTTGGTTTTACTTTGACTGTATTTTCCCAATGGATAAGGCACTAGTCTAATTTCCCAGAGTTTTTCTATGGTTCTTGATCTTGCCTCATTCCTCTGTCAAGTCATACCTAGAAAGAGCTTGTTGTTGTCGCCCTCAAAATTCCCCTCTTTTTGAAGTCAAGTTTTGAAAATTTTGAGTTGGTACCTTGGAGTAATGGATCGCGTTGAGCCTAGTATTGTTTGTAGTTTTTCATTCTATGAAGAACAATTAGAAATTTGGGCATAAAGATGGGGTTTTACCTTTCTTGTTATTTTTCCACAGTTGTGAATGACGGGCATATATTCCCCTATCAATTTTTCCCCCAAAATCCATGAGTAGTACGTGGACATCTTTGATTAGATGTGCCATGGTCATATTTCAAGTGGTAAGGGAAGCCTTCACACGTTCCAATGACGTAACTCCAAGGGCAAGGCCCAAGGGGCGATTCTCAAATCAGCACAGGCTTTCCACATGTCTAGGATTCAACATAAGTCAAGTGGGAAGTAGGCCAAAATCGGTTAAGTATAAAAGAACTGGCAGAGCTCTCCACATGTCTCTATGGTGTAACATCAAAGGAAGAACCAAGAGTGGGTTCCCAAGTGTATGCGGGCTCACCACATGGTCAAAGTCAAAGAAAGGGCAAAGCCAACCATTGAATCGACTAAGTATAGAAGGTTTTGCGGAAGCCTTTGCGTGTTAGCTTAGCACAACTTCAAAGGACAAATCAAGAGGTAGGTCCCAAATGTGTGTTGAGACTCCACGCATCCAGGGTCAGACATATGACCCCCCCAAATAAAAGGTACTTAGTCAAAAAAATGCAAAAATATTAAACTGACACGCAAAGGACACGTGGCTATGTTTCAAGCGTTAGCAGGGAGATGGGCCCTTTTTGTGTTTTGATTCCATTGAAAAGTCAAAGCCAGAAAGCGGGTCATCAGAGTGATTTGGGAATTTTGGCTTTCTTTCCATAAGGTAAAATGTCAAATATTAATCCCGCATCGAAAGTCAAAGTGTGAAGGCAGGCCATTGGAGCGATTTGAGAATTTGGGATTTCTTTTTATAAGGATCTTAATGTTATAAAGTGACTCATGGCCCTATCCATGCCAAGGTAAAAATTCAAATGTTGAGCCCATATCAAAAGTCAAAGCAAGGAAGTGGGTCGGAAGAGCAATTTGAGTTTTTGAGCCCGCATTGAAAAGAAGTAAAATTATAAAAGTGACCTGCGACTCTATCACCATTCAAGTAAAGCCACATGTCAAGCCCATATCAACAGCAGGTGGGCGGGCCAAAATGTTTTGAAGTGCCATTTCTCCAAAAGGCACAAAATTTAAAAGGTGTCCTCATGCCCGCTTCAGTTTTAATCTCTCCCGTGTGGACAACTCAAATTCAAAGTCTGCAAAGGTATATTGAATGGTTGTGATTCAATGCATCTAGTTTTGTCGCCAGCTATGGAAATGACTGAGGCATTAGAGAAGCTCAGACGTCGGTTTCTTGAATCAGTTTCATTATTTTTGTAACCAAATGTAACCATTCTTGGGAGCTATTTAATGGATTCTCCATGTTGTTGTTAGGTTTGGATCCTGATACTCTGTAAAGGTAATAGATTCGAAGTAATCAATACAAAAGTTTTCCCCTTTCTTCTTCTGTTATTCCTTCTTTACTTGTCTGAATATTTGGGAATCATCCATCTTTTATGATAGGAAACTTTGTGTTCTTGTTTATATGATTTCTAGAACTTTGCGTATGTGGAATTATATTGGTTATGAAAGTGAATGATTCTATTTTGCATCTCCCTGGTTTAATATGTATAAGGTTATATTATGCTATTTATGTTTCCTAAAGGTATTGTTATGTTCTTCCTTCCTCATCTCCTTAATTATTCTATTCTTTGGTATTGATGATCTTTGGGCATAAAACATTTCAAAGTATCAGGAATCCACACTTTGAAAGTTGTACATTTTTATTTAAGTTTTGTTGCTTGCTTTCAATAAGGGAACCTCTCCCATTAAAGAGGAGGGACTTGCTATCCCTTGACAGTGGTTTGTTAAAAGTATCATTTTAAAAACCCAACAAGCTATCAGGTTGAAATCTCAGCTGACCTCCCACCCAATTACAAACATATTCCTTGCCACAAGCACATTACATCACCCATCACATTTCCTTATGTACTTCACCTACATTTTCCACACCTGGAAAAAATACTTGCCTCACGGCTTTAGAGACATTCCATGTTTATTTCCCTAATAGCTACAGAGAAACCCTAATTATAATTGTATATGTAACCCCTACCATAGGATTTTAGGTCCACACCACATATCATAGTTTCTAAATTAACTCTTGAAACACATGATTTCCCCTTGTATTTATTTATGTTATAACTACACTTGAAGTGCAAGAGCTTGTTATCCAAAATTCACCCTCAAGGTAATTTTGATAACATACGTCAAATTCTTTAGTCCCAGGAAAATAGATTGAGTCAGGGCAAAAAAAATAAATCCATGTTTCTAGGGTCCCCTCATATTTTTCTAACTCCCCTGTCCAAGTAGAAGAGAGCAAGTTCTGAGAAAATGTTTAAAAAAGGTTCAAGAAGGCAAATAGGTCGATCCAGGAAAAATCGTGAAAATTGGCTAAGTCCTGCTCAAGGTCGCCTCCGGGACAAGTGGAACAGAAAGGCGCGAACCGGCCGGTTCGGCCGAAATCAGCACAAACAGTCTGAAACACAACAGGGACAAATGGGACAAAAGTACGCGGCGGGCGCGAAAAGCCGATCCGACCAAAAGAGGAAGAAAAATTGGCTAAGTGTTGCTCGGGACATCTGGGCCAGAAAAGCGCGAACCGGCCGAATCGGCCGAAATTGTCCCAAAGGGTCCAAAGGAAAATGGGATGTCGGGGACAAATGGGACAGAAATGCCCGAATCGGCCGAACCGGGTGAAAAAGGTCGAGTCAGTCCGAAGGCAAACTGGGACGCGTGGGCCAAATGGGCGCGAACCGGCCAGTTCGCCCGAAATCAGCACAAGGAGCACTATGCCAAAATGGGACAAAGGGACGCGTGGGACGCGAAAAGCCGAAATGGCCGAAGGCAGAGGAGAAAAGTCAACGTTTGGTCCGGAAACTTCAAGCGGCCATAACTTTTGACTCCGAGCTCCGATTTTGATAAAATTGGACTTTCTAGAACGAGCACGACGTCCTCTACGCCAAAAAAACTGGATTTCTTAATTTTAATGAGGGTAGATATATTTAAATTAAGGAAACGTGTTCGGCTCCAGTCAGTGAATGCTCTTTTCCGTCAAATGACAGAAAACGCCTGCCAGGCCCAAAGTAGCTGCCTGCACTCAGAAGGCCATAACTTTTGCATTTCTCAACGAAATCACACAAAATTGGTACCGTTGGAATCGTGTTTCCGAGCCCGATGCACAAAAATCAAGAAATTCCAGTTTTGATCAGAAATTGATTGAGTTTTTTAAGAAAACGTGGCCGGGTTCAGAACAGTGTTTTATTTGGTAGCTGGGAGTGCAATTAAGAGGCATGACCATCATTCTTTCTCTGCTGCAGTACATGGGACAGTATGGGGAGCCTTTTGCAAGTAATGGACAACCATTCCACTCAATTTAATGCCTCTTACAGGTGGTTGAAGGACAGATTTCGGGATTTCCACTTTCCCTTCTCTTCTCCTTCTCATTTTTTCTATAAATTGGAGTGTTGGGCTCATTGTAAAGGGGAGAGTTTTTGGGTAACAAAGCTCTGTCAAAATTGCTTTGTGAAGCCAGTGTGTTGCAGGCCATTGTGGTGGACTCCTTGCATGGTGATCCAGGCCCTTATCTTGTAATAGTCTGAATTGTGCATACCAGGAAGTAATAAAATACAAGTTTGTGGATGTATCTTCCCCTGCTGTGTTTTCTTGCATTCTTCTTGCCCCTTTAATCCTTCTACAAGTATATTGTGTCTATTTATTATGTTCTTGCAGGAGTTCATTATCATTGTGTGTGCTTGGAATACTGTTGTAGATGCATTTTTGCTGGATTATGGTGAACTGTCATCACCTCTTCTAGTGTGCACTTTTCCTCTGTATTTCACACATTTGGAGATTACTCTCACACCCTCTTTTTCTGGTGTATCACCGCTTTAGTGTAGGCTTTCATTTTATGCATTCTCTCTCTCTGGTCCCTTGGAATTTTAGGTTAGAATAGCTAATTTCTCCTGCATTAGAGTAGATTGTGGCAGGTAGTTTAGGAGCAAGAACCAGCTTTCTCTGGAGGTCTATCTCAAGTAGCAAGTCCCACAACTTGGAGATAGTACCCATGTTATCCAATCACACTGGATGGTTAGAGTGATCAAACTAGAAATCTGATCAACATCCAGGGGTGCTGTGATTCGGTGATAACAGAGCTTAAATTGCAAACAAATGCGATTGAAATTGATAGTTCTTGTTTATCACTCTTCTCTATTTTAGATATCTCCAAAATATGTTTCCTCGAACTGTTTCACATTGTATGCACTTTCTTTTTCAAACAATTAACACAAAAAAATTTTTGTAGTAAAAAACCCTTTCCACCATAAAAATATGTAAAATGGAAAAATACCACATTTCACTTGTTAAATAACATCTTATTCTACCCCGTATGTCCATTCCTGAAACAACCTCAGTTATCAATGATTATTCCTGCATCGCCTACTTCACTATAATTTCTCAAGCTTAAAAATACTAAAAATATGCCTACAAATTGTTGTAAAAAGCAAGAAGTGTTGTTGGGTCTCGAATTGGGACTCTAGTGAAGTCTCAAACATTTTTATTTTGGCCCCTTTAAGCTCACATTACACTCACATGAATATATCACATGAGATTATGACGATTAAGTAAAGCACATATAGTAGATATAATTTGGTAAGGAACAATATGGTTAAAGGAATATGTGTGGGGCATGCAGGTATATAATTTCCCACCTTTGAATTTACAAAAATCCATTCATTAATACATCTTACTTATCAAATTAAATTTCACTTAATCGAAAAACCTTGATGTCATTAAATAAAAAAAACAAGCCTGATTAACTGATATGTTTGATTTCTCTTGGGACTCCATTAGTAATTTTTGGTTGCATACCATATATTTTCTGACACTTAGTTGAGCTTAGAACTTGGAAGCGAGGCTACAAATTAATCTATTTAGCCTTGGTTTCAAACCCTTAAAATTTTTGAGTTTCCTCAAATTGTATTGTGTCCTCTTTGTGATATTAAAATGCTTAAGTGGAGCACAAATATAACAAATTATTTGGGTAAGAGAAATATGATCTGTGGAAAACATGCGGGGCATGCTATCCAAAGCCTTAATTTACCTTTGAATTGTATGACTAATCATTGAAAGGTGTAATTTATCAATACATGATCGTGCATCTATTCCTATCAATTACTTGACCTTGCAATTGGATACAAAGGCTACTAAATTCTGAAACAAGTAGTCATTGCAGCCAGGTTGTAAATTTTCAACATGTTGGATTTACGCTTTCTTATTTTTCCATTTTAGACAAAAATTACACTCGCGTGAATAATACACTACCCTAATTGTTAACCTAATATTTGGACAAAAGAACCAATCTCAATTTTGCATTGTATCGCTACCAAATAGTTCTAATTACACTCCAAGTCTTCATGTCCCCAATGCGTCCCTTGAAACATACATACAAATAACCCTTACATTTACATTATTCATAACTACCCCAGTAAATTCAAGAGTTTCTTATTCAAACAAGTATTCACCTTAGAAACATTTTCCATCCACTACTTTCATTTTGAGATATCTCCCTATACATTTTCATGGATGTCTTCCACAACATAGGTTTCCTCCTTATGATTAACAAACATGTTGTGCTCTTCGTAGAGGGTATATTTTTACATTTCCTCCTTGATTCCTCTTTCCTTTCCCATGCACTTCTCCCCCATCTAACATGATTTTCACACCCCTCTTCCATTCCCATTTTTCCTCTTCATCTAGTTTCGCTTCTTCACTATATCCCTTTCGAGATTCACATCATACATTTCATGTACGATTGCTAGTATTATAGTGATGATTGTAATGACTTGTTTTCCTCTCAAAAATGGGAAACCTATGTATGTTTGATATGATCATACGGTAAGGTGTCATTTCTAAAGTACCCAACCTTACCATCCGATTAGATGCTAAAATATCCCGCTCACCATTATATCTTTCAATGCTTAAGATAAGGTGCATAAAAGTTATAAGTGCTCACTCACGTGAAAAAAAAATATTTTATTAGCGGGCCACCCCAATAATTTCAATTAAAACCATGTAAAAGGAATTAAGTTGAAGATTATTATTCCTATATATATGTACATATAGTAATATAGATAATTTAAAACATATATCTAAAATACGTCGAGAGTTATTTTTGAGGTAGCTTTTAATTATGTTAGTGTAGTATCAATATACCAAATAAAAAATAAATATATTACAGTAAATGTATCTATATGAAATACACCAACACATATCAATTTCAAGGTTTTTAGTTTATATTTTTCATATACTACATTAATCAATACTTCATTTATTTCTCTATCAATTTCCCATCGATTTATGGAAAATGGAATCAATTTAGCTATGTTCGGTCTTGGAAAAATCTATTCAAGAAAAAAGTCTCAAACATTACTATATGGCCGAGACAATACTAAGAATATTTAAGTGTTAGTCCAATATAAGTCAAATTAATGGTTGAATTTTCACGTGCAATCAAATGGACGTCAAATTTAATTTTGAGAATAAAACTGAAGAACTTACTCCATTACAGCCTTGGATGTCATTATAGGAACACTTATTGACGTATATATCTACTCAATATAATAGTTTCAAATTTTTAACCAATCACATGTTAGTATTTAAATATATCTTAATGATTTCAATGTTTGACAATAGAATAAAATGGCATATTACTCAAGGATGTTATCATGGAGTATTCCAATTTTCATGTCAGAATCTTTATTATATAAAAACGCAAATAAACTAATAAAATAATAATTAACTAGTGTTATACCCACATCTTTATATGTATAGATGGATCCATTGTGTCAACCAGGATATTTTCCTTTTTTGGTCTTTGACATAGCTATGAACTATTTAAGTGTCAAAGTTATTGGGGACCCAATTTCCATGGATTAAACTTATGACCTAGCATAGGGTAAATGATTTTCTCTACCAAGTGATCCACCAGGTGATCATGTCAAAAAAAAATTCTTTGAAAGCACAAATACACTAATACCATATTAGTTAGCTACTTTCATCCTAGTAATTAATGAATGTACAAAGTACACTAATACCACATCAATTAACTAGTCTTATATCAATATTAAGTGTTTATGGAATGCAATTTTTTTTTACCATATTTATTTTCTAAAGATGCTTATAAACAACTGCTAAGACTTTTTTACTTAGGGAAGAATGCTATGGATTTAAAAAAGCTGATTACCATATATTTGTGTATGCTAAATTTAGCATCCCATTCAATTATCACAAATTTAGAATGTAATAAAATAAATTTTTGCCAATAAATATTGACCATGGATACTTAATAAAAAGCATAATGGTGATAGATAATTTTCTTTGTTATATACTTTATATTAAAAAATAATTTCATATAAAAATACTTCATCGTTAGAATTTTTTTTCCCTGGTGTCTATTTTGAACCCTTGGGGCAACTGATATTGTAACATCTATTGAATGCAATTAACTATACTCATAATTTACATTGAAAAAAATCATTATAAAACTTCATATTGAAAAAGAATCACATTCCCTATTGTGTATTTTACACTTGTAAGACAATTTATAGTATAACATCTATTGAATAAAATTAAACATGTTTAATTTCAACTACAATATTTTCATAAGGAATATGCCATTACATGACACTTATTTTAAAAAGCTTCTATTGTAAAATAAATAAATTATAAATATATGAGTGTGTAGAAACCCATATTTGGTAATTTATCCCTAAATCATGACTCGTGCACCCATTATGAGCCTAATTTTTATATCCTTATTCCATCAAAAGAACTTCTCTCCTCATTGTAATGCTTAGTTGCTCACAAAAATATCACATCAACTCAAAGTAGTCTATAAGTTTTAACTGTCATCCATAAAATTTTGCATCATTGGACACCCTTCATGGACCAAATTATCCAAAAGGGACCAAACCATCCAATAGTTAGGTATAAAACTAGCAATTTTTTCTAGGACCACCAACTAGTAAGTTTCTTAATTTTATATCTCTTATAGGTTGGTATGGTCCTCATGGGTTGGCCTTAGTGTAAAATTTAACCTATGGAATCTTATATAAGACATTCAAATGTACTCAATGTTGGATCATGTTTCCACTTAGTTTATTAAAAAACTTATACACATGTACTGCATTATTTAGCAATTTAGTTATTCCTATATTAGTGCCTAGCTAGAAGTTGTTACTATTTTTTAGGCACACACTTTTGGTTTGTTATTATAAATTTAAACTAATTATTCCTATATATTAGGCTTCACAACAACTTATTATAAATAAACAAGGAATGTGGAATTAATATAACAATAGTTATTTGTTGGTGTGCTAGTAAATGAGAGATTCATGAAATTGAATCTAGTTTGAAGGCTTGAATCCTTATAGATTCACCTACCAAAATCCTCTTATCTGTCCTCACACTCATTGACTCACTTGGTAATCTTAAGACATTTTCAATAAAATATCTCTTAAAAGCATAAAAAAGATTTCCTAAATTTCCCTAAAGTAGAAACTGACATTCTGAGTAACCTCCAGACATGTCTAAAGCAATCTAAACTAGATTATAGAGTTAACGTTCCCAAGCCACAAACCATCAACTCCAATTCAAGTACATGGAAACAATCCATTACAAAACATTATTAAGTGACCAAGTTATCAAATATAGTTTCATTCATACAAATATCACATATCTAATTAGAGAACTATGTATAGTTTAAGGCCTCTTTGGAGAAAATTTCAAGGGTTTTACCCATGGTTAGGATTTAGGGTCATTTTTGTCTATTATAGAGGGTTTTGTACATTCACAAGACCCAATATATTATATTAAAACATATCAATCATGAGGGAACATAAAGTTGCAAAAATCTATAATCTTCCTATCTAAAACCTCTAAATAGGGATAGAACAATGACTATCTCAAAAATTAAAGGGTTTTCCCAAGCTTATTGCAGACTCCTAAAATTATATATGAAGCACTTGCTAGGCATTTCTAGTATATTCATCAGTCTATCACATCTAGATAAACTTCCAGTCTAGTGAAATATCCCAATACATGATAATGAATAATATTTTATGGTGAATATAAATAATATCTATGTTCAACCATTCATTATGTGGACTACCACAATTGTGCCACTTCCCTAAAAGTATTCAATAAATGGATTGATAGTGTGTTGTTGGAATACAACTTTCCCAGTGGATATGAGCAAGAGAATACCACCTAATATCAATCAAATCGTAGTATAAATATGGAAAACACATGGTAGTAATTTGGGGGATGTAGGCCCATCTACAAAAATAAAAAAGACTGGGAAAATAGGAGCTAGACCATTTAGTTTGATTAAAATTTATAACCCCTACAATAAGGTCAACTTGGGGATGAGGAAGGAGAAGAAGATTTAGGTTTAGGGATCGATCATGATATACAAGAACCACAATTTGAGGTTTTATCCTCAGTGATAGTGGGGAAAATTATGAGCATAGAAAATGTAGAAGATTAAGGCACCTCAATCCAATATGAAAGGAAACATATATAAATATGGATGAAACTTCAAGACTACAAAAAAAAGGCAATACTAATTCTTATTATTGGCATTCATAAGGGAGACATGACAAAACACGTGTGGAAAAAATAATGGGTTATTTCCTCCCCCAAAACACATAAACAAAATTTTATGTGTAAAGCAACAAGTAGATAACATGGAGGTCATCCAGGAAGAATAAAAAGAAGAATATGAAAGCAATAAGGATGAATGGGTGGAAGAAATTTTTTGGTGGCCATAGGATGATGAATAAGAATAATAATTTGCCACCCAAATTACTAGAACTCTACTAGAAACATGTAGACAAAGAGACAATCTGGTCATGGTTGTAAATATGTATTATTATGCCTCATTTATGGAAAAATGGAAATAATTGAAGCCATTATGAATTGTATTAAGAAATCCTTTTACTTATTAGATTATATTATTGAGGTACTATTGATCTTAGTAGAAAAATAGATTAGGGACACTAATAGGGAACATGTTAAGGTGACACAATTAAAATAGGACTTGGAGTTTTTAGACACCCCAAATCTACGATTCTCGGATCACTCCTAAATCACATGAATCCCATGAATCACCCCCTTCATTAATTAATTAAATAAACTTCTTCAAATCAATTACCAATAACATCCCATGGATAATTAGTCCTAATTAACAAGCCACTAATCCTACATATCCATTATCCCACATTCACTAAAATTGAGTAATATCCTCAATCAAAAATTTATATTTTAAACCCTCAAAAAATATGGACACACACCTTATCTAATGTAATATTTCTATTTTTAGAAACCGAGCTGAATTGAGAAACTCTCTTGATGTAAACACTTACTAAAGATAGACATTCTATCAAGTTGAGAAAACTCCTTACATCCTCATCTCCCTTATAACCATGTTACTATACCTTGCACAAATGGTTTTCACACATCCACATATTTGTAGA
This sequence comes from Taxus chinensis, assembly GCA_019776745.2. Classification (NCBI taxonomy): domain Eukaryota; kingdom Viridiplantae; phylum Streptophyta; class Pinopsida; order Cupressales; family Taxaceae; genus Taxus; species Taxus chinensis. The sequence goes on along the minus strand of CM034153.1, from coordinate 704,402,251 downwards.
CACTAAAATATGCACTTATTAATATTGCATTACACTTTTAGTATGATATTATATACATGATTTTCAAGCAAGAAGATTAGACATTAGTGACACAAGTCCTTGTTTTCTATTGCTTTTGATTTATCCAATTATGACTCTTCGTGGTTTTATGGATTTCTTCCTTTGATTTTGGTCATGTCACAAGTATCCTTGTCATTGTGCTTTGATTGTTTTGTTTTATGATATTTTTAGACTAAAGTGTCCAGAATGGGCTCTCACCCATATGCTATGAACCATTCCATACATTTTGCTCCCAGCTTGTTTTCTCCCAAACCTTTCACATTCGCTTTCTTCACCACTCTTTCCTTATTTTAATTTTCTACTTGGGGTTGGCCTTTCATGTCTCTAGTCCCAAAATTTGAGCAAAGTAAACTCATCTATATACTTACCTTACTAATATAATTAATTGGATCTGATGATTGTCTACTACTATCTTTTGGGCACATAAACAAGATAAAGACTACACTTGGACTACATTATCACAACATATGACATGTCTTACTATAAATTACATACCACACATTGAATTGAATGAAAATTATTTGTAACACACTATTGGATCCAACTTGCACAAGGGAAAAACCTAGCTTCAATAAGACACGATTGCAATCAAACATACAAGAACTACATAGAGTAAAAAATGTAGTGTAATGCTCAATGCAATCACAGTGGGATTACCACTGAGGTCATTCTACCTCAAGCATATGAATTTTTTTTTCTAGAATAATGTGTGTTTTAGTATTGTGTAGAGTAGATATGGTTTGTTTTGTGGGATTAGATGCAAAGATCAAGGTTTCAAGTAGATTTAGAGAAACAAAAGCACAAATCAGGGAACAAAGAATAAACTGAATAATAACTAGATATGAATAGTCAAAAGGTACTAAAACATATGGAAAGGTCCATAATGGGGTATGATTTGGGCCATACGTTATGCCCTAGTCAAGGTAGATTTACAGAACACAATTTCATAGAGAAAACCAATTAGATCATTTCTAGCCTCTTCCTATCATTTGGTCAACTCAAATCAACACAGAAACTATAATTTATCTAAGTATATTTCTCTTTCTCATTGCTAGAGTTTTGCTTCATTGTTCTATATTTTTTAATGTATTATATTGATATTGCTACTATCAGAATTTGAAAAAAATTGATTAATATAATATTTCATTGGTTAAAAAACCTTCTAAATTTAACCATTTTGGTTAAATAATTTGGCAAACCCATTATTGGCCAAACCCTAGTTGCCCTAGGATCCCTAATTGTTTGAAATACATATCTATTTGTCTTCTTGGCTTGCTTTTGTACACTCTTCCATTTCTTATAATAATATTTTGCACAACCATAATAAGCACTCCCCTTCCATGGATCCTTCTATAGACAGTTATTATCCATCTATGTACTATGAAAGTTGTAATGTATTTCCTGAAGATAATGATTCCCAAGTGTATGCTCATTTTTGTTAACAACCTAACCTTGTAGATCCCTACCTTGATTCTTTGTATGAACATGCTTCTAACAAGGTTTATATTTCTAGCATATCTACTCTATTATTATTAGTACCTGCCGCGCAGGATACTATAGTATTCGCCTTATGCTATTAATTTGCTTTGGACTGCGTGTTAAACATGTAAAAGCTAATGTTTGTGTAAATTTTTTTGGAAATAATTGGTAGTGCATATGCAAATGTTTAATTTGATTGGTGGAATGTTAGTTCCTCATTGCCGGAACTCCTTCCTTCCTCTGCGCACAGATACGACCGCTTTTATTAAAGTTTTATTTGCCTCTTTACATTTTGACATCTGCTTCAGGTATTTTCTATCACCGCTGCTGTTGTGCACACCTGCATCCACCATAATAGGGAAAGCAGAAAACATCTACAGTCACTGCCTCCTCTTCTTATCCGAAGTCTGAGCCATGCGTATTTCGGTCTTCCACTGCACATTGGAAGCACCCACAACCATTTCTACCTTCACATTCCCTCAGGGGCAGTAAACGATGGGTTCAACGTTCGATTCCCCCCAGACTCGCCTCTGCTCTGGTTACCCTCATAATCGCCACCAATGTTTCTGTCTCCTCTGTCTTAGACGATGCATTTTCAGACATCCCACAGACTCTATCAGGCATGCAGATTTAAATCAGGCAATTTCATGTTCAAATAGTTTCAGGGCTTTCTAATAATGAAACTGAAATTGCAGGCGCAGATAAAGGTCCGAGGATTCAAAAGCCAAAATCCAAGAAAGCGGAGTCCTGTACAACTAAGTGTGTGGTCACTTGTATCAGAGGAGGCGCTGGCTCTCCTGGTGAAGGCCCCGTCAACATCAGAAGGTGAATATCCTCCACACCCAAAAAAATTAAAACAAGACCCACGAATCTTTGCGTTTTTTTTTAAAATAAGAAGTTATATGATTGGAATTTTGGGAAAATGCAGGCCTCTTGTAGTTTTCAAGGAAGGTTTCAGGACCAGGCTAGGACTTTATGACAAAGGGTATAGTCCTGTCAACAACTATTTGACAAAATGACCATGAGAAGAAATGAGGCTCTTATCACAGAATGCATATTGTTCCTCTTCTGCCAATAGATAAGCTCAGCTGAATAAGAAAATAAACGACCTTCAGCTCAGCCTCCCACCAAATTTAACATTTTCACCTGCATCGTAGAAGCCTCCGACCAAATAAGAGCTCACTGACATTGGAATTTGATAAACAAAGAAATCACTTATGTAGGTCATAGATGTTGGTCTAGAAAATGAAAAAGCTTAATAAATTAGAGGTAAATATAATTAGAGAGCGCATTAGCTAAACCATATCCATGTCCGGAATTGGCTCTCCAAGTTACTATTTTCGAGACTAAGGTCATGGCAGAATGGACATACTATTCAGATTGTGGCAGCTTTATGTGAATCTGTTAATTTCTTTCTGTCTTTCTTTCTTTCTTTGGTCAAGCTTGTTTCGGTGACCAAGCTACATGATGCCATCTTAAGACATGAAATATATCTACAAAACGTTGCAATTGCTGAAACAATAACATCTGTGAAATTTGGGCAGTAAGTGAGGTCCATGATTTTCAAGTCTCTGCAACCGGCCACAAGTACAGAGATTCCTTCATCCATTACACTGCTACACTTACTTAAGCTCAGTTCCTGCAAAGACTTGCAGCTCTTTCCAATAGACTCCAGCCCTGAGCAAGAAATTTTACAGCCATCAAATTTAATCAACCGTAGAATTTCAAATTTTTGCAAACTTGCAAAAAGAGCACTTCTGACCTGCTGCTCATCAAACACATAGATGCTTATTGAGATATCATATGGTTCAATAATTGAAATCATTTGTTCAAAGTTAAAAGAGTTGTCCCGTCATCGTTAGCTTGGTGTCATATTACTAACTAGAACACAATAGGCCAAGATAAGTTGTTGCATGGTGATTGATCCACTCGTAAGGGAAATTATACCAGAGCAACTCACATTCTGACACTTTGAAACATCACGGCTCTGTAAACAGAGAATCATCTACATATCACACTTATAATAGAAATTCTACAAAATCCCAACTATAATCCAGTATTGAAGTGTCAATGACGATGTGAACAAGCTACTCTGTATCAGTTACAAAATTAGATTAAAAAATGTGCAAAAAAGAAAACCCACTACCATCAGCCTTCATAGCTATTGCATTATCTAACCTGTTATTCTAAGTTCATTTGGTAAGCTTTAAAATCCAATAGAAAAATCGTTGCATACAATTTGCGAGTTTTTGGAATGTAAACCAGACACTTCTAATATCAAGTCAATAACTTCCTACGTACCTGTAATGATTTGCAGCCATCTGTAAGAATGTCAAGGCCTTCATCATCCACAGAGAGACACCCAACCAGTATCAAGGTCTCTGGGTAGACGAGCTGTGTTATGGAACCTATACATCTGTTTGTTATTTGCAACACATTGCACTAGATTAAGAGTATCCCTGAAATGATCACAAACTTGAGGAGTAAGGTTCTGCCACCTCAAACTACAATGTCAATGTATCCTCCATATCGCTCATTTATAGATGCATGCTCACTAATCATAAGAATCTCGATCTATTTGATCAAACAAGAGAAATTTTTACAATTTATGATGGAAGGAAAATGCGTCAAGATGGTGAAACTCGCCATCTCCTGTGACTGGCCTTGTTTATCATGCATATGAGAACAATTTATAACTTGTGTTTTAATGCATTACTTTTACCAAATCGCATTATTCCATTTGATTGTAATAAGCTAGCAGATTAATGGATTACTTATATTTTGTTATCCAATTACCATAAAAATATTCAACCATGTTTTGTAGCAGATGAGGATATCAGACAAATGACCTTGAAAAATAAAAGGTTGTTATTTAACTAGCCTCCATGAAGAAATATAAAGACTGCAAAGAATGCAAATACCTTTAACTAAGAAATATCGAGAAACTGAAGGTCTCTGCACTTGACAGCAACGAGCTCAATGCCCAAATCAGAAATCTTAACACACCATTTGAGATTCAATCATTCAAGTGATGGATTTTACTGCACCTCGCCGACATGCAAACCAAACCCAAGTCAGAAATTAGCTGGCACTTCATCATTTTTAGTGACTGCAGATTCTTGGCCTGAGAAATAGCATCGGCCTCTTTATCCGCATTTCTGCTACAATTAGAAAGATCAACTTCCACTAAGTTCTCACAATTTATTTTTTGGCCAGTATAGACAAGCCAATGTGACTAAAACTACCTTGTTTGGAAAGATCTTTAGGACGTAAATGTTGCCCTATTAACCTGGCCACCTTTTCCAGGCATTGGTTGGTGACCTGAGAGTACAAAGAAAAATCAAGTGCTGGAGGTTCCCATATCTCTGCAGAATCCTAGCTAACCATTTCCCTCTCAAGAGCTGTAATCTCTCCTTGCAAAGGACCTCCAGACAATAAAACTACTTGCAAACCATTGACCATGACTTCCTGTCTGTTGAGCTCCTCAGATTCCCCAGAATCATGAGGAGAATGACATCTCTTAGGAGATTCAAAACATCCTCCTACTTCTTCATAGCTTCTACTACAAATAAAATAAAGAACCCATATAAAGTCGTTGTGTAACCTTAAATAAACGCAGTGACATCCTAGCACATGAAATCTTAACTCAAGAAAATTAACCAAAACTACAAGGATTTATGTTAGAACATGATACTCGTGCCAAGAATCATGTAATATGGCTTCGTGTTACAAATAAAACCCACCTTCCTCTGCCAAAAAATAGAGATGAAAACCCAGCTATTGCTAAAGATTTAGTTGCCTAGTATGGTAGCTGAGACGACTTGGTACATGAAATCTTAATTCAAGTGGATAAAATGCCTTGTTCTTTAAATCCGAGATTAAGTCGATAAAACAAAGTTAAGAAACTTTATTTTCGAACCTGAACAACCAAATAAAAACTAATTTCTACTTTAAGAAAATTAAAAAACAACCTAACGAGGATCAATGAGGACTTATTTGGGGTACATAAAATCTTCAATTCAAGATAATGAATCAAGGTTCAAACAATTTACAGTACAAAGAATAATGATTGAGTTGGAAACAATCCACACTTGAGCCACAAAAAGGAGTAAATCATGGTATTGGAGCCAGACTAAGAACTCTAGGCCCAAACTCAGAAGTGTGGCTTGAGGAGTGTGTTGAAAAAAATTTACACTCCTGACAGCACAGATGAAAAATAGCTAAATTATTGAGCATAGATGGAAAATAAGAGATTCTAGGTTCGGGATCCAGTTGGTCAATGCAAATTACCACATTTACACATTTTAAAAAAGAGAACCCTGTGCGAAAACAATGATTCAAAACTTGTGGAAATAACTTTAATGGTGAACACTAACACCAATAAGATTAATCATTTAACGAATGCCATCTCTAAACAATAGCACTATACAAGCACACTGCCAAGCAAAACATTAATTTGGTGTATGAGACAGCTCTATACAAGCACACAAAGGATTGTTTGTACAATTACCTTATTCATTGTAAAAAGATATTTCCAATGATTTTTAAAAGTTTTCCAGTTTTGTTTACCAGAAGACTAAAAAAATTCAGCAATTATTTCTGATTTTTTCATTTGAAACAACAATAAGCTATACACTTATATTTATACTTTTCAAAGGCATTCTACTTAATATGGATGGATTGACAAACTTTTACATTGCATCCTAGATAGGAATACTATTATTTTTTGACTTCAGCAGTTACTTTGAAATGCCCTTTACAAATTCAATTGCTTGGTTAAAACAACTGATTTATCTTTTCCTATGTCTAGCAATTATGAAATGGTAATTATTCAGACTAATGTTCAATGGTTACAAATCATAAAAAAAATTAACTTTCAGCACTGCTTATGCAATTTTCCGTATTTGTTTCTAATTTTATTGTCGTTCCTCCCCCCTTAAGTGGTTGTATGCCACATCTCATGGCAGGTACTCTAGCTGCACCGCAACCCTTGTTATTAATCAAATTGCTTCTAAAAGTTCTACAAATGTCATACATGACTTGTCACCTCTTGAATCACATTACTTTATTTCTAAGGATAATGACACTGAATCTCTTTCTGATAGTGATACTAGTCATAATGCATGTATAGAGGATTATTTATCTTTTTCTAATGATGAATATTTTTTTGATCATGTTCTTCATGCTTTCCCTACAAATTATTGTACTTCTTCCTTGGATACATGTATACAGTAGTGTTATAAATGATGATTATGTCCCTTCTTCTTCCCAAAAAAATATTTCAAATACGTGTGAGAAGAATATGGTTGAAAATGATATATGTGTTTCTTCTCTTCCTCCTCCAACTGATATAGTACTCCATCATGCACAAAATGTTATTACAAATGATGTTAGCATTCCTTCTATCTCTCTTTATAACAAGATGTATTAAATTCTTATAAACAAAATGTTGTTATAAACGATGTATGTATCCCTAATATTTCCTATAAAAATGATACTTTACATGATAATGAATATAATGATGAGCTGTATTTCTTCTTCTTCCTCCCATGCTAAGGAATTTGTTGATAAAGGTTTCCAAGCCTCCATTCCTTATAATTATTCCCAAAGACCTCCTAACGCCACTGCAATCAACCATTAGTTGATCCAAAGATTCAATTCCAACCCAATAATTTCCCCATGACTACATATAATGGCATGGTGCAAGAAATCAATGAGCCTCTCACCACTTGTTCTATTCCTCCACAAGAAGTGCTTTCCCTCATGCATGTTTTCTATGACTTACAAAATTAAATTCACAAGCTTACCCTTGAGAGTAAAACCTATTATGTTGGTTTTGGTAATGATGTTAGATATGGAAATATTATTCCTAAGAAGATATATAATTCTCCATTTCATAAGTTTTATCAAAAAATTTATCATAAATTTTTAATTAAATTAAGTAGATTTTAATTAATCATTATACTATAAATTTATACGTCTAAGCCAGTGACTCCCTAATAAGAGAAAGAATATTGCCTCATTCCAACTCCCTCATCCTCAAGCCAATGTAAATGGTAATTATACCTATGATGTACAAGTTGTATTAGAATTATTCAATAAAATAAAATAAATTATATTTAAAAAATAAACTATAAATTAATACCTTTGTGATGGGTGTGTAGAGGTCAATGTGCATACAAATGTAGAATACTGCCAAGGTTGGTCATAAGACTTTTCTAAATCTTGGACTCCAAGTTTTGTTGTGTCGAAGAATGAACACCAAAACTACAAAAAATGATTATATTAATAACCATAACAATCATTCCACATCATATCAAATATGAAAAATAAAGCATGTAAAGGCTTTAATGAATTATCACATTAAAAATTATTATTTACATTTTTCAACACATGACATATTATAATATTATTATTTTTCTATAGCATGATAGGATGTAATTATTTCATAAAACTAAGGCTTATAAAATTATGGTTTCAAAAATTAGGATTACATACAGTGTGTATGGTTCCACATATTAGATACAATGCATCAAAGTGCATTTGCATCATCCTTTTTTTTTTTATGTTCGATGGTACATTCCTAAGTATTATAGTAGTATCATTCTCATCATGAGAAAAATATATTTTCTTAAATATTTTCAAGGCATTTGTATGGAAATCTATTTGATCTTGTCTATAGTTGATTCTCTTGAAACTTTTATATAGTATTTGAATACCTGAAGATTCTAAGTAACCTATTGTGTGCCAAGAATCATCCTTGTAATTATCATAACATATCACTTTATATCTCCAAGTGACATTTTTTATAATGTTTCCAATTCCTTCTAAAGAAATTCTTTTTTTTAATATTTTATAATTATTGTAGTTCACTAAAAACATCCCTTTCAAGCATTTTATCAAAAAATGCTTCACACATTGTATGGTTTTAAATATTGGAGATAATGTGTCTAAATTAATTTCCATAATATTTTTCTTTGATATGTTGGATGTTATGTCCCTAAGTAGTGTAGGCTCATAATTTTGATTTTCAAAAAATTATATTTTCTTAAATACTCTCAAGTATTCTCAAGAAACTCTAAATGAAGCAATATATCAAATATATATAATTCCTATATTTTTTATGTCATGATTTCTTAATATTAACATATACTAGATATATAATGATAATTTCATTTTTTTTTTAATATATATTTTTCTTTGAAAAGGTTTGGAACTCTAAAAATAATAAAAGGAACGATAACCAATTTTTTCCAAGCCATAAATATCTCAGATGCTAATAGAACATCACATTCAATAACTTGAAATAATTTCAACATAATAACCTTACAAATAGGTTTTCAAATGAAGAGTCATATGTTATATCTCATGGAAATATATATCATACAATGAGAAGGTTCCTTTCTTATATAGGAAAGGAAGATCAATATAATAACTATTCAAGCCATAGATTAAGGAAGGAACTAGTCAAGACCATAGTTCAAGAACTATACCTAACAACTAACAAGAGCTAGTCAATACCATAGATTAAGGGAATAACTATACCTAACAACTAAATAATATCTAAATAAGATAAAAGAAATATCCACACATAAGTGGGCGAGGATAACTAAAATAGAAGGTAAATAAAGTACCTAGGTGAACACGAGATAAGGTAAACAACCTACTCTAACACCCGCCTCAAGTGAAGCTAGGGGCCCAAAAAAAAAAGTGGCATATCCAAAGTATGATTCGCGGAAAAAAGGCTTGATTAGGTACTCATGTATAATATATATCCATGAATGAATCTCAAACCAAAAGTAGCAAAGAAAATCCTACTAGAATAAAAGAAAAAGAAGGAGGATGTCCTCATGAACACCCCAAGGATAACTTCTGAAACCTTAAGCATGTCATGCAACTCAAGGTAGTGAGGTGATGCAAAAGTCTTTATAAATATATTGAAAACCTACTACTAAGTTGGAATGTACTCCAAGAAAATAACTCCACCCTGAATATACTAACGAAAGAAGTGCATGTGAATATCAATATATTTGGTTCGCTGGTTCTCAGCATGGTTGTGGGAAATGTGAATTACGATTTGGTTGTCACACCAAAGTACAATCATAAATATATTGAAAACCTACTACTGAGTTGGAATGCACTCCAAGAAAATAACTCCACCCTGAATATACTAACGAAATAAGTGCATGCGAATTTCAATATGTTTGGTTCACTAGTGCTCAACATGGTTACGGGAGATGTGAATTGCGCTTTGGTTGTCACACCAAAGTACAGTCGGTGAATCCTATGGGAATCCAAACTATGTCAATAACTATTAGTGCCAAAGACTTTGATGACTCACTATAATCACTTCCTTGTACTCTGCCCTTGAAGATGAAAGTGCAATAGCTTGATACTTCTTGCACACCCAAACAACTGGAGAAGACTAAGAAATAAAAGGTATCCAAAAGAATAATTCCTATCATCAATAAAATTTCCCAATCTGAATCAGTATATCCAAAAAACTGAGTAAAACCTATGATGTAGTGTGGTCGAAAGTGGTAAATACCCTGTAGATATCATAAAATCATTTTAGCATCCCGAGAGAAACTACTATGAGGATAATGTGAAAACCATGATACAAGCACTACTACAACGGAAATATCAGGGTGACCATGTGTCAGGTAGTAGACATGAAATCACACACTTACTCCTTACATCATGCCTCTAAGTATGTTATTATAAGTAAGAAAACTAGACATTAACAATACCAATTTTTCCTTTTACATTGCTTTATCTTTTCCATACTCTTGGTATTTAATTTTTGGGAATGACCACTTTAATTCTGAACATTGTACAACGTGTGACCCAAATTTGTATTTTATGTTTTATCCTTCGAGCTTTCCAAACACTACCACCCTTTAGGGATAGGAGCACCTAAGAACTATTCTCCCCTTTGGGCACTTTTGTGCTTTCCCCTCCTTTTATTAAATTTGAATTGCCACATAATTTGTTATTTTTTATAAATTACTACCCATCACTTTTGGTCAATGTTTTCAGTTGTTAATGAAAAAATTCAAACAAGGGAATCATATATATATATATATATATATATATATATATATGTGTGAATTACTCACTATTATTAGGGTTTGGATAACTTGGGCTATTACTTACTATCTACTACCTAGGAAAAGAGAAACATTTAAGGACTACATTTGGGCTTCATTATTCACTACATAAGAGGGGCTATTTATAAATTTCATCACACAAATTTATCTTCAAGGAAAAGTAGTTGTATCCAGCTATATTGGTGTGACTGACACAAGGGAAACCTAGCTTCAAGGGAAATATTCAATCTCTCTCTCTCTCTCTCTCTCTCTCTCTCTCTCTCTCTCTCTCACACACACACACACACACACACACACACCCTATAACTACATAGAATCTGAAATGTAGTAAAACACTAAGTGAAAATCACATTGGGATTACTTTGAGGTCAATTTGAGTCAAGCATATGCATTATTTATTCTATCTACTATTTTATTAAGACTTCTCTAGGTAGTTAGGGTTTTTCTCCACGTTTAGATGAGATAGTAAAACCCTATAGTGAAGTGGATGTGATAAAGAGAAAAAGGAAGAATACAAGTTCAGACCCTGAAAAGATCAAAAGAATTTTTTTTCCAAGACACTACCACTGAGTTTAGACGCCGGCGTCTGAGTGGTCCTGTCCTCATCTAGGCGGTCCTGTCCAAAGGATTTTCATATCCCAATTTTCTAGAAGAATCATATCCAATACATATATATCCAATTCCACTCAATTTCCATCCTATAATCAACTCAAATATCTGAATACAAGATATGTCTCTCTTATCTACCTATTGTACACACTTGGTTATTTATTACATAATAGATATGTATTGTTGTTGTTGTATTCACTAGATCTCAGTCATTTGATTAAGATTTAATTTAATTAAATAATTTGGTGAACTCGATCCTTGCACACCATTTATTAGATGTTTTTGTTTTCAACAATGGCTAGCACATCTCACGAGTTTACCACCGAAAATATTAATGACATACATACATAACTTACTGATAATCCTGAAAACCTTGATATCTTGTTATTTTATGCTCATGAATAATCCCAACGGACATCTTCCTCTACTCCTACAAACACCATTGATATCCCTACTGTGGCTGCCACATATTCTATCCCACTCTCCTCCCATCCCACTAATGTGGGGGCATCCACTAGCCATGTTCCTATTTCCGCACCTAACACTCATCTTTATTTTCCTCTTATTTCTTATATTCAATCAAAAACTTCTTCAGAAACCCATGGCTTAGAGTCCTTATATCATGATTTACAAGCTCAAATTCGTCAATTACAACAAACATTTTCCTTTCTTATCTATCTCTTGATTATTTTCTTCTTCTTCATAATCCTCTTGCACATGAGGTTTCTTCTTATCCACTTCCTTCTAATTTTTTCTCACCTAAATTTCCTCTCTTTGATGGTCATGGATATCCCCAAGATCACCTTCAATCAGGTCGTGTTGCAAGTTTGGATTATGCTTGTGATAAAACACTATTGACCAATTTTTTTCCTAGAAGCTTATAGGACTATGCCTTACGATGATTTTATGATTTTTGTTTGCATTCTATTATATATTTTTCACCTTTAGAAAACATTTTTATATCTCACTTTTCTATGACTATTGGAAAAATATATCATATGCATAAATTGCCAAAATGTGGCAAGGTTATAACGAACACCTTAGTGACTATATTTTGCATTATACGACTAATATTTCTAAAATGAATATTTTCTTAGATGAATTTGAATTGCAAGATATTTTTATACAAATCATATTACCTACTTTTCAAGAATGTGTGCTCTTTTACTCTTTTCAGTATTTTGATCATCTATGTCATACCATCAAATATTTTGAAATCAAGTTACTTTCTTTGGGTAAAATTAAATACGGTGCTACCATTTCCGATCAATCTACTAACAAGTTCCCAAGAAAATATTCCTTTAAGGGAAATCCTAGTGAGACTAAGCCTATTGTAACTGATATATCCCAACCTATGAAACTCTAATTGTAAGTTACATGCTGAATTTTTACTAGATTTCCATATCCAACATAGATGTTGTTACCTAAAATCCTCGAAAGCAATCTAATTTCTCTTTTGGATCCTCTTGAGGTAGATCCTAATCGGACTCATGGAAGGAAATTTTTTGGACATGCACATTGTGATTATCATAGATGCAATTACCATTCTACTAACAAGTTTTTAAAACTTAGACATTTAATCCAAGATTTGATTGACAATCATACATTGAGCTGCCTAAATCTACTATTTCTGTTTCTAGATCTACTATTGACAATGGTAATCTTAAATTTTTTTAATGATCCACTACATAAGCATGAAAAATTAGCTCATTAATTATCTTCAAATTATGCTTATCATGTTGTTCCTCTCCTTTCATTTTTAGATCTCCTCTTAGATTTATTGTTAGTACTATTGATCTTCCTCCACCTATCATTTATTTTATTGATGTTATTTTTCATGCATCTTTTTCATCATATAGATTACACATTGATGCTTCTAGTGGTCCTCATGCTATTAACAATTTTATGGTACAACCTACTTATAAGTGCAATGGATGTTTAATATCTTTTTTTGTAAGCTATAAGTTTTCCATTATCTTAGATCACCCATAGGTCACCAACTTATCATTGGTATGTAATTATTTTTATCATTGTTGGGCCTCTCACTATCTCTATGAATTTCACTATTAGATATATATTTATGCACTATGAAATGGACCTAGATATACCAAATTTGTGACCTCCATAGTTCACTGATGCCTTAATTTTATACATGAGCATCACATTATCACTATTCCAGGAATTCCTCCATGGACTCCTTTATCATTAGCTCCTATTACTGCTACACCCTCAGTTACTTCTATCACTAATGCACCTATTCCTACATATCTTCATGATCTCCCCATAGCTTTGGCACATATTCCTTTGGAATCTAGAGTTCTTACTACTCCTAGTTCTACTTTTACACATACACTTATATCTCCTCCACATATGGCTTCTGCTTCTTGCTCATAATGGATACACCGGTCTTACATTCCACCTCATAGGATTAGGTCTCCACCTAGAACACACACTACCCATGCCACATATAGCACTACCTCGCGCTCTTTTCTCCAAATGTAATCCCTCATGGCTATATATTATTTGATCATGATCATATGTGTGCCTCTTTCGAAATAGCATATAGTTAGGCCTCACCAATATCCTCATTAGATATATCATCGTAGCATTCACTCATACAATCAGTGCTACTTTTACACATACACTTATATCTCCTCCACATATGGCTTCTTTTTCTTGCTCATAATGGATACACCGGTCTTACATTCCACCTAGGACACACACTACCCATGCCATATATAGCACCACCTCACGGTATTTTCTCAACATGTAATCCCTCATGGCCATATATTATTTTATCATGATCAGATGTGTGCCTCCTTCAAAATAGCATATAGTTAGCCCTTGCCAATATCCTCATTAGATATATCACCATAGAATTCACACATTTGGGGCATATTATCCCCCCTTGCAACCTAGTGACACACTCTTTTTATAGGTTCAAACACAACTGTTGAGGGTAAAATTACCTACATGGACCTCAATTTGCACACATCCACTATGGAAACCTTACTCCCCTCTCTTCGTCATAGTATTTCATTCCAATAATTTCAAAAATTTAAAAATATTAGCTTAGATCTTGGTTTCATGTATCCTTACTTGCTAATACTATTCTATGTCACACATTGCTTATCATTTTATTTTGATTCATATTATTCTCTATCCTTGTTTTCCATACACACATGCACATTCACATAGTACTCTTGAGGTGAATGAAAATCACTTACATTTTCCTACACGATGTATAATGCTTGGCACTAGTATTTACTAATCCCATTGATGCTCCTAGGGGAATCTACCTTTCCTATTTCTCTATATCCAAGTTCTATCATTTTAATATCTACTACTTTCATCCCTATTTTCATTTGTATACATTTTGGCATACTATAAATTTTTCTAACGTACTAATGGGTGCTTCATGTGTAGGATTTGTCTAGCAGGCCTACTTCCAACCATGGTAATCGATTTTGTTTGTATCATGTTTATGGATGCATCTTGATTTTCATTGTTTACGGGTTATACCCTATTCTTGATTGTGTGTATTTGATTCTGTATACAAGTGAAGGATTTGAGTGTCTTGTGACATCCTTAGTTGTGTCCCATGTAATACACCATCTACTCTTTGTTTCTTTTCCCATATTACTACGTGTTTTGAATATTTTCTATTACCACATGTCGTGTTTGTTTGTGACTAACACTTTTGGATATCCTTTCGCATTATTTTGCATGTGTCATGTTTGTTATCAAGCACATTCCTTATTCCCCTTCTATGAATTCTATTCCATATGTGCACATTAGTTTCAACTTTCCTTGTTTGGAACAAGATTTCCGTAGTTCATCTTACACACCCCAAATGAGGGGGGAAATCATCAGGTGACTATTTCACCCTCTTAGAATTTCAGAGACTAGACATAGAATAGTACACAACACAATCAGAACAAACATGAGCTAATAACATGGCTCAAAATCATACTTGGGGAAAATCAGTACTGGGACAAAAGTTCCAAAATCAGATAGGAGAAGTGAACGCTAGGTGGTTTTTTCTTGGGGAAGAAACAAGTGTAGTACATGATCAACATGTTTCCAATGACAAGTTTCTTCAAAATATAGGAACATGTACTTAATTACAGGTTACTATCAGGCACAATAGGGAATATTTTAGTGGCTAATATTCATAATTTGGATATTTCTAGAGACTTTGAAAGTCAAATTTGGGTATTCGTGCACCATATGAATGCCTAAAATTTGTCAAAAATAATCACAAATCTTACTATTTCCTACTCACATAGCTAAATAAATTCTACTATCAATATGCTTTTTAGTGAATCGCCTTTAAATTGATGAGCCAGGATTGTAAAACATGTTTGGATCTTCACGAATTCTATAGGCCCTTAGATCAAAATCATTGACATTTAAGAGGAAAATTTTCAAATGTTATTAATTTTTCAACTTGTGTGTGTGTTGATATGATCGAATATTAAAGACACTATTTTAACTAACAATCAGATCAATTGAAGGATTATCTAATCTTAAAATTAGAATATGGATTCTATTCTATGTGATATACTTTAATTAAGGAATTCAAGGGACCAATTAAGCCATAAAAATGTATTGTTTACATTCTGGTTTTAATTGGTTAATCTAACAATCATTTGGAGCCTTAACAATGGAGGCCTGTGTAATTTTTTACTTTAGGAATTATCCCACATTTCAAAAGGAGTGAAAAGAATATGTGCATATATAGAAAAAATATCACCTGCTATTTTGGAGGAAAGGCTTTGCAGGACAATTTTTGGAAAATCATTGAAAATACTTAAGATAGGAGGTTGTGGAGCCAAAAAATCAGATGTTGACACATTGCAAGAGATCAATGGATGTGATATAATTCTAGTAGGATTTTCAAGGAAGGATTGAGAGATTATGGGTTTACCTAAAATTGCATGAAATGATGACACATTGCTAATGGATCGATGGTAAAGGTTTAATCCTGGGAAGGACTAGAGAAAATGGGTAAAAAATTCATAACTCAAGAGTTTTTGACATTTTTTGCTTAAGTAAGAAATTCATATAATGCACTTCATACCATCAATATATAAATAGATGAAATCTAGCCTGAAGAGGACAATTGAAATTCATGAAAACATTTTTTAAAATTAGAAATATTAGGTAAGATTCACCTTTACATATGAAACTATTTTTATGATATTTAATAATTTTCCCATAGTCATGATAACCATTTTTGTAAGATTCACCACCCTTTCTATAATTTTTCTTATGGGTTACTTACAACTTTCACTGAGGTATAACAAGAACAAAATAAGTGGCAAGTTACATACTTTGAGTAAGAGAACTAATTGCTCTATTTTATCAAGATCAAATAAGGAATGAAACCTAGGTAATATGCAAAAAAATGATATACCTGGAACTATGTGTCATCCATGACCAATTTATATTCGGTTTTTGATCATCTGCATTGACACTTATTTGTGGGGAAGCATTAACGGTTTGAGACAAAATCCTAAAGGTTTCCAAATACTCATCCGTTAGCGACATAACACTCGAATCCTCAGTTTAACTACATGACTATCAAATCCTTAGTTTTGTGACTAGATGTTTAAATAATTAGTACTATTACAACCATCTCGAATGAAACAAACATACATGAATAATTTTATCTCTTCTTTCAAGACATTCAGGTGTATTATATCCTTGATTCACTTATTTTTCAATACAAAAATTTATTCTCACATTTACTAAAACAAAGTTCAATTTCATTTATCATGAGCATTTACTACACTTATCTTCTTTTGTAGGTCTGACCTTACTCCAATAGAAAGCAACGCAAAAATGGAACAAGGAACAATCTCAAGCATAAGATGCTCCAACAAAGGAAATATTCGAGGAACAAATAAAGGCATAATTTATAATATGCACACAAAATCACCCATAGGATCCTTATCCTCTTCTAGATTTCAATATATACATTCTACAATATCCATTCGATAGAATATCAAGCACAATCCTCATTCGGCACACTTTCAATTACAACTACCTTTGACTCTCCATAAGGTACACTTTTTCTATGTACTTTATGCTACCAAATATTCATTCATGAGCATAAAGTGGTGAAAACTGCAGACATAAAATGACACAATTACTAATTACATCATGCCTATAAGTATGTTATTATATGCATGATTTATAAGTAATAAAACTATACATTAACAACACTTATTTTTCCTTTTACATTGATTTATCTTTTCCATACTCTTGTTATTTACTTTTTTGGAATGACCACTTTACTTGAGAACATTGGAAAATGTGTGACCCCATATCTATAGTTTTTGGTTTATCCTCTGAGCATCACAGACACTACCTCCCATTAGGAACGGGAGTGCCCAAGCCCTACCATCCCATTTTCCCTCATTTTTTCAAATTTGAATTGCCACATCATTTGTTATTTTTTCTAAATTACTACCCATCATTTTGGGTTGGTCCTTTTGGTTGTTAATGATGAACTTAAAACAAGGAAATCATATATATATATATATATATATATATATATATATATATATCTATATATCTATATATCTATATATATATATATATATATATATATATATATATATATATACACACATGACTTACACACTATTATTCTTTGGATATTATGTACTATTTATTACTTGTGTAAAGAACAACAGTCGAGGAATGCATTTGGGCTGCATTATTCACTGCATATGAGGGGTTATTTCTGAATTCCATATCACACATTCATCTTGGAGGACAAGTAGCTATCACCCGCTATCTTGGTGTGACTGGAACGAGAGCAACCTAGCTTCAAGGGACATAATTCAATCAAACACACTAGAACTACATAGAGTCTGAAATGTAGTACAATGCTTGGTAACAATCACATTGGGGTGACCATCAAGGTTAGTCTGACTTAAGCATATGCATTATTTATTTCATCTAATGTTTTCTTGAGCCTTTTGTATGTAGCTAGAGTTTGTTTTGTTGGTTCAGGTTCGATAGTAAAATTCTACAATGAGGTAGATGTGATAAAGAGTGAAAATAAGAATATAAATGCATACCCTAGAAATATCAAAGCAACTTGTTTCCAGAACACTAGTACCCAATCCAGACAACAACACCCAAGCATTACTATCCTCATCTAGGTGGTATTTTCAAAAGGAGTTCCAGATCTCATTTTTCTAGATGAATCATATCTAGTCCAAATCTAGTGTGTTCCCACTCATTTTCTAGCCCATATTCAACCCAAATCTCTGAATACAAGCTAAGTCACTCTTATCTCCCTATTGTACAAACTTACTTGTTTCTTACCTGATAGATCTTACTTGTTACTATTGTATTCACTTGATCTCATCCATCTGATTAAGATTTAATGTCATTAAATCAAAATTACGTTAGACTTGCAACCAAATGCCTATACAATGTAGGATCACAAATTGGATTGGTCCAGGTGGAAATAAGAGTAACCCCATAATGGAAAGGATACAATCTTCACTTATAATAAACCATATCAAAATGGTGAAGAAGATCATGGGTGTACTTTTTTTTTACTATAATGAATCCCTAAATCTATATGAGAAATATGCAAACCAAAGAAAAATGCAATAAATTGAGATCTAACATATCAAAATTGCATGGAAAGAGCATGCTAAATAGTCTGAATGTGGGAATAAGTGTTTCCAACAAGTAGTAGATCATAAAAAATACTAGTATAACAATATACTCACCAACATGATGTAGATATACTGTAGGATCTAAGTGGTAGTGAGTAAAAATGGTAGATAGAAGAAAATAATCCATATTCTCATAATAGGGTCGAGGGGCTTGTTTGAGACCATAGAGAGACCTTCAGAGTCTAATAAAAAGAGAAGAGTCATGAGAAAAACCTAGTAGGTTTCTCCAGGTAGATTTCCTCCTGTAAATATCCATTTAAGAAGGTACTCTTCATGTCCACCTAGTATGAAAAAAATCACGCACTTACTGCATACACCATGCGTCTAAGTATGTTATTACATGCATGATTCATAAGTAATACAACTAGACATTAACAATATTTTTTTTCCCTTTTACATTGATTTATATTTTCCATACTCTTGTTATTTAATTTTTAAGAATGACCAATTTACTTGTGAACATTATAAAATGTGTGACCCAACTTTGTATTTTTTTATTGTTTGAGAATCCTAGATACTACCTCTCATTAGGGGTCCAAGAGTGCCCAAGTCCTACCATACCCCTTTGGGAACTTTTTACCTTTTCCCTCATTTTCTCAAATTTGAATTGCCACATCATTTGTTATTTTTTCTAAATTACTACCTATCACTTTTGGTTGGCCTTTTTGGTTGTTAATGACGAAATTCAAACAAGGGAATCATATATATAGATGACTTAATCACTATTATTAAGGGGCTGGCTGGGCAATTTGGGCTATTACTTCCTATCTACTACTTGGGCAAAGAACAACATTCAAGGACTACATTTGGGTTGCATCACTCACTCCATAGGAGGGGCAATTTCTGAATTCCATCTCACACATTCATCTTGGGGGCAAAGTAGTTGTAGCCCGCTATCTTCGTGCGACTGGCACAAGGGCAACCTAGCTTCAAAAGACACGACACACACGCACGCACGCACGCGCGCGCACACACACACACACACACACACACACACTAGAGCTACATAGAGTCTGAAAAGTAGTGCAATGCTCAGTTACAATCACATTGGGGTGACCCCGAGGTCAGTCTAATTCAAGCATATGCAGTATTTATTTCATCTAATGTTTGCTTGAGCCGTGTGCAGGTAGCTAGAGTTTGTTTTGCAGGTTCAGGTGCGACACAAGAACCCTACAGCAAAGTGAATGCGACAAAGAGCGGAAGGAAGGAGACAAGTTCAGACCCTGAAAAGATCATAAGCAAAGCATTTGTCAAGACACTAGCGCCTAGTTCAGACATTAGCGCCCAGGGTAATTTTGTCCCCTTTGGGCGGTTCTGTCCAAACACCTTTCAAATCATAGTTTTCCAGACAGCATGTACAGCCCAGATTAGGTCTATTCCACCCAATTTCCAATCCAAAATCAGCCCAGATTTTCAAATACAAGCTAAGTCACTCTTATCTCACTACTGTTTACAGTTGCTTGTCTTTTGCATGATAGATCTTGCTTGTTATTGTTATATCTATTTGGTCTCAGTCCTCTGATAAAGATTTAATTCTGTTAAATAACACTCCCCAAGGCTTATATTATCAAATTCTATCACTAATATCTTGTTACCTTGTATTTGATATTGTAATGTTGTGAGTACAAATAGGAGAGGGATGATCAATAACAAGTAGATGCTTTATGCACTTCTCAATAGCAATTTTTGTTGGGTGTACAATTGTGCCGCATCCTATATTAGTCGTTTGTGGACATTAATATAATACCACCATTTCTTTGGCTTTGTGAATAATTTCTTGAGTATGGACATCCAATCCCACATGTTATGTTCTTTTGTGCAACACTGGTAAGTATGACAATATTGGCTTTCAACCTTGTGATAGCTTTGAAAATAATCATGGCTGGTGTGGGAATGCAATGTGCAGAGGAAACTTTTGGTTGTATTCTAATAAAAGGTAAATGAACTCCTGTGTCTCAAAATGAATAAATTCATCATATTCATACAAGGGCTAAGCAGCTTGTTGTGAGACTGATAGATCCGTAGACACTTCTGAGATGTAGGTAAATTGAGCAAGATTCAAGTTTACTAACTGAGTTTGGTGCATGAGATAGATATTCCAGAACCTAGGACTATCAAAATTTGATACAGTATTATTCATGGTAAACGGAAAAACAGCTTCTTTGTGGGCTTCCACAAGGGGGGGTCTCATAGACCAGTTCAGTGTCTCGACTTGGTGGTGACCCATAGACCTTTTCCATTACAAAAAAATGCATAAGCTTATATAACTGCTGTATCATGAAAAAATAAGCAGCAAATTTCTGATTTTTTCAGTTATGCCCAACAGTGCATCATTTTGGAATGCCTTTGAGAGATTTTATGTCTAAATAGTTTAAATCAGAAACGTATCAAAAATCGATAATGAGCAGACTTATAACTATTTACTTCGTCTCCAGCAATGCATCAATTTGTAGAATGAACTCCTCGGAGATTTGATATATGGATGATATCAAATTACACTGAAGTAAAGAAAATGAAGGCCTTGAGCAATGATGCCACATACCTTGTAGCAAGAAACAGTCGATGCACATCAGCTTCAAGTTGCATTTGCCTCCGATCTGCTTTCCTCATCACTGATTTGGAAGGAAAAGTTTCCCAGAGCTGCAATAAAATAATGCCCGCAGCTTAGTAAGAAGCTGATATCATGCCTTTGAGTACAGCTTGACAAAATATTTATGTATATGAATGCCAGTTAGCACATGATTCAAATGCACATTATCTGATTGAAGATAGATCTTGGAAACACATATCAAAAGAAATAGAAACAAGAATATAGAGGCGGGATCCATCTCTATGGATCAAATATGCCTACCAATACCACAAGTTATATATATCTGTAAGAAAGACGTCTACAATGCTTTCCAGAAGTAGCATATAAAAGACCCAATGAGGTCTGGATCTCTCTGAATAGACAGTATAAGGAATTCATCCAAAAAGGTGTTCCTAACTAATTATACTTCAATACCAGTTTGCTTTATCATCTAAATATTAAAAGAAGCAGCCAATTTTTTCTACACAAGATGATAAAATTCTCAACAAATCTATTTGCTTCCTTTCCTTGTGCACCATAGTTGTGTCCACTGCTAACCTTCAACAGCTAAAGAATGGCTCAGAAGTTGAGAATGTTGCATAGTTCCAAGGAAGAAAAAATGGTTTCCATAGCAATTCTAATCAGATCCATCCTCACAATTAGAACAATCAGATTTTGATAAAATTCAGTCACTTCTGCTTTAAAACCTATTAAAAATGGGCAGTATTGCACTAAGTCACTGCAGGTGATGTGCCCAAAATTTGGCCAAAACGAATGCATGATTCTAAAGCATTCGAGCTAGATAATACTTGTCACAGAATGTATTTGCAGTCAAAATGTGTAGATCTTCTTGCCTCGTGTATTATAATATTTATAAGCGACATTTACAATCACAGAGGGTGTTAGAAAGCCTCCAATCGAACTACCTATACATGGTAGGATCGCAAAGATAGATGTGGTTTCTTTATTTAGGAAGTAATTTCAGTAAACAAGTAGCAGCCTTTCCAATTAGTCTTTAGTTTCTTTGTATCAATAGACCATATCAAAATGTATTAATAGGTATCAAGGGTCCTAAACTTTTTCTTTGAAACTCCAATGATTTTTCTGATAGCCATGTCCCATAACCCTTATTTGCATTGTATAATCCCAGAAAAATTGCAATAAGGTGATGTCCATAAAAATCAAACTGATTACGATATATTGTTCATCTGAATAGTATGAATGATTGGAAGAAGAGTTTCCATCTGAAGATTAGTAAATCATTTAACGATAATGATGAAAGTACTAATAATATCCTCTAAAGGGGGATAACACTCTTCTAGATATTACTATAGGTTCTAAGCTGGGAGTGTATAATTAAATGCTCTGTTCACAATTTTGACTTGATGTCTTCTATCTTCTGCATATCCTCTGGTGCTTGAGGCTCCTAGTACAGACCAGAAAGAGATATCTTTAAAATCTTTTCACAATAAATAAGAGTCAATTCATGTGTCTAGTAGTGTATTTTCTAGATTGTGGCAAGGTAATAAACACCTGCAATCTGGAAACATATATATAGAATGAATTTGGTTCATGTGAAGCTTATGTATTTTAAAAAATAACATTTGTTGTGGCACTTATCTTACTAAGCACTCTATGTACTCTAATTTAATGCCTTATCCTAGAGAGCATGATTCATAAGTAATAGCAATCTTCGGACATTTGTCATTCAACTCTTTTGTTATCCAGATAATGTGCATGTAAACATGTGCTTCTACACATCCTCAAGTTATTTCATTTATGTAAACACAGGACCACTTTCAACGCCATTGTGTTCACATCCTTAGTCTTTACAGGTTTTGACCTAACTGGTGGTGTACAAGTACAAAATTTAATTACTATGTATCCACCAAGGCCTCTTCTAGGGGACACTAGGGGTCCCAGTACAGGAATGCAAAAGGGTACGCCTGGAAGTAAACTATCAAAATCATAGGTGATTTTATTATGTATACCTCCTATAGCATGTAGATAGGAACATATGCCACAACATTAAGTATTGTTTAGTTACTTGCTAGCCCATCACTTTGGGTTGGCCTTTTTGGTTGTTAATGATAAAACTTCAAATTCAGGAAATCATATATCATTTATACATGAATTACTCAGCTTATTATTAGGAGTTGGAATACTTGAGCTATTACGTAGTATCTATATACTTGTGTAAAGAGAAACTGTCAAGGATCTGCATTTGGTCTAGCATTATTCACGGCATATGAGAATTGTTATTTTTCCTCTACACTCTAGGGGACTCTTCCCAAGTAGTTAGCACGGCTGAATATCTTGGTGTGAATAATCACTCCAAGGCAACCTAGCTTACAAGGGCACACAATTCAATCACTACACACTAGAACTACATAGACTTCTTAGCAAATGTAATGCACATGCTTGGTGAGTCAACATCTACATTGGAGTGGCTGTCCCAAGGTCAGTCAACTCAAGCATATTCATACTCATTTATTCTTCATCTAATGTTTCTTTTTTCCAGCATTTATCGACATATTGTATGCTAGGGTTTATTTTGTAGGATCGGGTATGACTAGTAAAATTCAATAATGCCTACTCCCTGTGATAAAGATTGAAATAGAATAATGTACCAAATTCAAAGTTTGACTCCAACCTGAAACGTAGAATTATTTCTAGGTCCTTTGATGTGCACTATCATTCTCCTTAGACACTAGCACCCAAGCGGTACTGCCCTCATCTAGGCAATCAGATTCTACCTTTGAGTTTAAATCTCTTATTTCTATATCAATCTTCTAGTGCAACACCCTATAGCTTCTTCAACTATGTTCATACCCCAGTAACTGCAATGCCTACCCCTATTTGAATACAAGCTAAGTCACTCTTATCTCCCTTTCTCCACACATTTCATTTTTCTTGGCCATGATAGATCATTTGCTTGATTACTATTATTTCTCAACTTGGATGTCAGTCTAATACATTAAGATGTAAATTGTCAGTTCAAATCATAGGCATAAGCATTAACCTGCAACCAATTGTAACACAGAGATAATTCTAGAATTGTAAAAAGAACCAGTGATGAAGGTGGAAGATAAAAATAGCACAGAGAACAAGATATGGAAAAGGAACGAACTTCTTTACTTGATTCAATAGGCCATGTCAAAACTATCTCGGAGAAGAGGTCACGAAGCTATACATTTTATCTGACTCAAATGAATTCTCTAATTATACTTGGAGGGAATGATTATGGTCATTTCCAAAGAAAATGTAATAACTCTTTGATATGTGCAACATATGTGTAGCTGCATGGAGAAAAGTATATAAAATGAATTTGTCTAGAATCTGAAGAAGCATAGTTCCTAGAAAGTGAATAGATCGTCAACATAGAATAAAAAGCCTGATGCCAAGTAATAGCCCCGCAACAAGAATTAAGAAGATCTAATTTAGTGAATGGAACTGGAAGCAAATCACAATATTTCAGATTCCAAAATTTTCCCATTATTCTGATACCATTTTTGTAGTTTGACAATTTTGTAACCATCAAGAGACATTTCTAAGGAAATCCGACATTCCACGTGAAGGGAATTGACTTCATGAAAAAACCTAAAGCTTTTTAACGTATATTACAACATGTCAAATATCTACATTTATAAAGGCATCTGCATGTCCAACTAATATATTTGTCTACGGGGAGCTCTCTTAAGGCTGATGCACCATCTAAGAATTTTGTACTTAATTTTCCATACTAAATCCATCTGATTGTATTGAGTTTGAAAAAGTCTCAGATTGTAATGCAATACCTTATATTATTGAGAAACCTGTATTATAATATGTGTGGCTTAGCTTGTGTCAATGCATAACCTTTAATTAAGTTATATAATTTTTTCCGGTAATCCACTTACACCTAAGCTGGTGTCCCTAAGATTTCACCCTAAAATTTGAGACTACCCCTTTTAAAAAAATTCGTTCTTTTCAAAGTAGTACGGTTCGTTTTGTGTTTATTTTACCTGCAAGTTATTTGCATTGCTCTAAGGTATCCCCAGAGTAATCATAAAAGCCAAATTTTAAAAATAGCCACATGCCAAAGCTCACTCAATTCCTTCGCCAGACTTTGTCTGCAGAGAATTTTATTTATTTATTTATTAAATAAATAAAGTTCTGTTTAAAAATAGATTGAGTTGCAGTTGAAGGACCTTGAGGTTATGTAAAACACTATTGCTTCCACCATTATTACAATGGAGTATTCACCCAGGAGGAAGATTTTTTGCAGATTAGCTAATCAGCAGGTTATTTTTCGAAGCAATTGCCTATAACTTCCAGCGGGGTTTTTCATTGTTTTATTTGTTTTACATGTCTATGGTTTTGGTCTCTGTTTTTCTCTGGCAATCCTCGTCGCCTATTCATTCTTCCTACCAGATCTTTCCCCTAGGCCTAGGGTTTTGAAAAGCTATCCAGTGTTTTTAATTACTAATTAGTATGTCTAAAGGTGGCCAGAGCTCAGGATTCCTTTAGGAGATTGCAAGAGGTTGCTTGGTCCAAAAAGGTGTAATAATGGATTTTATGAAAATAAGAAAAATACTACCACCAATGCGTAGATCTCGAGAAAATATGCACTTTTAAAGAAAACAATGACCCTAAGACAGAGCCAAGGAGTGAAAGTTATGGCACTTGCAAGTTTTTGCTGCTACATCTTCCCAGACCCTTTCCAAAAATGGAAACTTTTATTATTATCCTTTGTGTTTTCTTCACCAAAAATCCAAAAATGGAAAAAAATACAGTCTTCATGCTAGTCGCAATTTTCAAAACTGGCCTTGAGCTTGAATGTCCACACCAAATATGGGAAGTCAAATCCAAAGCAAGTTGCACTTTTTACCTACCTACTACTTATGTTTTTCCCTCAAAAGAAACTTAAGTGAAAATTGGAAAAGTATACCCCAATAGGTAGGGTAAAATTTTTACCTTTCAGCTGCTTGTGTTTTTCCCTCCAAAGCAACTTAAGTGAAAAGTGGAAAAGTAGACCCCCAGCAAATAGGGTAAAATTTTACCTTCTTGCTGCTTGTGTTTTTCCCTCAAAAGCAACTTAAGTGAAAAGCAAAAAAAGTAGACCCCAACAGGAAGAGTAAAATTTTACCTGCCTGTTGCTTATGTTTTTCCCTCAAAAGTAACTTCGGTGAAAAGTGGAGAATTGGACCCTAGCATGCAAGGTAAATTTTACCTACCTGCCCCTTGTATTTTTCCCTTGGCTTATAGCAAAAACGTACAACCCATCCTTGCATTATTAAATGCCTAAAAGATGACTTCTTTTAATTGCCAGGAAGCATCCAGTTTTAGCGCCTAGGGTTGAAAAGGCTTCCTTTTTATTATTCTATCTATTTGCATGTTGATATGAGTGCACAGGGGGATTAAATAATATTTTTAGCTTGCTTTGCATACAAGAAAATTCTAAAAAATACAGGAAGGGATAATTTTAGTGGCGAATATTCATAATATGGAGAAAATTTCATTTTAGGAAAATTTGAAAAGGCGAATTATTCGGAGTGGGTCGGTGTCCTATTCGCCTAAAATATATAGTATATTTTTTTGGGGGGGTCGGCTTCGCCTTCATTTGAAAACTTCTCCTATAAAAACCTAGGTGATTCGCTTTGGTAGTATACCTCAAGTAGCTTACCAAATTACCAATACTGTGAAATTTGAACTCGCATACCCTTAAGCACTAGAGATTCAGATTACTGTTAGCCTGTGATTGTTGACCCGCGACAAAAACAGTGTTGACGCACGACAAGGGTATTATTGACACGTGACAAGAGTTGTATTGACATGTGACAGGGGAAGTGTTGACGTGCGACCTGGGAAAAGAAGTTGACGCACGACAAGGGAAGTGTTGACATGTGACAGTATATTCAGAAAGTGGACGGGTGACAGGGAATGGGTTGTTGACCCAAGACAAGTGCAGAGTTAACAAGTGAAAAATACCTCAAACAAGGGACGCGCAACAAGACCTCAGATAGTGGACACAGTCACTACTTGGTTCTTTTGCTGACGCAGGACTCTCTTCAGAATAGTGGAAGGATCCAGCTCAAAGAATACGAATAACCTAAAAGTAAGTAAGAAATATCAAAAATCACTCTTCATGTATTTTGGAAACTCTGCAGATACAGATATTGTAAATACCAATCATATAGATGCCACCACAAAGAATCAGAATACTGACTGTGTGGAAGGTATTATTGAGGTGGACATGCATTCTGCACAGTATCAAAGTCAAACAAATGAAACCTACGATAATATGCCAGATCTTGAAGATATTGTTCCTGTTGGGGTGCAACCAGAAGTGCATCTAGATATCACAGATACAAACACTCAGCAAAATGGAAGACAAATCAATATCAAACTCCGGTCCAAGAAAGAGGAAACCAGGTGATTGTGATATTGCTCAAAATTCTACTCAAAAAAGTAAAGCATTGAAAACGAACAAGAATATGTGGACCATTGGCAGGACATACAAGTTTGATTGGGCAGCTAAATTTCCATTTATTGAACCTGTACAATCATCTAATTCTGAAGAGATCCCATTTGAATGTACATGTACAATATGTACGTGGAAATTGGGAAAGCAACAAAAAATGCAACTGAAGCTGGACACTATAGAAAAACATTGTGGAAAACAATATTTAACTGTAACGGGGGCGGATGGCCAGAAAATCAAAACACATAGGTGGAAAACTGAAAAAGAATGCATGCATGTTAGATACGCAGCGGAATATGAG
This sequence comes from Taxus chinensis, assembly GCA_019776745.2. NCBI lineage: Eukaryota > Viridiplantae > Streptophyta > Pinopsida > Cupressales > Taxaceae > Taxus > Taxus chinensis. The sequence continues at coordinate 704,373,954 of CM034153.1, read as the reverse complement.
GCAGAGCAGAAAAAACATAGACATCTGTTGGAAAAGGGAGGAATGATCACATCACATATTGGTAAGATGAAAGAAACAAATCTACATGCAAAATTCATACAATTCTCCACTCTTTTTCAAATTCTAAAAAAAGGAAGAGTGATTTCGGATTTCCTCGATTTCAAAGTTTTGTATCAATTTAACGGAATGTTGAATGTACCTCAATCTCATTGGTCTGAAAATAGTGGATGGGAAATGGAAAAATGCCTCTCGATGATAGAGAAGGAAGATTTGAAAGAGAATGTAAAAAAAGAAAACTTAATCTCTCTTTCAATTGATGAAGTGACAACAGTCGACAACACCACAAGGGTATGTATCAGGGACTATACTTTAAAAATCATATAAGGACACCTCATCTTCTAGATGTTATGAAAATGATTGAAAACTGCAATGCCGAAAACCTACATAAAATAGTTGTTTCTCATTTGAAAGATGTTGCTGGAATGACTGATTATGAAATTGCTACGAAGTTGGTATGCGTTGGAGCAGATGGTGCATCTATCATGCAAGGTCATAGAACAGGGCTCTGTGTTAGATTACAAACAACAGTGGCCCCATATATGCTACCAATTCACTGTATGGCTCACAAAATGAATTTAGTGTATAAAATGGTAAGCAACCACGAAAAATGTTGCTAAATTAGAAGACCTTATAAGAGAACTTCATGCCTATATGTCAAGCAGCCCAAAGTGATTTCTCGAGTTCCAAAAATTTGCAATTGGAATTACAGATGGAAAAAACTTCTGAAGGATGTGGAGACTAGATGGATCTCTTTATATGAACCTGCATGCAGAGTTCGTGAGGAGTATCCTTCATTGGTTGGTTTCATGCACAAATACCGTCATGAAGTTCATAGGGCAAGGGACTTGTTGTTCCGTTTAATTGATTTGGAGACATTGCTTACATTGGTTGGTATTCTTCCAATGTTAAAGGAGATCAATACACTAATGAAGCATGCACAGGGCATATTAATCTATATTGTGGATTTTATACGGATGAGAAAAATGGTATGTCAAAGCCTTGATATATTGTACTGTTCCTAGGATAGTTTTGATGCACCTGTTTTTGAAAATTGGAAAGATTTATTAGATCTTAAAAATCCTAACACCTTTTTGAGATTTAATATCCATGATCACCTCTGCATCACTATTAATGGGAGGGAAATACCACTGCACATTTTGTAAAAACGTCAAGATATTACAGGATCGGAACGAGAAGATGTTCCTGTGACATGTAATTTGTTTGAGTCTGTTATAGTTGAAACAAGAATAAAGCTTAAAAAAAATTCAGAAACCTTGTCATCAGAAATTAGGGAACGTTTCTATAAAGATAAAATTCTGGAAGCCATGGGTGTCATGAATCCTAATTTTTGGAATACTGAAGGTGGTCGTGCAGACTTTGTCAGAAAGCATTTCCATAAATCAATGGGTACAATAATGGAACAATTTACAAAGACGTCAGAGCTCAAGGGTAATGGAAATCAAAGGTATACTGAATGTCGATTTACTAAAGTTTTAGTCAACAAATTTTGCAACAATAATGAGAAACCAATATAAGAATTTAGATCAACCTTCTCAAAGTGGTGCTATTACAAAGCTGTGGCGAGGAATCTATCAAAGTTCTATCTTACAAGAAGATATCAGTGAATATTTTAGATTATATGAGGTATGCCAAACAATGATTTTGGGGTCTGTGGAGGATGAAAGGGTTTTCAGTGCATTGTCATTTATAAAATCAAAACTGAGAAACAGGTTGGATAAAAATCTGGAAAGTTACATGAGGTGTTATGTTTCTCGATACTCCATCGAAACGTTTCCGTTCAACAGAGAAATTGCGCACTGGAATTCCCTTTGCGAAAGAAGAGGTGTGAATAATATAGCTACAAGTACAAATATTCCCAACCTTGAGAGTGTAATTGGCTCATCGTCACATTCTACACAAGACAACATTGAGTTTGATGAAGCTATTGATAATGGATTGTTTCAACTTTAAAAGGTATCTTCTTTATCTTCTTTTATCTTTTTATAGGTCCTTCTTAGGACCGAAAATGTCAGGCAATTCACCCATCTATCTACTAATCCATTTCTCGTGTTGGGTTTTCTTAAAACACATATCTAACTCATTATCGGTGGCAGTGATGATTTCAACTTTAAGGAGGTATATTTTTCCCCTTAATCTTATTGTTTGTTACTATTAATTTTTTTCAGCTCTGGGTATCATTAAAGATGTTACAGGTCTATGTATTTACATTTAGTTAAATACAATATTTTTATTTTTTGAAAACGTGGGTTGACATCCATCCGAGGAAGCTGCTACTTCTCGGGACTGACAATGTCAGGCAACTCACCCATCTATCTACTAATCCATTTTTTGTGTTGAAATTTTTTTAAGACAAAGATCTAGCACATTACCGGTGATGATTTCGATTTTAAATAGGTATCTTCTTCAACATAATCTTATTGTTTGTTACTTTACATTTTTTTAGCTCTTGTTATTGTTATCCAAAATTCACCCCTCAGGGTAAATTTTGATAACATGCATCAGATCTTGGAGGCCAGGAAAAATCATGAAAATCGGCTAAGTCCCAAGTCCAGACAGTTGGGACATTGCGGCGCGAACCAGCCGAAAGGCCGCCAAGCAGTCCGCGCAGCAATTGGGACATCTGGGCCGTAGGTATGCGCGGGACGCGAAATGCCCGAACTGGCCGAAAGTGGAAAAAGTCGTCAAGTTTCGTTTCATGCGGTTTCGGGACAGCCGGGACAAAAGGGCGCGAAGTACGCGAGGGACGCGCGGGACGCGAAAAGGTGAAAAAGGTGAAGTTCGGGACAGCCGGGACAAAAGTACGCGGAGGACTCGAACTGGCCGATTCGGCCGAAACAGGGAACTTTCGCACTAAGCATTTTGGGACATGTGGGACAAAGGTACGCGAACTGGCCGAATCGAGCGAACTGGAAGAATTTGTCCCAGACAGTCCGAGACATGTGGGACAAAGGGACGCGTGGGACGCGGATAGCCGAAGGAGCCGAAAGCAGAGAAGAAAAGTCAATGTCTGACCCGTGAAACTTCAAACGGCCATAACTTTTGACTCCGAGCTCCGATTTTCATAAAATTGGACTTTCTGGAATGAGCACGACATCCGCGCGGGACGCGAAATGCCGAAGTACGAACTGGCCGAAAGTGGAAAAAGTCATCAAGTTTTGTTTCGCGCGGTTTCGGGACAGCCGGGACAAAAGGGCGCGAAGTACGCGAGGGACGCGCGGGATGCGAAAAGGTGAAAAAGGTGAAGTTATGCGGGGACAGCCGGGACAAAAGTACGCGGAGGACTCGAACTGGCCGATTCGGCCGAAACAGGGAACTTTCGCACTAAGCATTTTGGGACATGTGGGACAAAGGTACGCGAACTGGCCGAATCGAGCGAACTGGAAGAATTTGTCCCAAGACAGTCCGGGACATGTGGGACAAAGGGACGCGTGGGACGCGGATAGCCGAAGGAGCCGAAAGCAGAGAAGAAAAGTCAATGTCTGACCCGTGAAACTTCAAACGGCCATAACTTTTGACTCCGAGCTCCGATTTTCATAAAATTGGACTTTCTGGAACGAGCACGACGTCCGCGCAGGATGCGAAATGCCCGAACTGGCCGAAAGTGGAAAAAGTCGTCAAGTTTTGTTTCGCGCAGTTTCGGGACAGCCGGGACAAAAGGGCGCGAAGTACGCGAGGGACGCGAAAAGGTGAAAAAGGTGAAGTTCGGGACAGCCGGGACAAAAGTACGCGGAGGACTCGAACTGGCCGATTCGGCCGAAACAGGGAACTTTCGCACTAAGCATTTTGGGACATGTGGGACAAAGGTACGTGAACTGGCCGAATCGAGCGAACTGGAAGAATTTGTCCCAGACAGTCCGGGACATGTGGGACAAAGGGACGCGTGGGACGCGGATAGTCGAAGGAGCCGAAAGCAGAGAAGAAAAGTCAATGTCTGACCCGTGAAACTTCAAACGGCCATAACTTTTGACTCCGAGGTCCGATTTTCATAAAATTGGACTTTCTGGAACGAGCACGACGTCCGTGCGGGACGCGAAATGCTCGAACTGGCCGAAAGTGGAAAAAGTCGTCAAGTTTTGTTTCGCGCGGTTTCGGGACAGCCGGGACAAAGGGCGCGAAGTACGCGAGGGACGAGCGGGACGCGAAAAGGTGAAAAAGGTGAAGTTCGGGACAGCCGGGACAAAAGTACGCGGAGGACTCGAACTGGCCAATTCGGCCGAAACAGGGAACTTTCGCACTAAGCATTTTGGGACATGTGGGACAAAGGTACGCGAACTGGCCGAATCGAGCGAACTGGAAGAATTTGTCCCAGACAGTCCGGGACATGTGGGACAAAGGGACGCGTGGGACGCGGATAGCCGAAGGAGCCGAAAGCAGAGAAGAAAAGTCAATGTCTGACCCGTGAAACTTCAAACGGCCATAACTTTTGACTCCGAGCTCCGATTTTCATAAAATTGGACTTTCTGGAACGAGCACGACGTCCGCGCGGGACGCGAAATGCCCGAACTGGCCGAAAGTGGAAAAAGTCGTCAAGTTTTGTTTCGCGCGGTTTCGGGACAGCCGGGACAAAAGGGCGCGAAGTACGCGAGGGACGCGCGGGACGCGAAAGGTGAAAAAGGTGAAGTTCGGGACAGCCGGGACAAAAGTACGCGGAGGACTTGAACTGGCCAATTCGGCCGAAACAGGGAACTTTCGCACTAAGCATTTTGGGACATGTGGGACAAAGGTACGCGAACTGGCCGAATCGAGCGAACTAGAAGAATTTGTCCCAGACAGTCCGGGACATGTGGGACAAAGGGACGCGTGGGACGCGGATAGCCGAAGGAGCCGAAAGCAGAGAAGAAAAGTCAATGTCTGACCCGTGAAACTTCAAACGACCATAACTTTTGACTCCGAGCTCCGATTTTCTTAAAATTGGGACTTTCTGGAACGAGCACGACGTCCGCGCGGGACGCGAAATGCCCGAACTGGCCGAAAGTGGAAAAGTCGTCAAGTTTTGTTTCGCGCGGTTTCGGGACAGCCGGGACAAAAGGGCGCGAAGTACGTGAGGGACGCGCGGGACGCGAAAAGGTGAAAAAGGTGAAGTTCGGTACAGCCGGGACAAAAGTACGCGGAGGACTCGAACTGGCCGATTCGGCCGAAACAGGGAACTTTCGCACTAAGCATTTTGGGACATGTGGGACAAAGGTACGCGAACTGGCCGAATCGAGCGAACTGGAAGAATTTGTCGCAGACAGTCCGAGACATGTGGGACAAAGGGACGCGTGGGACGCGTATAGCCGAAGGAGCCGAAAGCAGAGAAGAAAAGTCAATGTCTGACCCGTGAAACTTCAAACGGCCATAACTTTTGACTCCGAGCTCCGATTTTCATAAAATTGGACTTTCTGGAACGAGCACGACGTCCGCGCGGGACGCGAAATGCCCGAACTGGCCGAAAGTGGAAAAATTCGTCAAGTTTTGTTTCGCACGGTTTCGGGACAGCCGGGACAAAAGGGCGCGAAGTACGCGAGGGACGCGCGGGACGCGAAAAAGGTGAAAAAGGTGAAGTTCGGGACAGCCGGGACAAAAGTACGCGGAGGACTCGAATTGGCCGATTCGGCCGAAACAGGGAACTTTCGCACTAAGCATTTTGGGACATGTGGGACAAAGGTACGCGAACTGGCTGAATCGAGCGAACTGGAAGAATTTGTCCTAGACAGTCCGGGACATGTGGGACAAAGGGACGCGTGGGATGTGGATAGCCTAAGGAGCCGAAAGTAGAGAAGAAAAGTCAATGTCTGACCCGTGAAACTTCAAACGGCCATAACTTTTGACTCCGAGCTCCGATTTTCATAAAATTGGACTTTCTGGAACGAGCACGACGTCCGCGCGGGAAGCGAAATGCCCGAACTGGCCGAAACTGGAAATAGTCGTCAAGTTTTTTTTTCACGCGGTTTCGGGACAGCAGGGACAAAAGGGCGCGAAGTACGCGAGGGACGCGCGGGACGCGAAAAGGTGAAAAAGGTGAAGTTCGGGACAGCCGGGGCAAAAGTACGCGGAGGACTCGAACTGGCCGATTCGGCCGAAACAGGGAACTTTCGCACTAAGCATTTTGGGACATGTGGGATAAAGGTACGCGAACTGGCCGAATCGAGCGAACTGGAAGAATTTGTCCCAGACAGTCCGGGACATGTGGGACAAAGGGACGCGTGGGACGCGGATAGCCGAAGGAGCCGAAAGCAGAGAAGAAAAGTCAATGTCTGACCCGTGAAACTTCAAACGGCCATAACTTTTGACTCCGAGCTCCGATTTTCATAAAATTGGACTTTCTGGAACGAGCATGACGTCCGCGCGGGACGCGAAATGCCCGAACTGTCCGAAAGTGGAAAAAGTCGTCAAGTTTTGTTTCGCGCGGTTTCGGGACAGCCGGGACAAAAGGGCGCGAAGTACGCGAGGGACGCGCGGGACGTGAAAAGGTGAAAAAGGTGAAGTTCGGTACAGCCGGGAAAAAAGTACGCGGAGGACTCGAACTGGCCGATTCGGCCGAAACAGGGAACTTTCGCACTAAGCATTTTGGGACATGTGGGACAAAGGTACGCGAACTGGCCGAATCGAGCGAACCTGGAAGAATTTGTCCCAGACAGTCCGGGACATGTGGGACAAAGGGGACGCGTGGGACGCGGATAGCCGAAGGAGCCGAAAGCAGAGAAGAAAAGTCAATGTCTGACCCGTGAAACTTCAAACGGCCATAACTTTTGACTCGAGCTCTGATTTTCATAAAATTGGACTTTCTGGAACGAGCACGACGTCCGCGCGGGACGCGAAATGCCCGAACTGGCCGAAATTGGAAAAAGTCGTCAAGTTTTTGTTTCGCGCGGTTTAGGACAAGCCGGGACAAAAGGGCGCGAAGTACGCGAGGGACGCGCGGGACGCGAAAAGGTGAAAAAGGTGAAGTTCGGGACATCCGGGACAAAAGTACGCGGAGAACTCGAAGTGGCCGATTCGGCCGAAACAGGGAACTTTCACACTAAGCATTTTGGATATGTGGGACAAAGGTACGTGAACTGGAAGAATTTGTCCCAGACAGTCCGGGACATGTGGGACAAAGGGACGCGTGGGACGCGGATAGCCGAAGGAGCCGAAAGCAGAGAAGAAAAGTCAATGTCTGACCCGTGAAACTTCAAACGGCCATAACTTTTGACTCCGAGCTCGGATTTTCATAAAAATGGACTTTCTGGAACGAGCACGACGTCCGCACGGGGATGCGAAATGCCCGAACTGGCCGAAAAGTGGAAAAAGTCGTCAAGTTTTTGGTTTCGCGCGGTTTCGGGACAGCCGGGACAAAAGGGCTGCGAAGTACGCGAGGGACGCGCGGGACGCGAAAAGGTGAAAAAGGTGAAGTTCGGGACAGCCGGGACAAAAGTACGGCGAAGGACTCGAACTGGCCGATTCGGCCGAAACAGGGAACTTTCGCACTAAGCATTTTGGGACATGTGAGACAAAGGTACGCGAACTGGCCGAATCGAGCGAACTGGAAGAATTTTGTCCCAGACAGTCCGGGACATGTGGGACAAAGGGACGCGTGGGACGCGGATAGCCGAAGGAGCCGGAAAGCAGAGAAGAAAAGTCAATGTCTGACCCGTGAAACTTCAAACGGCCATAACTTCTGACTCCGAGCTCCGATTTTCATAAAATTGGACTTTCTGGAAGGAGCACGACGTCCGCGCGGGACGCGAAATGCCTGAAATGGGCCGAAAGTGGAAAAAGTCGTCAAGTTTTTGTTTCACGCGGTTTCGAGACATCCGGGCCAAAAGGGCTGCGAAGTACGCGATGGACGCGCGGGACGCGAAAAGGTGAAAAAGGGGTGAAGTTCGGAACAGCTGGGGACAAAAGTACGCGGTAGGACTCGAACTGGCCGATTCGGCCCAAAACAGGGAACTTTCGCACTAAGCATTTTGGGGACATGTGGGACAAAGGTACGCGAACTGGCCGAAATCGAGTGAACTGGAAGAATTTGTCCCAGACAGTCCGGGACATGTGGGACAAAGGGACACGTGGGACGCGGATAGCCGAAGGAGCCGAAAGCAGAGAAGAAAAGTCAATGTCTGACCCGTGAAACTTCAAACGGCCATAACTTTTGACTCCGAGCTCCGATTTTCATAAAATTGGACTTTCTGGAACGAGCACGACGTCCGCACGGGACGCGAAATGCCCCGAACTGGCTTAAAGTTGAAAAAGTCGTCAAGTTTTGTTTCACGCTGGTTTTCGGGACAGCGGGGACAAAAGGGCGCGAAGTACGCGAGGGACGCGCGGGACGCGAAAAAGGTGAAAAAAGAGTGAAGTTCGGGACAGCCGGGGACAAAAGTACGCGGAGGACACGAACTGGCCGATTCGGCCGAAACAGGGAACTTTCGCACTAAGCATTTTGGGACATGTGGGACAAAGGTACGCGAACAGGCCGAATCGAGCGAACTGGAAGAATTTGTCCCAGACAGTCCGGGACATGTGGGACAAAGGGACGCGTGGGACGCGGATAGCCGAAGGAGCCGAAAGCAGAGAAGAAAAGTCAATGTCTGGACCCGTGAAAACTTCAAACGGCCATAAATTTTGACTCCGAGCTCCGATTTTCATAAAATTGGACTTTCTGGAACGAGCACGACGTCCCGCCAGCGGGACGCGAAATGCCCGAACTGGCCGAAACTGGAAAAATTCGTCAAGTTTTGTTTCGCGCGGTTTCGGGACATCCGGGACAAAAGGGCGCGAAGTACGCGAGGGACGCGCGGGACGCGAAAAGGTGAAAAAAGGTGAAGTTCGGGACAGCCGGGACAAAAGTACGCGGAGGACTCGAACTGGCCGATTTTGGCCGAAACAGGGAACTTTCGCACTAAGCATTTTGGGACATGTGGGACAAAGGAACGCGAACTGGCCGAATCGATGCGAACTGGAAGAATTTGTCCCAGACAGTCCGGGACATGTGGGACAAAGGGACGCGTGGGACGCGGATAGCCGAAGGAGCCGAAAGCAGAGAAGAAAAGTCAATGTCTGACCCGTGAGAACTTCAAACGGCCATAACTTTTGACACCGAGCTCCGATTTTCATAAAATTGGACTTTCTGGAACGAGCACGACGTCCGCCGCGGGGACGATAACATGCCCGAAATGGCCGAAAGTGGAAAAAGTCATCGAGTTTTGCTTCGCGCGGTTTTCGGGACAGCCGGGACAAAAGGGCGCGAAGTACGCGAGGGGATGCGCGGGACGCGAAAAGGTGAAAAAGGTGAAGTTCGGGGACAGCCGGGACAAAAGTACGCGGAGGACTCAAACTGGCCGATTCGGCCGAAACAGGGAACTTTCGCACTAAGCATTTTGGGACATGTGGGACAAAGGTACGCGAACTGGCCGAATCGAGCGAACTGGAAGAATTCTGTCCCAGACAGTCCGGGACATGTGGGACAAAGGGACGCGTGGGACGCGGGATAGCCGAAGGAGCCGAAAGCAGAGAAGAAAAGTCAATGTCTGACCCGTGAAAATTCAAACGGCCATAACTTTTTGACTCCGAGCTCCGATTTTCATAAAATTGGACTTTCTGGAACGAGCACGACGTCCGGCAGCGGGACGCGAAATGCCCGAACTGGCCGAAAGTGGAAAAAAGTCGTCAAGTTTTGTTTAGCGCGCGGTTTCGGGACAGCCGGGACAAAAAGGGCGCGAAGTACGCGAGGGGACGCGCGGGACGCGAAAAGGTGAAAAAGGTGAAGTTCGGGACAGCCGGGACAAAAGTACGCGGAGGACTCGAACTGGCCGATTCGGCCGAAACAGGGAACTTTCGCACTAAGCATTTTGGGACATGTGAGACAAAGGTACGCGAACTGGCCGAATCGAGCGAACTGGAAGAATTTGTCCCAGACAGTCCGGGACATGTGGGACAAAGGGACGCGTGGGACGCGGATAGCCGAAGGAGCCGAAAGCAGAGAAGAAAAGTCAATGTCTGACCCCGTGAAACTTCAAACGGCCATAACTTCTGACTCCGAGCTCCCGATTTTCATAAAATTGGACTTTCTGGAAGGAGCACGACGTCCGCCGCGGGACGCGAAATGCCCGGAACTGGCCGAAAGTGGAAAAAGTCGTCAAGTTTTGTTTCACGCGGTTTCGAGACATCCGGGCCAAAAGGGCGCGAAGTACGCGATGGACGCGCGGGACGCGAAAAGGTGAAAAAGGTGAAGTTCGGAACAGCGGGGACAAAAGTACGCGGAGGACTCGAAGTGGCCGATTCGGCCGAAACAGGGAACTTTCGCACTAAGCATTTTGGGACATGTGGGACAAAGGTACGCGAACTGGAAGAATTTGTCCCAGACAGTCCGGACATGTGGGACAAAGGGACGCGTGGGACACGGATAGCCGAAGGAGCCGAAAGCAGAGAAGAAAAGTCAATGTCTGACCCGTGAAACTTCAAACGGCCATAACTTTTGACTCCGAGCTCCGATTTTCATAAAATTGGACTTTCTGGAACGAGCACGACGTCCGCGCGGGACGCGAAATGCCCGAACTGGCCGAAAGTGGAAAAATTCGTCAAGTTTTGTTTCGCGCGGTTTCGGGACAGCCGGGACAAAAGGGCGCGAAGTACGCGAGGGACGCGCGGGATGCGAAAAGTTGAAAAAGGTGAAGTTCGGGACAGCCGGGACAAAAGTACGCGGAGGACTCGAACTGGCCGATTCGGCCGAAACAGGGAACTTTCACACTAAGCATTTTGGGACATGTGGGACAAAGGTACGCGAACTGGCCGAATCGAGCGAACTGGAAGAATTTGTCCCAGACAGTCCGGGACATGTGGGACAAAGGGACGCGTGGGACGCGGATAGCCGAAGGAGCCGAAAGCAGAGAAGAAAAGTCAATGTCTGACCCGTGAAACTTCAAACGACCATAACTTTTGACTCCGAGCTCCAATTTTCATACAATTGGACTTTCTGGAACGAGCACGACGTCCGCGCGGGACGCGAAATGCCCGAATTGGCCGAAAGTGGAAAAAGTCGTCAAGTTTTGTTTCGCGCGGTTTCGGGACAGCCGGGAAAAAAAGGGTGCGAAGTACGCGAGGGACGCGCGGGACGCGAAAAGGTGAAAAAGGTGAAGTTCGGGACAGTCGGGACAAAAGTACGCGGAGGACTCGAACTGGCCGATTCGGCCGAAACAGGGAACTTTCGCACTAAGCATTTTGGGACATGTGGGACAAAGGTACGCGAACTGGCCGAATCAAGTGAACTGGAAGAATTTGTCCCAGACAGTCCGGGACATGTGGGACAAAGGGAAGCGTGGGATGCGGATAGCCGAAGGAGCCGAAAGCAGAGAAGAAAAGTCAATGTCTGACCCGTGAAACTTCAAACGGCCATAACTTTTGACTCCGAGCTCCGATTTTCATAAAATTGGACTTTCTGGAACGAGCACGACGTCTGCGAGTGACGCGAAATGCCAGAACTGGCCGAAAGTGGAAAAAGTTGTCAAGTTTTGTTTCGCGTGGTTTCGGGACAGCCGGGACAAAAGGGCGCGAAGTACGCGAGGGACGCGCGGAACGTGAAAAGGTGAAAAAGGTGAAGTTCGGGACAGCTGGGACAAAAGTACACGGAGGACTCGAACTGGCCGATTTGGCCGAAACAGGGAACTTTCGCACTAAGCATTTTGGGACATGTGGGACAAAGGTACGCGAACTGGCCGAATCGAGCGAACTGGAAGAATTTGTCCCAGACAGTCCGGGACATGTGGGACAAAGGGACGAGTGGGACGCGGATAGCCGAAGGAGCCGAAAGCAGAGAAGAAAAGTCAATGTCTGACCCGTGAAACTTCAAACGGTCATAACTTTTGACTCCGAGCTCCAATTTTCATAAAATTGGACTTTCTGGAACGAGCACGACGTCCGCGCGGGACGCGAAATGCCCGAACTGGCCGAAAGTGGAAAAAGTCGTCAAGTTTTGTTTCGCGCGGTTTCGAGACAGCTGGGACAAAAGGGCGCGAAGTACGCGAGGGACGCGCGGGACGCGAAAAGGTGAAAAAGGTGAAGTTCGGGACAGCCGGGACAAAAAGTATGCGGAGGACTCGAACTGGCCGATTCGGCCGAAACAGGGAACTTTCGCACTAAGCATTTTGGGGACATGTGGGACAAAGGTACGCGAACTGGCCGAATCGAGCGAACTGGAAGAATTGTCCCAGACAGTCCGGGACATGTGGGACAAAGGGACGCGTGGGACGCGGATAGCCGAAGGAGCCGAAAGCAGAGAAGAAAAGTCAATGTCTGACCCGTGAAAACTTCAAACGGCCATAACTTTTGACTCCGAGCTCCGATTTTCATAAAATTGGACTTTCTGGAACGAGCACGACGTCCGCGCAGGACGCGAAATGCCCGAACTGGCCGAAAGTGGAAAAAGTCGTCAAGTTTTGTTTTGCGCGGTTTCGGGACAGCCGGGACAAAAGGGCACGAAGTACGCGAGGGACGCGCGGGACGTGAAAAGGTGAAAAAGGTGAAGTTCGGGACAGCCGGGATAAAAGTACGCGGAGGACTCGAACTGGCCGATTCGGCCGAAACAGGGAACTTTCGCACTAAGCATTTTGGGACATGTGGGACAAAGGTACGCGAACTGGCCGAATCGAGCGAACTGGAAGAATTTGTCCCAGACAGTCCGGGGACATGTGGGACAAAGGGACGAGTGGGACGCGGATAGCCGAAGGAGCCGAAAGCAGAGAAGAAAAGTCAATGTCTGACCCGTGAAACTTCAAACGGCCATAACTTTTGACTCCGAGCTCCAATTTTCATAAAATTGGACTTTCTGGAACGAGCACGACGTCCGCGCGGGACGCGAAATGCCCGAACTGGCCGAAAGTGGAAAAAGTCGTCAAGTTTTGTTTCGCGCGGTTTCGGGACAGCCGGGACAAAAGGGCGCGAAGTACGCGAGGGACGCGAAAAGGTGAAAAAGGTGAAGTTCGGGACAGCCGGGACAAAAGTACGCGGGAGGACTCGAACTGGCCGATTCGGCCGAAACAGGGAACTTTCGCACTAAGCATTTTGGGACATGTGGGACAAAGGTACGCGAACTGCCGAATCGAGCGAACTGGAAGAATTTGTGCCAGACAGTCCGGGACATGTGGGACAAAGGGACGCGTGGGACGCGGATAGCCGAAGGAGCCGAAAGCAGAGAAGAAAAGTCAATGTCTGACCCGTGAAACTTCAAACGGCCATAAATTTTGACTCCGAGCTCCGATTTTCATAAAATTGGACTTTCTGGAACGAGCACGACGTCCAGCGCGGGACGCGAAATGCCCGAACTGCCGAAAGTGGAAAAAGTCGTCAAGTTTTGTTTCGCGTGGGTTTCGGGACAGCCGGGACAAAAGGGCGCGAAGTACGCGAGGGACGCGCGGGACGCGAAAAGGTGAAAAAGGTGAAGTTCGGGACAGCCGGGACAAAAGTACGCGGAGGACTCGAACTGGCCGATTCGGCCGAAAACAGGGAACTTTCGCACTAAGCATTTTGGGACATGTGGGACAAAGGTACGCGAACTGGCCGAATCGAGCAAACTGGAAGAATTGTCCCAGACAGTCCGGGACATGTGGGACAAAGGGACGCGTGGGACGCGGATAGCCGAAGGAGCCGAAAGCAGAGAAGAAAAGTCAATGTCTGACCCGTGAAACTTCAAACGGCCATAACTTTTGACTCCGAGCTCCGATTTTCATAAAATTGGACTTTCTGGAACGAGCACGACGTCCGCGCGGGACGCGAAATGCCCGAACTGGCCGAAAGTGGAAAAATTCATCAAGTTTTGTTTCGCGCGGTTTCGGGACAGCCGGGACAAAAGGGCACGAAGTACGCGAGGGACGCGCGGGACGCGAAAAGGTGAAAAAGGTGAAGTTCGGGACAGCCGGGACAAAAGTACGCGGATGACTCGAACTGGCCGATTCGGCCGAATAGGGAACTTTCGCACTAAGCATTTTGGGAACATGTGGGACAAAGGTACGCGAACTGGCCGAATCGAATGAACTGGAAGAATTTGTCCCAGAC